>JAWWQZ010000041.1:1200000-1701458 GCA_033815515.1 Cryptocheilus praepositus | reverse complement strand
GCTCCCAGCGACTTTTTCCTGTTTCCTAATTTGAAAAAATTGCTTGGGGGAAAGATATATAAATCAAACACAGAGGTGTAAAACGCTGTAAACCAGTATTTTTCAGGTTTAGACGATCAATTTTTTTCTGACGGTTTAAAAGGATGGGTGAAACGTTGGCCCAAATGTATCGAATAGCAGGGAGATTTCGTTGAGAAATAAATTTTGTTTTGCATCGAAATATGTGTTTTTCTTAAAAAGGCCGCAAACTTTTAAAATAGCCCTCGTATTTTGCTTGCAGCGAGTATTTTCTACGATACTACAATTATTATTATTAATCATAACTATTTATTGTACACGAAGCCATGAAAATAGATGGCCAAACTTGGGTACTGTATTCTAGTTTCTAAAAAACATAAAACGAATTTAGCGTGGCCTTAAAAATGAAAGATGCCATTTGGTTATAATCTTAAAAAGGTCGCAAACTTTTCAAATAGCCCTTGTATATGTGAATATTATATTACAATTTTATATTAATACTTGCTATTGTAGTATACTATAGATTAGTACCACTGTTATATTTGTAAATATTACATTACAATTTATATTACAGTACAATTTGAAACCAAGGCAAAGCGGAATTTTTCATATCAAGTGCTCCGTAAGACTGAGTAAAATTTCATATTACAGAACGTACCGAGGAAGACACGTTTATTCGTTCGCACGGAATTTGCAGCATGGGCGAACGTACGTGACAATATGCACTCGAAAAGGAATTTCTATTCTGGCTTTATATGCGTAGCTTCATCCTGGTAACCGGATACGCTAATTTACGGTGTGCAATATATCTACCGGGCTGAAATGCACACAAGCGTTTCAAAAGTCCCTTAATTGGACGGTTGTTATAACAAGATCGTGTGTAATGTAAAACGCCTGTAACGTAAGACTTCTGCCGACTTGCAGTGGTGCCACACCCAGCCAACGGATTTTGTTCGAATTATAATATATTGATGACATTAAAGCCACGGATAGACCCGTGACATAATAAACTTTATGGCGTAATATAAAATCGCCGATACGCGGAAAATTATTTTCGTAGTTTTTTTTAAGTCGGAGGCCATGGCGGAAAGCTTATTTTTGGAAATCGATTTTAAATCGAACAAATATGCATATGTAATTTTATTTACGGACGGATACGGATCCGTATAGAGTCAGTGTAGAAAGTATTAGTATACTAATTAATTGCGATTGGGTGAAAATTCGAATGTGAACTTTATGAACTGTGGCTTGTCAACTAATTTTTACTAAGCAATGGGTTCGAACATATTCGCAGAAATCTTCATAATAGATATAGTGCAAGGCACTTAACTGTATATTAGGAATTATTTTGGTTTCTAACACAGATATTCCGCATGTTGTTCTTACTTTGGTGTATTAGTACGTAGTTAGTGCAGAAAGTACTTGTACACTAATCAAATTAGAAAGATACACTGTGAAATAATTACAACATTATATAAATTATGTATTTGTACATATGTTCAGGAATTTCTGTTATGATATACTTTGATGAAATTTTCAGTATATATATAACTGGTATAAATCTACAAAACGTATCGTGCACATTTAATTTACAGGTTCAGATCAAAACCAGTAATAAAAACTATCTTTACCATTTATTTCGCAATTTTTTTCCATTCTTTGAAGAATTTTTTTGTTTGTAATCTATTAAACGCACTATTATAACGTTTTACTAAAACTTAAATCCTTTTAATCAATTTGTAAAAAATGTTTTTTTTTTCTGAAGATAGACCGAATGTTAAGATTAATCGAATATGAGATTAAAACTGTAATTTAAAAAATGGCACAAACTAACCTTCACTATCTTTTTTAGAAATTCAATACTTTACCCCTTATTCACGAATTGTTTTTATTCGCACTTTCTATTGCCTCAAAAAATTAAAATTATTCTGCCGAATTTGCACAAGTTACTTTTGTAAATTTGATTTCAAACTAATTGTTTCGATCAATTTGCAAAAACTATTTTTTTTCTGCAGATTGACCAAATGTGAGATTAAAAAAGTAAGTTAAGAAACGGTACAAACCCACCTCCACTATTTTCTTTGGAATTTCAATAACTTACTCCCTTTTTGTGCATTCTTTTTATTCGTATTTCAGAAACCGTCTTTTCCTATCGCCTCAAAAAATTAAAATCGTTCTGCTCAACCTGCAAAAGTTACTTTTGTCTCAAAGAGTCTTCGAATGTCGTTGTGAGTAACTGTAGGTTAAGGACTTCTAGCCAAGGTTCGCGACTCGCAAGTTTGGATCGCAGGGATCTGATATCGTATATAGAGACAGATCTGGAAAGTATATTTATATATAGTAAAGTATTGCCGCAAGCTGTCGCGCATCTCCGCAGGGGGTGCTGACATGCGGGCACCAACGTTTCTACTTCCATGATACACAGCATGTAGAATTACGTGCGTCTTGGTTCGTTCTATAGCGAGGATACGGGAGACCAAGATGACAGTACACTTCCTGATTTTTCTTCTTTTTTTTCTAATAAATTTACCGGAAAGTTCTTTGCAGTATTATCGACTATTTAGGCATACCAATTGTGGTAGTTAGATTATTGGGTTTCGGATAGTTGCCGCGTCTCTTCTCAGGAATTTGCCGACGTTTCGCAAGCATTCCAGTCTGCATAATATAATAATCCAGTCTAAATAATATAATCAATCATGGCCGCGAAAGCTTCAAATTTAAAATTGCAGCAGTTGTACCGTTTTCGATTTTTATTGTTCTTTTGAATGAACTTATTAGAGAGGTCTCTAGGGTATTAGCGACTGTGCCAATACATTTTTTTGTTTCTAAAGATGAAATTATTTGTAGGAAACCATATGTATGACAGATAAAATTTAACACGTTGACTGCCAGGGTGGTCACCGGTGACAGGTACAAAAGATTTGACTAAAAATGCAAAAATTTTACAATGAAGCCTGTTTGCAATTTTGTAAAAGCAATTGATGTTGGAACGGTGTTTCAATTCTGTGGCTTCTAACAACTCTGCGTTACCTTCATTTTAGACGCTTTAATCATACTCTGCAGTGTTTCATCGCAACGCGGTTCTAACGTAGCAAAATACGCTTGGTAGTCAACATGTTGACAGAGCTGTTCAATCTGAAAGTTCTGGGGTAAGTGCCGTGTTTATTGCTAAAATCCTCTTACTAGAGTGTAAAAAACACTCCATAATGTGGCCAGATCCCTTCTTTCAAATATTTATTCTCTTGCACCCAAAACGAAGCATCGATTTCGTCGGACCATCAGCCCAGTGCCTATGGTTCCCCAAGGGATTAAACACATCATTCAAGCGGCATGCAATAAAGTATCGAGCCCCTCGCAGTAGTCGTACAATCAGTATCGAATGATATCAACATTGATATCATTATTATTTGCTTCAGCTATCTAAAGGTTTAAGACTTCAAAAACCGACCACCAACCATGTGAATATTTATCCTGATACGTATGCCGGCTCTTTTTGCATTTGACACTAACATGTATATTTATACATTTATCAACACGATGGTTGCTAATAACCAGACTATAAATTAAATTAAGATACTACTCGGTATAAATAATTTTTCTTTATCCAAGATTTCTACATCCGTGACATACAGTGCGTAGAATTATGCGTGCCGTGTTTCATTATGTAATTAGCATAGTTGTTCACGTTTTGATTTTTATTATTTTTTTTTTAATAAACTTGTCGAAAAGATCTTTACCGTGTTACCAATTATTTAAGTATAATATATTCTTCTTCAAAGTTCTTCGTGGGAAGTTATATGTATATTTATATATTCACGAAAATAGCGTTATTTAATACATAAATAAGCAATAATGCAAGTTAAATTTCTTCAGTTTAACATATATGTACAAAGATCACATCCTTATACAATTGTGTATTACTATTACTGCAGACTTCTGCGGAAGAACCATGAATATTCATCCCGATACGTTTGTCGGCTCTTTTTGAATTTGACGCTAACATGTATATTTACACATTTACCAACACGGTGGTTGTTAATCAGCGACCTATTAATAAAATTAAGATACTAATCGGTAGAAATCATTTTTTTCATCCAACAATTCTACATGCGTGAGATACAGTACGTAGAACAATGCGTATCATGTTTCATTATGTAATTAGAATAGTTGTCCATTATGTGATTCTTATTATTTTTTTTAATAAACTTGTCTAAAATAAATAAAATCTTTACAATGTTACCGATTATTTAAGGATAATAATCGGGATAGCTGTGCACTTTTGATATTATGAATTGATAAGAGGGGTTCCTAAGGCGTTAGTGACTATTTAAGTGCTTTATACTTTTCTTCAAAGACAAAGTTCTTCGTGGGAAGTTATGTGTCTATTTATATATTCAGGAAAATGCGTTAATTAATATTAATAAACAATAATGCAAGTTTGTTACATTTTCAGGCATGCTTCTTGCAGTTTAAAAATATACAAAAAGCAGACCTTTATACAATTTTGTATTATTTTTACCCCAGACTTCTGCGGACGAAGTTTAGGAAAATGATAAAATGATAAATTGACTTAAAATAACGCTTTCCTTCGAACACCCTAAGCTCAACAAAGCATAAAGACAGCCCGTAGATCCAAGATTTCTACATCCGTAACGTACAGTACGTAGAACTATGCGTATCATGTTTCATTATTTAATCAGTACAGTTGTCCACTTTTTTATTCTTACTATTTTTTTAATAAACTTGTCGAAAAAATCTTTACAGTATTACCAACTATTTAAGGACATTAATCGGGATAGCTGTGCACTTTTGATTTTACCTGTATATTTATATATTCACGAAGATAGTGTTATTTAATACATAAATAAGCAATAATGCGAGTTAAATTCTTTCAGTTCAAAAATATGCAAAAAACACACCCTTATATAAGTTTGTATTACTTTTGCCGCAGACTTCTGCGAACGAAGTTTAAGAAAATGATAAAATGAGCAAACGACTAAAAATAACGCTTTCCTTCGAACACCCCCAGCTCAACAAAGCATAAAGATAACGCATAGACCCAAGATGACGCCTTTCCTAACGTCTCTCCCCAAAACCACCCGAATCCACTCAGCTTCGCCTACTTATCCCGCTCTAAAATATGATATCATCTTTTGGACTTACAGTGAGGCTTCCTTTATCCTCTGCAGGGCAAGAAGCGCAGCGGATGAAGAGACGAACACGGGATCCGCTGGTTCCATCACGCAGACCGCCATCTCTCTTTCTCTAACCCTCTCCCTGTCCCGTTGCCGATCTCTCTCCCTCTCTCGATCATTTCTCACCCCATGCTCTCGTTCCTGCTGCCGTTCGCGATCAGAACTTCTACCTCGTGGCCTCTCACGCTCGCGTTCTCGAATTCTTTCCCTCTCGCGGTGTCGGTTCTGGTCTCTGTCCCATACTGCTTCCGTCAGCGTTAACGTTGGAAGCGGCTGCGACACTGAAATTTAAAAAAAATTATACATTTTTTTGGGTGACAATGGCTGTCATGAGTTGTTAGAACTTTATCGACCGATATTGACAGAAAATTCCACTCATTAACACGTTGAGTGCCAAGTGTATTTTGTTATGTTAGAACCGCAATGCGATGAAATACTGCAGAGAATGATTAATACGTTCCGTGCTACGTGTACCACCGGCGGTACATGTTAAACTTGATCTTCAGGCCACGTGTGCCACCGGTGGTGCACTCAGACATATTTATTTAATGCGCTGAAAATATATGTTTATGACTAATTTAATTCTATAAAAAAATATTTCTATTAAAAGATTGAGGCACTATACAAAATGGAGTATAGGACGGAGCACATAAGTTTGTTTAATTTTCATATTTACAGTAATTAATAATTAAATGTAATGGTTGATTTTGTTAAAGCAAAAGATACATAAAAACGGCTTTTATCGGGAAGATTGCAAAAAGCGTCATTATGAATAATTTTTAATCTTCCTACGTACTTTGTGGAAAATATTTTGTTTTCCTCGTTTTTTAATTAAAACAAATTCGAATGCAGCGTGTTCTTTACTAGGCGATATGTTTTGAACAGATTGAGTTTTACAATCGAACCGATCGCAGCACCACGTGTACCACAGGTGGTACACGACGTCATAACTACTCTAAACAACGAAACTGCTTATCGATTGACGACATAATGAAATATTGTGTGATAATATATCAATCTTTAGTCGAAATTTCAAATGGCCTGAACGACAAGTCATTCTGTAATACTTCATCGCGTTACGGTTTTAATATAGTAAAATATGCACAGCAGTCAACGTGTTAAGAGCGGTAAGGTCAAAATTTGATGAAGAGTTTAATTGTTTTACAAGATTGTCATAAATGTGTGGCAGTATTAATACTGTTTTATAATATTTTAAGACGTTGACTGCCGCGGTGGTTATCGGTGACCCGCACAAAAGGTCTCAAGAAACATTCAAAAAATACCCAATCGGTAGCATTTATAATTTTGTGAATGCAATTAATATTAAATAGCGATCCAATTCTTCGGTCTTCGATACCTTTGCATTATTTTCATTTTGTACAATTCAATTATATTCTGTAGTTCTTCATTTCGTTACGGTTTTAATATAATAAAATACGCACGGCAGTCAACGTGTGTAAGCACAACAATTTGCACAAAAACTTTACACTCGTTTTATGTGTCAATGCCTGCCGTGAGCCGTCATGTGGACATCGTATATTGTTCTTAACATATTGATTATAGGGCATTTCACTTAATTGCGTTGCGTTAAAAGAAATGCTGTGACTATTCAAGATGCTAAACGCGAAGCTGGTATCAGTCGACTTTCCATTTAGAAGAAAGGATATATATGAAGAAAACGTATTTATGTATAAAGGAAAGTCAACGAACCAAAAACTTAATTTGTTTAACACATTTCAATACAACCCATTACAAAAATGTATAATAATATCAACCCCGAAAATAAAAGGACGTGTTGTTTCATTCTTCATTGTTTCATTGACACAACAAGATAAGTCGAAAGACAGTCAACCTTAAACCGGCCGCTTTCCGTCTAATTACAAATTTCTCAAGAACGTTCAGCTGCTTTCCGATATCGCATGATTGTTGATCCATCCTGTATACGGATGTACAAGCTCTCATACCGGACGATGAATATAATGAGCGACATGATTAACGTGCAACAATTTATCGCGTGCGTGTGATTTAGGTTCGTTAGTGCCAGGATCGTACCAGGATACTCGCAATACGATCGCAACGTGCTGTGGACTGAAGGTCAAAACCTGTGCAACCTCCTAACGTCTTTCTGCCTCTGAGGCGAACGCCTCAAACGGTCTTTACTAACTCGTCAGAGGTCGCTGATAAAAGCTGAACGATCAAGAGCCGTCCGTGAATCAATCAGTTGCGAACTCTCGCTGTAATTGGAATTGGTGCAGAATCTAATAGTCGTACTTCGCTCGCTTCTTATGACGATCACTTACGTTAATACTCGGACACGTTTTAACACCAAACGTACCGATACTTTACACCTACTTATTCTTACCACGAGGGGTTATTTGATCCCTTATGAAACAAACGTTGATTTTCAGAAAGAAATTCCTAATTTAATAAAGCAAGAAATTGAATAATCTGATGATATGAGAATTTACAGAAAGTCAAATGAGCGAAAGAAACGGCAATGAATGTACGATTTGAAAGTAAATTTGGAAAGGGGTCGTTTGACCCCGCTTGGTATGTTTAGTTTTAAAATTTCGGCTTGATAATTGACAATACCTAAAGGTATGAAATACATTCACAAAAATATAAAATTCTCGTTTAAAAATTGACAACATTTAAATTTGTCGGATTTAATTGTACTGCTGGAAAATTACCAATATTTAAGTGAAGATCATTTAAAATTACTGCATGAAAATTGATAATGTCTAAATTTATGGAAATACATTCACAAAAATATAAAATTCTTATTTAAAAATTGACAATATTTAAATTTTTCATCATTATAATTAAATGATTTTTAGAATTGAGTATATTTGAAAATTGTGTAAGTACATTTAGAGTTCGTAAATATACATTATTTCAGTTAAATTCGCCTAAAATAAATTATATAAACATATAATTATAATGATTAAAAATAGAATTATTATACATTAAAATATATAATAAACGGTCCATATATTGATTTTAAATTGCGGTAAGAAACGTTTAAAAATACCGGTAGCGTATATCAAGGGTGTCTCAAAATGCACTGATATTTTATTTCATTAATAAATCGTATTATTTATTTTAAAAAACGAATGTTTTTATTTTAATATAAAGTACAAACGTGGTTACGTGTGGAACAGAATATCCGAAAAAATTAAAATATTTGTATTCTTTAAATGAATAATACGATTTATTAACCTTTTGACTGCGGCGCACTATCGGATGAATCCATCAATATGGACGGCGCGTTTTTCGCATGTCAGTCGCTGCGACTGGTTGTCCACTGACTAGTGACCAAAACAGTACCCGGGAATTTGATAGCATTCTTAGGGTTTAAAAAATAATAATCGCAAATCAATTAAAAATATCCATTTTTTTATTTATCTTAAGTAACTTTTTAAGATCCTTTAATTTACTTAACTTAATTTGTGCATTCCTTCAATAATAATCGGTAATTAGATATAAAGGAAAAAAATATAAAATTTATAATGTAACATAGGGTTTGATAACTTTGACAGGACATTTTGATAATTTTAATATAATAATATGAAGGCAATTGACTGAAAGATATTGAAACAATTGCCGATATCTAGTTGCTATGTTACATTCGACAATAAATTCCATGTTAAATCAATCGGTAACACAGTAAAACAAAGTGTTATAATAAAAAAAATACAGAGGGCGTATATTTACGCCTTTGGTATACATTGATGGATTTGTGAGGGCGTACATATACGCCTTTCGCATGTCTTGATGGACGTGTGAAGGTGTATATATACGCCTTTAGCAGTCAAACGGTTAATAAATTAAAATGTCAGTCCATTTTGAAACACCCTTTATAATACCGATATTAAAAACCACGGTCTCAAAGAAACCGATACTTTACCGGAATTTTACCGCTACTTAAAATAGCGATTCCATCAGTGAAAATATAGTACAATTAATATAAAGTACAAACATGGATGTTATGTTTGGAACACAATATCCCGTTAAAATAAAAACATTCGTATTTTGTAACTAAATAATATGATTTATGAATAAAGTAATATGTCAGTCCATTTTGAGATACCGTTTATAATACCAATATTAAAAACTGCGGTCTCAAAGAAACCGGTACTTTAGCGGAATTTTACCGCTACTTAAAATAGCGATTCCATCAGTGAAAATATAGTGCAATTAATATAAAGTACAAACATGGAGGTTATGTTTGGAACACAATATCCCGTTAAAATAAAAACATTCGTATTTTGTAACTAAATAATATGATTTATGAATAAATTAATATGTCAGTCCATTTTGAGATACCGTTTATAATACCGATATTAAAAACCACGGTCTCAAAGAAACCGGTACTTTACCGGAATTTTACCGCTACTTAAAATAGCGATTCCATCAGTGAAAATATAGTACAATTAATATAAAGTACAAACATGGAGGTTATGTTTGGAACACAATATCCCGTTAAAATAAAAACATTCGTATTTTGTAACCAAATAATATGATTTATGAATAAATTAGTATGTCAGTCCATTTTGAGATACCGTTTATAATACCAATATGAAAAACTGCGGTCTCAAAAGAACGATAGCATTTTACCGGTACTTAAAATAGCGATTCGATCAGTAAAAATATAGTGCAATTAATATAAAGTACAAACATGGAGGTTATGTGTGGAACACAATATCCGATTATAATAAAAACATTCGTATTTTTTAAATACATAATACGATTTATGAATAAATTAATATGTCAGGCCATTTTGAAACACCGTTTATACCACCGATATTAAAAAGCGCGGTCTCGAAAGAACAATTGGAATGTGTTGTTGAGAATCCTTTGGTTTTAAAGCAGTGTAATTTTATTGTCATTTAGAATTGTCATAATTACATCTGATATTTATTTTATCTAATATAACCGTTGACCACCGAAAAGCCGATTAATCGGCTACCGGTAAGTAGCAGTTGGAACTGAAAAGTCGATTAATCGGCTAGCGGTCGTTAAAGTGTCAATATAAAGTACAAACATGGAGGTTCTGTGGAAACACAATATCCGATTAAAATAAAAATATTCATATTTTTTAAATACATAATGCGATTTATGAATAAATTAAAATGTCAGTCCATTTTGAGGCCCGCTTTCTAACATCGATTTTAAAAACTGCGGTCTCAAAAGAACGATAGCATTTTACCGGTACTTAAAATAGCGATTTGATCAGTGAAAATATAGGGCAATTAATATAAAGTACAAAAATGGAGGTTATGTGTGGAACACAGTATCTGATTAAAATAAAAACATTCGTATTCTTTAAATAAATAATGCGATTTACGAAAAAATGTAAATGTCAGTCCATTTTGAGACCCGCTTTCTAACATCGATATAAAAAACCGCGGTCTGAAAAGAACGATAGCATTTTACCGGTACTTAAAATAGCGATTCGATCAGTGAAAATATAGTACAATTAATATAAAGTACAAACATGAAGGTTATGTATGGAACACAATATGCGATTAAAATAAAAACGTTTGTATTTTTTAAATAAATAATACGATTTATGAATAAATTAATATGTCAGTCCATTTTGAGACACCGTTTATAACACCGATATTAAAAACCTCGGTCTGAAAAGAACGATAGCATTTTACCGGTACTTAAAATAGCGATTCGATCAGTGAAAATATAGTGCAATCGCAGTGGACGGAAGAAGCGAAGGATCGGACGCAAAGAAACATACGGAGTGCGTTGACGGGGGAGAAAATGGTTTGGTAGGAACGGCTAATTAAACGTGCCGCCGTGCGATGGGCGTACGGAAATTGCGGTTAATAATACGGCGGTTAGTAAGTGCGTCGTGGATCGACCGACCAATCGGCTGAATTCATAATGATTCGTGATCCGATTGGACGACGGCGCTACAGAGAATGCTTCCGAGATTTTCGAGCCGATAATTCCGACCGATTCGCTCGCAGATGCGTATCTCCCTAACGGAGGGCACGAAATGATCGTACGTTGAGCTCCCTTTCAGTATTTATTTGTATACTATTATTTGAACGCAGCCCGTCATGCGATCTGTAAGATATATCTTTATCTATCAGATATATCTTATCTGCTACTTTGATCAAGAAAAAAGTAAGACTCTTCAAATAAAACACAAACGGCTTATTTAATTTATATATTTATTTCATCCTCTTGAAAGTGGTCCTCATTGGAGACGATACACTTTTGCCAACGTTTTTACCAATCTTCAAAATAACGGTTAAATTTGATTTCCGGAATGGTCTTCAAGACGCGCAGCGATTATCGTTGAATTTCTTCAATAGAATCAAAAGGGTGATGCAGAAGATGTTTTTTAAGCCGGGAGAATAAGAAGAAGTGATATGGAGCTAAATCTGATGAATACGGTAGTTGTGGAACGATATGAGTCGAATTTTTGGCCACATAATCACGAATAACCGATGCAGGTGCAACAATTCTGGCCTCTTTTTACGAACAGCTTCACGCAAACGACGCATAACATTAAAATAATATTTCTTGTTAACAGTTTGGCCCGGCGGAAGAAATTTATAATGCGCAACACCACGATAATCGAAGAAAACTGTTAACATTATCTTAATTTTTGAGCGACTTCGGCGCGATTTTTTTGGTCTTGGTTGATCTTTACACGATATTCGCTCGATTTGTCGGTTGCTTCTAGAGAAGTAAACGTAGATCCACGTTTCATAACCCGTAATATATGCGTCACATGGCCGCCTGGTATTCGGAAATCATCTCTTCACAGATGTTAATACGCAGTTCTTTTTCAAACAAATTTCTTTCGAAATCGTTTGAATCGTCCCGAATGATATCCCGGTCATGTCAACAAGCTCTCTAATTGTTAATCGGCGATTTTTGAGCATCAAATCTTCGATTTCCTTGATGTGTTTTCATCTTCAACGCGTTCTCCGCCATTTAAGAATAATTTCTACCAATCAAAAACACAAACCTCTTTACAGTGTAGTGTCTCCAAAACCCTTTTTTAACGTTTCCAACGTGTCAGAAGCCAAAATTCCATTTTTGTACCAAAATTTGATACAAATTCTTTGCTAAATTCTTTTCATTTATACTGAAAATCGCCGAAGGCACTTTTTTAGGTTACAATAAACAAGCGTATCTCAACATCTACTAAAGATATTGTCATGAAATTGGTTACAGATGTCTCTTAGAGTGCTACCAACCTAACAAGAAAATTTGACTTGTTTGGATAAGCCTGCGTGATTTAAATGGAGTCTTACTATTTTTTTTTTATCACAGTAGTATATATATAGATATCTTACCTATATATTTTTGCGAATAGATTTTTGCAAACGACGCATAACGTTCAAATAATATTTCATGTTAACAGTTTGGCCCTGCGGAAAGAATTCATAATGCATAACACGATAATCAAAGAAAACTGTTAACATTATCTTTATTTTTGTAATAATGCGTCACATGGTATTCGGAAATAATCTCTTTACAGATGTTAATACGCCGCTCTTTTTCGAACAAATTGAGTGTTTTCCAACCAAACGAGGATGGACTCATCTGAAACCCAATTTGTTTTTCAAAATCGATTGAATCGACCCAATGATATCCCGCTCATTTCAACAAGGTTTTGCCAATCGTTAATCGACGATTTTTGAGCATCAGATTTTAGATTTCCTTGACGTTTTGCCCTGTCCAAGAATAATTTCTACCAACCAAACACACTTGCTCTAGACAGTATATTGCCTCCAAAAACTTTTTTTAACATTTCTAACACGTCGGAAATTCCATTTTTGTAGCAAAATTTCATACAAATTCTTTACTGAATTTTTTCATACATACTGAAAATCGCTTCAGACACTTTTTTTACGTTACAATAAACAAGCGTATCTCAACAACTACTGAAGATATTGACATGAAATTGTTTACAGATGTCTCTTAGAGTGCTACCAACCTAACAAAAACAAATTAACTTGTTTGGATAAGCCTGCGTGATTTAAATGAAAAAGTCTTACTATTTTTTTTTTATTACACTAGTATATATATATATATATATATATATATATATATATATATATATATATATATATATATATATATATATAGAGAGAGAGAGAGAGAGAGAGAGAGAGAGAGATCTTATCTATACCTTTTTTCCTAGATATTTTGTAGGTATAGAGGTAACGTATATATTTTTCTCCGTAAGGCAAAATTAAGTGGCATTAGCTGTAACATCTTTTTAAATACCAGTTATTTCGATTACCTTTCATATCAGGTTGTCAGGGTACGTATTATATGACGATGCCGCAACGAGTACATAATTATCCAGTTATAAAACATTTGACTCCAACCATTGCTTTAATGATGTTACAAATTTAATTGGCATTGCCGTCAATTAATGTATTGAAATATATCAAATATATTAAAAATAATATTATATATTATATTTAATAATAATAATTAATAATTATATAATATTATATAAATATATTAATATATATTATATTAAATATATTAAAAACCTAACGTTTCGACATTGGATGAAACCCTTATCAAACGATCAAACTTTTCTCGTGCAAACGTTGTAAGCCTTTGTTACTTCAAAGTTACAAAATGTATTCATTATAATAAAATTGTTGAAACTGCTCAATTCATTGTTGACATGTATTTTGAGGTTGATATTTGTTGATTTTACGTTACATAGATTCTGTGTACGCACCAAAAAAAAATTCGGTCCATAGAGGGTTAAGCCCAACGTTACGCGCTCTAACGGCACATTATTTTACGATGACGTAGAGTAGGTTAGATTTTTTTCGAGCCCAGGACTTTTCTTCGCGCTCCTTTGTGCCTTGCGTAATTAATGAAGGAGTTCGTTTACTCTTTGCGTCGGGGTAAAGTGTGTGAAGGTAATAAAATTAGCTAGCTGCCCGCAGATTATCCCGGTTTATATATACGTTTTATGCTCTTGTATCTGTTTGCAACTTTGTAAGAAAGCGTTTTTAACATGTTCCACGCCAAACCCATTTTGCCTGACTTGTCGTTCAGCCCATTTGATATTTCGACTAATGATTGATATATTGTTACACAATATTTCATTATGTCGTCAATCGATAAGCAGTTACGTTGTTTAGAGTAGTTATCTCATTGTGTACCACTTGTACCAGTTGGAATTGTTTTTGAGTATATATGTTTATAACATTCCAATTATATAAAAAAAAATAAATTTTTTTTTTACATAATCGACGTACAATATATCAAGAACATATTGGCGCAAGAAAAACTCCAATATTCGGAAAATTGAGTTCGGGAATGCCAAAAATGTGAGCACACGTAATTCTGTTTTCAAACTTTATGCGACGTATTTTATAAAAAGGATTTTCCAATTTTTGCCGCGATAACTCAGATAGGAAAATATCGATTTGAAATAAATAATTTGTTTCCATAAACTGAACCGATGTCTACATATAAAAATTATTTTTTAATTTTTTTTAACAACAAAAACTTAAATTTGTCAACATTCATTTTTGGTCATTTGCCCAATTGTGACGTTTTGTCCCAGAATTTCGTTTAGTCTACAGAGAGAAATTTCCGTTTATTTTGAAAGTATGTAAATCCATTTTCTCTTGTTTCGAGATTAAAGATCATATCTGTTAATTAAAAAATGATATTATTCTTTTGTTTCCATTTTATCAATATGTAATTTGTTATATAAATTTGTTTTAGGTATTGTTATAAACACAGTGTATATTTACGCTGCAAATATACAAAAATTAGACAATTTTAGCAAAATCGTTTAATTTTAATTCTGATAAATTAAATCATTTTAAGTCCGAATGAAATTTGTTTATTCGTTCCATATATTTTCCTTTATTTTCCAAATTGTAATGTCCATTATAAAACAAATGAAAAAACTGACCGGTATGACACGTAATATAAAACAAATGTAAAGTACCAGGCTACTGACCGGCAACCAACTGCTAAGCCACCTATCTCTGCAAATTGTTCTGTCGATGCTCAATGATTATGCTATTGTTTTATTCCATAAATCGTGCAAAACAAGGGCGTTTTTTAAGAAATTAAATCCAACTTTATACATTTTACGTTAACTTTGAATGATGCATAACTATGTTTTTTAAAATCGACTTATTACACCACTTTCAATATAAATGGTCTTTCCATTTGGCTGAAAATAAAATATTACTATTCTTAGCAAAAATAGATTCTCACCTTTATAAATATTTCTTTTTATATATATTTAAAAAATGTTTAATTTGGGATAGCCTTTGCGTTTTTATGCGAATTCGTTCGTCCACAATCGTGTGTCTTGTCTGCATAAAGGCAACTAATTTATACCATTATTCAATAATTGTCCATTTTGTTGAACAGTGTGACCTTTTCCAAATTTGTTTTTGTTTTGTTGGTTCTAGAATCTTCTTATCAACGTATTTTCATTTCAATCAGGATTCACTGTTTCTCATTTAGTGTCGCCGTGTCACAGTATTTTCGACAATGGAAAAAACTGAATATCGTGCAATAAATCTATTTTATTATTCTATAGCTCAGTAAATCTATTTCTGCAAAAAATTCATGCAGGATCTTATCATAAACTGATAAAATGGACATGTCGCATATATGTGTAGAGGAAAACTTTCGGGTTAGAATAAAAATGATTTCCCCTGTTATAATAGAAAAAGAAACAAAATAGTTTAACATATAGAAACAAATAGTTTAGTAAATATACAGATAACACAAATTTTGCACGCACGGGAGAAATGAAAAAAAACATGAAAATACGTCTTTCGAATTGTTCGCGTATTTTACATCTTTAAGTTCGTCTTTTTCGACGGACTTCGTCTTTATATGTCTTTCGTCTTTGATCGTCCGACTTCGACTGCCCAATATGAAAACAACATCTTCGACCTTCTTTTGTTATATGCGTCGTCGATCACGCCACGCATCACACTCTCACTTATACCCATTCGATACGCACTGTTCTTTCGCGAATTTTTGATCCTACATATGCGACGTCGGGCTCAGAAACAAGAAATGAAACGTCGCATATATGCGATGCCGGTAGCGAACGAGTTAAAAATGCACAAGAAGCCTGCAAATAAGAAAATTTGTGCAGGTTTATTCGTTCGTCCACAACCGTTATTCGAATTTCACACAGTTTTCGGTCGTTGAAAGCTTTCTGGTCCTCTTAAAGGCAACTACATTTATATGTTGAAAATCCTGACTTTTTTAACAGGCTACAGGGTTAACAGGTTATCTTTGGAAATGTTCCACTATTTCCTGGACACCTTGTATAAACGCAAGCGCACGCGCACGGATCCTAATGCACTCACATGTGGGTGCACGTGCAATGCGTAAAATATGCGCTGGGAAGTTGGACATGCCACCCGCATCGTGAAACTCGTTAGGCGTGAGTTTTCAATTGAGATTCTGATTTTTCATTGGCTAAAGAGAGGATTGACGAAAGACCTGACGCGCATCGATAAATCGTAGATTACGATTTTTCGTCCAACCACGCATCGTACGTGTGGCGTGATAGAGTTCGGTAATTTATCATTGTCACGTCCATACAAAGTGTTGTGAATAGTGCAGGATTTGGCGGTACAGTCAATACTCCTCTCAAGTGATTAATTCGTAACGCGTTATAAGAAACTTAGAATTAGCGTAAATCAGATTAGTACCGCGTTATCTGGTATGGAACGCAATATTAAAAGAAAAAATGAAAAGGATATCGTGTTATATTTAGTAAGGAATTATCAATGAATATTATGGGGCATAATAAATTCTTTAGCAAACAGACAAAAATTAGTATGTATGTTACTGGGAGTTATTTTGCTCTGCTTTCATTTGGAGTTTTAACTTAATCATTTATTTCAGTATGACTATTATTAAAGTACGGTGGAATGTGTAAAGCTGGTACGAAATGTTCAGATCTTGAAATGGCACTATCCCTAAAATGTTTAAAATTATTTTTATACTTGTGTATATTTAAGTATAAATGAAATTATTTTATAATTATATGGACCGACAATATAAAATAAAACGGTATGGAATCAAGAATCCCAAAACGTGATTAATTTGTACCGCTTTATATCGAAACCGCATCATAAGAAAATTGATACAAATCAGATTGATTCAGACAAATTCCGTGAAAATCACGTTAAAAATGTTGCAACAGATGATATTTTTTCTTTATCCCTCGAATGATTTAAGATTTGGATTTTATCCTCAAAAGAAATAAATATCCAATAATATAATCATTGTGGTAGATGGAAGGACTACAAAAAGTTTATTTATATAAAAATCCGTCTTACAAAATTAATGATCTGCAATGGTGTGATACAATTTGGAACATTCTACGATGTAAAGAACTTGTCACCCCCACGTTGTTTCTCTACGTTTTTTATTTTTTTGGCAAACTGTAGAAGATTTTGACGGTCTTAATTTTGATGCTATTGGGTCAATGTATTTTGGAAATTGAGTCCAATGCTTCGCGTGCAGTCTCTCTGACATATCTCTGGAAGATAATTGTCTTCGTAAGTAAAGGGATTAACAATTGACTGTCACAGTTTTAACAATTGGTTAACAATTGGTTAACAATTGGTTAACAATTAACACAGGGTTAACAATTGGTAAATCGTAAGTTAAGGGATTAACAATTGAAAAAATTTTGTTGACATGACCGAGATATTATTCGGGTCGATTCAATCGATTTTGAAAAACAAATTGGGTCTCAAACGAGTCTATGCTCGTTTGCTTCCAAAAACCCTCAATTTGTTCGAAAAAGAACAGCGTGTTAACATCTGTGAAGAGATTTCCGAATAGCAACCGGTCACGCGACGCATTATTACGGCTGATGAGACGTGGATTTACGTTTATGATCTGAAAACAACCGACCAATCGAGCGAATATCGTGCCAAAGGTGAGCCAAGAGCAAAAAAATCGCGTCAAAGTCGCTCAAAATAAAGGTAATGTTAACAGTTTTCTTCGATTATCGTGGTGTTGTCCATTATGAATTTCTCCCGCCGGGCCAAACTGTTAACAAGAAATATTATTTGAATATTATGCGTCGTTTGCGTGAAGCTATTCGCAAAAAGAGGCCGGAATTGTCGCACACTGCATTGGTTATTCGTGATTATGTAGCCAAAAATTCGACCTATGTCGTTCCACTATCACCATATTCGCCGGATTTAACTCCGTGTGATTTCTTTCTATTCTCTCGGCTTAAAAAACCGCTTCGGGGTCACTCTTTTCATTCCATTGAAGAGATTCAACGAGAATCCCTGCACACCTTGAAGACCATTCCGGAAATCAAATTTAACCGTTGTTTTGAAGCTTGGAAAAAGCGTTAGCAAACGTGTATAGTCTCCAATTGGGACTGCTTCGAAGGGGATGAAATAAATGTATAAATTAAATAAGCCGTTTGTATTTTACTTTAACCTCTTAGATACGACGTGCCACTATAGTGGCTTTCGCGGATATCATCTTTCATGTTAGCTGCAGCAAATATATCGTTGATCAGCCGTTCAGACTAAGCACAGAACCTTTTCAATCGTATTGTAAATCCAAAAAAACTTAAAATAGTGTTACGAAACTGTATGGTATGATCAAAAAACGATACAAGACGAAGATCAAGCTATGTGTGTGAAGATTGTGACGTTGGTCTATGTGTCGTTGTGTCTATGTTTTAAAATATAGAATACCCAATTGTATTATTAATTATTAATTGGCAGTTGTTAAAATTAAAGTACGTGCAATATATTTTGAAGAAAAATAATAATTTAATCGTCAAATACTTCTTTCCAATGTACTCGATTAGAGAAGGGCATTGTCCGTCAAACATTGCAGTGTTGTACCGTTTAAAAAAAAATTTTTTTTTTAAACTCAGTTTGTGTTAAACTCAGCCCAAAATGGGTACGTACCTAAAAGGATAAGAGTCTTACTTTTTTTATCACAGTAGTATAACGCACGCAGTTTCTGAATCATCAAAACAAGCAAACCACCTTAGCGCTGCGCAGTATCTAAAAGGTCAACACAGGCTATTTTGCGACATTCGTTGAAAAACGCTGTTCAGAAACCTGAGCTCTCTAGAATGCACGCGTTTGAACCTCTCATGTAAAGGCAAGAAGGATACTGGCCAAATGCGTCCGTGCCCGAATAAGACATTACGTTAACTCGCGATCGAATACGAGCATAATTCATTTGCGGCCGCAAGGCACTGAGACAGAAGGCTCCGAAGAGTCGTAAAACATCGAGAACATGAGGCATCGGCAGTTCGGTCCGTTACCCGAAACTCACGACCCTATGTAATTACAGAGAACCCCTTATAACGTTTCTGCGGCTCCTGCCTTCTTTTCTTCCTTCCTCCGTCGTATTCTTTTTCCTTATTTCGCCTCCGCAAAGCGGCTGATGACCGAGAGTCCTGTGTTGCGAACTATTTTAGACGGTAATCGGCCGTTTAAGTTTCGTAAGCGCGATTGCGTTGTGCAGAGTTCAGGTCAAAAAGTGCCGCTACGGAAACGTTACGGGATTGAGAGAATTGACCTGGCCATTGTCAGACTCAGAAAAAATCGACCACCGCATACCAGATGGTCTATTTTTCTGTGACACCGATTGTCACTCGTTTAAATGTATAATATTCTGCAAATATTATAATATATTTAATATGTGGGATATCAAATACAGGCTCCTCTAGTTGGCGAGGAAACGTCGCCTGTGATCCTCAATTATTATATTGATGTATCATAGGTGACGAGTTTGTTGAATGTGTTATTTAGTTGCGTAATAGTTAATTGACGACGAAACTTAACACTAGATTGCCGGAGGTTGGTTGTATACCTATTTTGCCTGATTGAGTCAATTTGACTCAATCGTCAAAAATGCAGGTTTTTTACAATAATAAAATTTTATTACAAATAAGCTTTATTCCAAACACTTTTTGCATACATATTTAGTTTTTAAAATACACTTTCCGCATGTTTTTTATAATATTTGCTACAAACGCCCTTGCTTCTGTTTCTGTTGCATGACACTTGTACCTGGCAATTTGCACGGTTTTCAATATTTTGTATATTAGATAAAGTCGAAGTACTTTCGGCTTCATTATCGTAATTTCCGCTTAATTCTTCCGCCAGTTGCAAAAGAAATTCTTTTCTTGACATTTGTACCTGAGTCACATCTTTATATATGACCCAAGCATTGATTGCTGCCAAATCTAAAATGTTGTAGAACACGTGAACGGGCCATCTGCGGAACCTGCTTTGGTACTATATTTTCGCGCCATTTGATCCAGTATATCGACTCCATACTTAGTATTATTATAAAAAGATATAGTTTCCGGGACACGTTTTTCATTTTTTGCAATTCCTACATTGCGATGTTTTGAGCTCAATAATAAAACTTTTTTATTGGCTTTACTTTTATACATGGTTAGTGTACAGGCCTCCGTTTTATAAAGTTTTGTAGAGTAGCGTGTCATTTTGTCCCTTTTCGCTTTTGCAATTTGGGCCAATTCTTTTCTATTTGATCGTATTGTTCCGACCAAAGAAGTTTTGTTGGCGCGTAACTTTTTTGCAAGTGATAGGCTTGTGAAGATAATTTTACAGCATTGAATGAACAAATTATAACATGAAAACTCTCCCACCAGAACGTTTACAACAGGTTTTTATGAAAAGGAAATAAGTTACGTGTGTCTAAAACGGTGAGTCAATTTGACTCGTATCCGGCAAAATAGGTATAGCACATATGAATTATTGGAAGTAAGGGATTAGGGTGGAATAGGAATTACTTTTTGTATACCTTTCATTGTTCTATGAAAAAAACAAAAAATGATTTAAAAAAAATGACTTAAAATTGTTATATATATCACAGTAAAAGTGCAAATGAGTCAAATTGACTCGCTCCGTCAATCTAGTGTTAAAGACGAAACGACAAAAGATTAGGAAACAAGACTAAAGTGTCTTGGTTGTATTATTATTGTTTATAAATATTATACTCTCTAATTTCACGTATCTAAATCCTACATAATAATAAACGAAATTTCAATCGCATGGGCTACAAATCTTAAAAACGGCGCAAAGTTAAATGAAACCAAGAAATTATTGAATGAAGAGTCCTCTAATTGGCGAACAAACGTTAGTTATGATCATCAATTATTACATTGCGGTATCATACGGGACGAGTTTGTTGAATTGTGTTGTTTGGTTGCGTACTAATTAGTTGACGAGGAAACGTAAAGATGAAAAGGCAAAACGACGAAACGACAAAAGGACAAAAGATTAGGAAACAAAACTAAAGTTTCTTGATTTTTTTATTATTGTTTATAAATATTATACTCTCTAATTTCACGTATCTAAATCCTACAAAATAATAAATGAAATTTCAATCGCATGGGCTGCAAATTTAAAAACAGCCAAAAGTTTAAATAAACCAAGAAATGATTAGTAAACACGAAACGACTAAACGACAAAAGATTAGGAAACAAGACTAAAGTGTCTTGATTCTGTTATTATTGTTTATAAATATTATACTCTCTAGTTTCACGTATTAAAAACCTACAAATATTATAATGGATTTGTGACATAATATTATTAATTAATTATTATGAATATTATGAATGGATTTATGATATAATATTATAAGTTATGTAAAAATATTATAACGAATTTATAATATTCTGCAAAATGGAATTTACTAACAGCGAGTAATGACAATATAGAAAGAACATATTAATACAAAATAATGTAAATATTGATTCCACTTCTGACAAAGTGTAAATTGTGAACTATAAAACTCGGAAACTCAAACTGGGGTGGGCTATTAAAATCAAATCAAAAGGGGTAAATCTAAAGCAGGGAACGTTGTGAAAAAATATAAAGATAATATAAAATATAAAATATATAAAGATAATATATAATATAAAATATATAAAAAGAAACATTGTATACATGGTTTTCGGTGACGCCTTAAAGGCATGACACGAAACCAATAATTCCTTTTTTTAGCCAAGCTTCGAATTCTTGTTCTTTCCAAATTCTAACCAAAACACTCAACACAACTCTTAGTGTTGATTAATTGTGTTGTCACCATGCTTCTGGAAGTATGATATAGCTTGGTGGACTAACTCTCCAATATATATACTGGGTCTCCCGTAGTGCTTATGAAACTAAAAATCAAAAAATATCTTACTTATTGTCCGGAAATAGGTACTACTTTTTTTTTTAGATAAGAAAAATAGCTAGGAAAGACTTTATGGATATTTCCGCAATTTGTACCCTGCGATGTGAAAAAATATAAATTTACCTTGATCTCAAACATTGGAACTACGTTAATAAAGAATGGTAAATATTGCTATGCATCGAGGCAAAATATTACTATTGATGAACAATTATTTCTAACCAAAGCCAGGTACAAATTTACCTTAATTCAGCTAGCTAGTTTAACTTGATAAAACTTAGTTTAGGGAAAAATTATCAGTTGCCTGAGATAGGTATATGTAAATCCTTGATAAATTTAGCATTAAAAAATCTTAAATAAAGAATATTTGGGTTCGTAAAATTTTTTTCCGCTTTGAAACGCTTGAAAAATCGGCATTCCTTATAACCTCTGTCGATTAATTTTGTTGTCTCCCTGCTTCTATGTTGAGGACCGACGTACCAAGATGTAAAACACGGTACTGATTGCGTCCAGAATTTTGGCACTTCCGCAGCAAGTATCACTTCCTACTGGATTAAAGCGAGAACTTATTGCGATCGTGGCAGAAGTCGAAATAAAATAATCATTTTCTACTTCACCCATCTATTGCTCCTTTAAAAGTTATCCCCAATTCAATTACAGTGAAACCTGTTTTTGTGCGGTCCTTTTTTATGCGATTGGTTTTGTGCGATTTTATTTTTGTGCAATTTTTTTTGTACGATTTATTTTTATGCGGTATATAAATCTTAGCGGCGTTAGCACCAGTTTAATGTTTCCTATCAATGTACATATACATGTTGTGGACGAAATATATGAATGTGTAATTAATCGAAACGTTACCGAAAACGCGTCAACGGTATTATCTGAAATGAGTGCGCTCGCACATAACATCGGCGGAGAAGGCTTTGATTCTTTCGGCGATAATGACCTGGACGAGATGATTGAGGACCAAACTGTCGATGATAGTGACATTATCAATAGTTTGATAGATTATGAAAATGGACAAGAAGAACCGGAATCTATTACAGCAGATAAAATATATGCAGGGATCCAGATTTCGAAAAAATTGGAAACGCATTTTCTTAAAATAGATACCAATGCGGAAAGACGCTTAAAATTCCAAAAAGAGCTGACATCATGCATGTCTCATTACCGTGACGTTTACAAGCAATTGACCAGTCGACCGTCGTCACAAAAACTGATCACTGAGTTTATGGTACCAAAAAACAAATCAATTGAAATCCTATCTTCAAGCGACGAAAGCGATTTTTAACCAATTCATCACAAGAAGATGCACGTTTTGGATTACGACGGGTAGCAGCAAACTATTTAATGTACAATTTGAAAACTTCTCCATGTATATGTACAATGAAGAATTAAATATTTTTACAATTTCTTTAGGTCTAATTTAATTATTTAATTTAATTGAAAGCATTCTCTCATCTATTTCATAGATCATTGATGTATTTTTTAAGTCTGACTTTTTTTATGCGGTCCCTATCCACCGCATAAAAAAAATTTTAGGTAGTATATCGTACAAAATTGTTTATTATATGCAAGAATTTATAAAATTTTCGAATATTTTTTTGTACGATTTCTTTTATGCGGTCCCTATCCACCTCACAAAAACAGGTTTTACTGTATTTCTAACATTGTTCCTAAATCAGCCAGGGTCCATATTTGCTTAGATAAGCTACCCTATAATCTGCACCTGTAATATTTCTCAGGTATTCCGTGGGATGCGAAATGATGCTAAACCTAATTAAAAAGCAATCAACAAACACTTAAATCCTTCCCTCAGAAAGGAAAAATGATCATTAACCAAGTAAGATTCAAGCTACAAAAGGTCAACGCAACGGTTTCTTAGCTTGCATTCAGCTCAGCATTACAAACATTTAACAATTTCCCATCACACTAATTGGCTAACTAAATTCCTTGTATCTATTGTAGTTTGGTTGTAATATTTTCTCTTCCGATGGAGACGTTTATCGAATAAAAACCTGTCATCAATCGAGTAACAGTAGATTCATAAGGATTAAAGTAATCGCTCCTCGTCATGTCCACCTCAGCATTGTTCAGCGTTCAACAATTTTCAATCATTCATCCTCCCATTCACACAAAAATTCATATTCATAATAAATTTCCATCAATAAAATTCTTAATTAAAATGTTGCATAATGAAAACATATTTTTTAATTTATTCAAACGCAATTCATTAAATCTCTCGGAACAAGAAATATATTACTTAGACAACTTTCATAATTATGGGCACAAATGCAGAAAAGGTATTTACCAAATTGCCAACGACTCCAGTTCAAAACTGACCAAATAGCAAAGCAAAAGTATACGAAAAAACGCTAACTCATAAGTGAATTCAAACTTTAAAAACAGTATATTCGTACGAAATTCACACAAAGTTTCATATTCATAATAAATTTTCATTAATCAAGACTAATAAAATTCTAAATTAAAATGTTGCATAATGTGAAAATATTTTTTATTTCATTCAAATGCAATTCATTAAATATCTCGAGACAAGAAATATATTACTTAGACAACTTTCATAATTATGGGCACATGTGCAGAAAAGGTATTTACTAAATTGCCAACAACTCCAATCCAAAACTGACAAAATAAAAAAGCAAAAGTATACGAAACAAAGTTAATTCATAAAATGTTGCATATGTATTTTTTATTTTATTCAAATGCAATTTATTAAATATCTCGAAACAAGAAATATATTACTTAGACAACTTTCATAATTATGGGAACAAATGCAGAAAAGGTATTTACCAAATTGCCAACGACTCCAGTCCAAAACTGACAAAATAAAAAAGCAAAAGTATACGAAACAAAGCTAATTCATAAGTAAATTCAAACTTTAAAAACAAAATATTCGTACGAAATTTACACAAAAATTCATATTCATAATAAATTTCCATTAATCGAGACTATTAAAATTCTTAACTAAAATGTTGCATAATGAAAAAATATTTTTTACGTTAGTCAAATGCAATTCATTAAATATCTCGAAGCAAGAAATATTTTACTTAGACAACTTTCATAAATATGGGTACAAATGCAGAAAAGGTATTTACCAAATTGCCAACGACTCCAATTCAAAACTGACCAAATCGCAAAGCAAAAGTATACGAAACAACACTAATTCATCAGTGAATTCAAACTTTGAAAACAACATATTCGTACGAAATTCACACAAAGTTTCATATTCATTATAAATTTCCATTAATCAAGACTAATAAAATTCTAATGCAATTCATTAAATATCTCGAAACAAGAAATATTTTACTTAGACAACTTTCATAAATATGGGCACAAATGCAGAAAAGGTATTTAGCAAATTGCCAACGACTCCAATTCAAAACTGACCAAATAGCAAAGCAAAAGTATACGAAACAACTCATAGCTAACTCATTGCTAACGAAAAATAAATGAAACACCCGTATCGTGCCGAAACCTCAAAATATCTCGACATTCGGTCTCCTCTGAAACTGGCCACATTTTTCTCCGACCAAACACGTTTGCGCCCGCGCGCGCAGTCCTGTTGTCATTAAAAAATGGCGGAACACCTCGATTAGTCATTAATGATTGGACCCGCTCGCCGATCGTCTGCGCGATGCTCAGCCGGCCAGCCAATATATCGTCGATTTTTGCTCAGCACCTCTGGCTTCAGCTTCGTGTGGTTAGCAGTCGTCCCACGGGATGATTTTTCTCCCTTTCGCCGGCCGCGCAAAGCATACACGCCGGTGGAAAAAGACAAAGATTACAAGGATAATAAATTAACGCACACGACCTTATCGAGTCGTACAATTCATCACGCCGGTTGCGTACCCAACTCGCCGCCATCTTTGTATTAGTGCGCATGCGTGCTCATGAGTTACTGCGTATGGGAGCTGAGGCATAGCGCTATGGTTTTGCACATTAACCTCGTAAAACTCTAACGGCATCCGACCCCTACACCTGTAAGACGATGCGGCCGTTGCCTCGATGTGAAAGTTTGGAGCGCGGAAGAGGAGAGTTCGTTGTAAATTGCGCCGATGCCAGGCGAGAGGACGTGAAGACGATTGTTTCGCGAATTTTAGCATTCGCGATGCGAGCGAGTTGCGAAACGAGCGCCGTCTCTGTGTTTCGGGGTCTTATGGGGTTTTGTGGATGGAGGGATATGTGGATTTGCGGCCGATGTTTACGGGTGCTGCGCAGTTATGCGAATGCTTTGTAATGTAGGAATGGCGATGATTGTGTACGATACGAGCAGTAGAGGTATAATGGTGAAAAGTTTTACACATTTCTGCATCCTTTATATTCGAATGTTTAGAATTTCATGCGATGCGAACAGTAGATAACTAATACCGATTAATGTTCTTCATGGTGTGCACTTTGTACTGTAAGAGTGTCGATCATTGCGTATGGTGTGAAGACTAAAGCAGCAGCAACATTAGTGATTTCGCATGGTTTATTACTTTCGTATGTTTAGGATTGCTTACGGCGCGGACCATAGATAAACAATATCAGTACGTTTTTCTTCAATTTCGTTTGCTTCGTAATGTAGCGCCGTTTGTGTGTTCCGGGTTTTTTGGGGTTTTATGCATCTCGCAGGCTGTTGCGTGGAAGGATTCGTGAATTTGCGAGCGATGTTTACGTTTCGTAGTGTATTCGATGCTTTGTAATGTAGAAATGGCGATCATTGCGTACGATACGGGCGTTACAGGTATAATAGCGAAAAGTTTTGGACGTTTGTGCATCCTTTGTTATGTCCAAATGTTTAGGATTTTATGCGATGCGAACAGTAGATAAATAATACTGACGAATTTTGATCATTGTGTACACTTTGTGATGTAAGAGTGTCGATCTTTGTATATGGTGTGAGCACTGAAACAGCCGCATTAATAATTTTCTATGTTTTGGATTGCTTACGACACGAATAGTAGATAAACAACATCAATACGTTTTTCTTCAGTTTCGTTTGCTACGTAATGTAGCGCCGTTTGTGTGTTTTGGGATATTGTGGTGTTTTCTGCATCTCGGATGCTATTGCATGGAGCAATATGTGGATTTGCGCGCGATGTTTACGGTTCGTAGTATATTCGAATGCTTTGTGATGTACGAATTGCGATGATTGCGTTCGATACGAGTGGTAGAGGTATAATGGTTAAAGTTTTGCACGTTTCTGGGTCCTTTGTTAGGTACGAATGTTTAGGATTTCATGCTATGCGAACAGTAGATAACTAATACCGATTAATGTTCTCCATGGTGTACACTTTGTAATGTAAGAGTGTCGATCATTGCATACGGTGTGAGGAGTAAAGCAGCAGTATTAAAGATTTCTCATGTTTTGTTATGTACGTATGTTTAGGATTGCTTACAATACGAACAGTACATAAACAATATCAATACTTTTTTCTTCAGCTTCGTTTGTTTCGTAATGTACGAATCCCGACGATTGCGTACGATATGAAAAAAAATAATAATATCGATAAGTTTCATGCATTTACGAGTTCTCCTTAATCTGTGAATATTCAGAATTGCATACGATTTTTAATGCTTTATGATAAACGAATATCTACGATTGCGTAGGATATGAAAAATTGAGGAGTAATAGCGACAAAACACGCGTACGTTCCTTCACAAGTCAGATATTTTTAGGTAACGGTGGTAATAGTGGTAGTTTATTGGTTCTCTCGAAGGTTACATTTTATAATCTATATAATGTATCGTCTTTGTTCATCTCTACCTTTACCCCATGAATTCTGCTAATAATTTGTTTCTACTCTTAACATACAAGTCTTCATTATCTTGCAGTATATTGCATTATATTATATCTGCTTGGGATAATTATATCCTATGTTATCGACGGTGTGGCTGCAAAAGGACAGAGAAAAGTTAAAAATAAAAGATTGATCAGATCGCATAGAAGCGCCAAACAAGACGGTCGTGTCAAGAAGAGACAATTCTGAATTAGTTATTTTAAAACCGTTATATTTCTTGAGACTTTATTCGTTTTAACTGTATTTTAATTTTTGTTTCGTTCAATAACTAAACTTGGTTTAAAGAAACTACAACAATATCCTCTTCCTTACCCTGTTCCTTCAGCCCCTTGCTTGCCTCTTCCACCCCTTATTTCCTACTATTCGCCTGCTCCCTCCCTTCCATCGTATGTCTCGTTCATTTAAACCTATCAGCCATTCTTCCATTTCTCCTATTTCTTCAAATATTTCGTTTAATCTTTCTTGTAATCCTTTCCCTCTATTTTGTACTGCACAACCATCGAGTATATGTCCTCAAGTTTCCTGTTTGTCGGCTCTTTTCCTCTTTCTCCAACTATTTGTCTTCCCTCATTTCATTCCCGATTCTAAATCTTAGCAATCTTCCCATGTTTTCTCCCTCCACCCCTTCATCAGGTATGCTGGAATCTTCTCCAAGGCTATGTGCTTGTACCAGGGCTTATGTCTAGAGTTGGCCACCCTGTTCCTTCTTTCCTGCTTCTATCTCTCTCTTTTTTGCCTTATCATTAGTTCCATATCTCTGTCTTCCCTTTTCATACCTACTCATTCATCTGTTATTCTTCACCTCTTTTTTCCTAAATGTCAGTGTTTCTCTTGTTCATTGCAAGCCTACAATAATAGGTTTCTTGTTTTTTTCCTATCTTCTCTCTGCATTCTGTAGTTCACCACCTCGGTCTCTCCTTTTTCGAATTGTTACTGTCTGCTATTCTTAGGGCTTGTAACCTTAAGTTTTCTGTCTTTAACTCCTCTCTCACCATACCTTATATTGCATTTTTTATATATATAATGTAATATACTATTTTACCAGTACATATAATATACTAGTTTATGTGTATTAGTATATTATATGTACTATTTTACTAGTACATATAATATACTAATATATGTTATATTTTATATATAATATACTATTTATAGGATACTTTTTTTGCATTTTTCCGCCATTTCAAATTCTTTCTTGCCTCAATTTTTTCTTTATTCTAAATTTTTTCTTGTCAATTCCCCACACGGAACCCATTATTTCAGTGTCCACCCCGTTTTCCACTTTCTTCCAGCTTATAACTTAGATAACTGAAGCTCCTCACTCTGTCTAGTACTCTTCCCCTCCAGGTCCAGAACTATTGTTTATACCAACTGCATCGCTTCCTGAATCCTATCATCTTGGTTTTCTCTGCATTTAAATTAAATCACTTCTGTTTTGAATATTTTTCCAATTCTCTCAGCACGTTCGGCAACTTCTCCTCGTCCTCTACGATTAACACGTTCACGCTGGGGCCGATTTTCATGTTTTTCGCTGTGTGGCGGCAGTCGAATTTATGCAGCGCTTCACTTGGTGGCTCACGATTGTTGCTTGTTTCAATTACTTAAATTTCAATTATTTAAGTTTTCAACTATACGGCAATTTTGTCCACTTACTAAACGAACAATTTTTTTTATGGTGAGCGGCGTCTAAACAAATGTTCACGCCCGATGGGACAATCGAGCGCGAGCCACCGGTGGTACACGCCGGCGTGAACGTGTTAAGACTATGTCATCTACATGTTCTTCTTCCTCAACTGTTAATTTTCCCCTCTAAGCCCGCCAGTAGAACGTTAAATTGTAGTTAGCTAAGAGGATATCCTTGTTTTTTGCCACCCGCCGTCCAAAAATTTTCTCCCTACCTCCTGCCTCAACTTCACACAGTTCCTTGTCTCTTTGTATAGGTCCTGCATTCTATTGGTAAGTTCGATATTTATCCCAACCATAGCTTTCCATAGCTTTTCTTTGTCCACCGAATAAACTGCTGCCTTCAAGCCTATTAAAGTCATCACCATTTTCCCTCCTTTTTTTTCATCTGTTTATTTATGGTGTAGTTAAATGTGTCCACTGGATCGACAGTTTCCGTCTATTTCCTGAAACTGTTCTTCAGAAGTATTGCGTACTCTCTGTAAAACGTAGACATAATCGCGATGCTGTTGGGGATAATTATATGCTATGTTACCGACAGTGTGATTGCAAAAGAACAGAGAAAAGGGAAACAAGAGAAAAGTTAAAAACAGAAGATTTATCAGATTGCATAGAAACGCCAAACAAGACGGACGTGAGAAAGAAGACTCAAAAAGAGGAAATAGTGAATTAGCTATTTTAAAACCATTATATTTCTTGAGACTTTATTCATATTAACTGTATTTTAAACTTCGTTTCGTTGAATAATTAAACTTGGTTTAAAGAAACCACAACAAAGCGTTTGGTCGAACCGCAATATTTAACGTTGCGTTTCTCATTATTTATCCGATTATCATAGGATAATCACGTTCATATTACGTTATTATTTATTTAGTATCACGTTATTAATATAGTTTAATCACATTCAATCATATTTCAGCACATAATACGAATACTACAACAATTTAATGTGATTAATAGTAAAGGAAACGTATCATTTTTTTGGAGGAGAATTTATTCGTATTAACTGTATTTTAAATTTCGTTTCGTTGAATAATTAAACTTGGTTTAAGGAAACTACAACAAAGCGTTGAGTCGCATTGCAATATTTAACGTTGCGTTTCTAATTATTTATCCGATTATCATAGGATAATCACGTTCATATTACGTTACTATTTATTTAGTATCACGTTATTAATATAGTTTAATCACGTTCAATCATATTTCAGCGCATAATACGAATACTACAACAATTTAATGTGATTAATAGTAAAGGAGACGTATAATTTTTTTTGGAGAAGAATTTATTCGTATTAACTGTATTTTAAACTTCGTTTCGTTCAATAATTAAACTTGGTTTAAAGAAACTACAACAGATGCCCCTGCACTAGAGACTGGCGTCTAGGCAATTTTTATAAAAATGCATACAATTCGCAAATAATACAGTTCATAATGTTGTAAATGCAATTAATAACTAAATGGCGGCTCAATTCTTCGGCCTCCAATACCGCTGCAATATTTAAATTTTGTCAGATTCAATCATCCTGTGCACGGTTTCACCACGTAGCGGTTTTAATATCGACAATTTCGCTCTAATATGAACTAATTTCGGATCAGATCAATACAACTTCGGCAACGCGGTCGAAATAATTGAGCATTAAAAACGTATTAGCAATGCGGCATAATTTGACAGAGGAGAGACAAGATTCGTTTCGACATGTCACACGGCAATTAGACATTAAGCACGTTCTCGCATGTTTCATCAATGTACCCGATACTTTAAGACACGAATTTACTAACATCCCGATGTCACTGAATATTTCTCCGCGACTCACTTTGGCTGAGACCAGCGGAACTTCAGTAAAGCGTTCGACTCGGCAGACATTAAAGAAGTAATACCGACGCAGTATGAGTCGTGCACTGTAATTTGCGAGGGAAATAACGAGAGAGCCATTTCGTCGATGGAGAGCAACTGCCATTATCTCCAAAAGCAGAGATACGTCCCGGTCGTATGCAATAGTTTGTCGTTCGGTAGCGGTTCATTAAACAGTTAAGCGTTTTTGACGTGTATACACGTATGCACGTCGAACCAAATCTAAATTGTGGTGCGTGTGACGTGTATACTGATCGTGTAAAATAAAAAATTACCATTGACTATCAAAACTCGAATTTTCAGTAAAATACAATAAGAATGTTTTGGTGGTATGTTTTCTTTATATTACCAATAGAATTGCTATTTTATATTGCGAAACCAATTACATACACAGTATATCGTGAAAATAACGGAACTTTTTACATTAAAAAAAAAGAATTAGTTATTCACATAACACAACCCTTCCGCGTCGATACACCGCTGGGCACGTTTAACCAATGCTTGCATAGATCTTTTTAGGTCATTTTTCGGAATCGCCTCAATGACTTTCGTCACGACGTTGTGGACTTGTGTAAAATCGTCATAAAACGTTCCTTTCATAGCCAATTTGAGTTTCGGGGGCAGAAAATAGTAACAAGGTGGCAAATCAGGGGAATACGGACGATGTTGAAGAATACACACTTGTTTTTTCGCCAAGAAATTCTTGAACAGCGACAGACCAGTTAAGGCGTGAGGAAGATATCGAGCACAGGCTTTCCGTTTCTTTAAATTCTTCGTCAAAATTTCGTGAACAATGTCTTTGGTCGTATTTAATTCCTCCGCTGTCCACCACATAGTCGAATTTCCATCATAGGCGATCATTTCACGAAATCTTTTTACCAACTCATCGCAATTTTTGTTTTTTTTCGTCCGCCTGGCTTTGAGTCGTCTTCCAAAGCATCACGTCCGTTCTGAACAAGCTTATACTACTCGAACACACGTGCACGGGATAAACAATCATTACCATAAACTTTTCTCATAACTTCAAATGTTTCTGTAAAACTTTTACCGAGTTTGAAACAAAATTTAATATTAGTTCTTTGCTCCATCGTGTTTTTGTGACAAGGTGACAAAAGGTACTCTGACTTTAAGCGGTATAACCTAACAATCCGTCGGTCATCGATAATAATGATCGCGGGAGCGTTCTGTGACGAAAACATACAGCTTTCAAATTATATGTTGTTTTAAGAGATGGCGTTATTTTTCCGACATAATGTGTACGTAAGCCGCGACTTGGACGGCGAGCGTTGGTTTGCGGAGAAATTGCATAAACAATTAGCAGGGCCAATATTGAACCTTTGCTCTACGAGACAGAGTTCTAGATATTCTTGAATTGAATACAAGAATCCAAAGCATTCGATCTAAAATCTCTCTCTTCCTCGCTTTTAGATCATCTGAAGTAAAACAGTGTATTTTCACAGTTATTATCAAAATAAAGCGTTAGGTTTAAAAAATAGTTAAATACGTATAATATTATAATAATGATGATACAATAAATTGCAAAATTTACCCTCCAGATGGGTGATTCTGGCAGCAGTAGTAGCGAAATTTATAATAGGACTAGTTGACTTGCGTTCGACGTGTATACACATCATTGCTTTATTTTAATTCCACACCCTGCGCGGGATTCCTAAAATTAAATTCCGCGGTTAACTGGTTAATATAACATAACTTTAAATTTTCGTTTTTGCACAAATATATTTACGACTCTCGAATAAATTGGAACTGATGAAAGAGATGTTTGGCTTTCTCTTTTTAAAAGTTTGGTGACTCCTCTTCAACGAAGAAAGGTTAATACCCTCAAACATTTGGAGGAGTAGGAGTTTATTACAATTGCATCGCGCAGGGACATTGTCGACTCCGATAGATTTCGGCGGATGCATATATGCGTCCGTAGCAGTTAAATGGTTAAAGTCACACCACGTGGTGTCTTACATTCGACTTCCAAGTCATTTTTCCGCCACTCGCGATGAATGACGAGCAAAGTCGGCCATAAAACTACCGCACGAATCTACGGCAGCATATCATATATGCTGGATGTCACAGTAGGCGATCGACAAGCGCGATATTCGAGACAGTTGCAATTTGTTCGTCGACATCTGAAGTAAAGCTGTGTATTTTCACAGTTATTATCAAAATAAAGCGTAAGATATGAGAAATAGTTAAATATGTATAATATAATAATAATGATAATACAATAAATGACTAAATGTAGCCTCTAGATGAGTCTTCAGACAGCAGCTGTAGCGAAATTTATAATAGGACCATATGTCCTGCGTTCGATATGTACATGTACACGTCATTGTTTCACTTTAATTTCACACCCTGTGGGAGATTCCTAAAATTAAATTCGGCGCTTAACTGCTTAAACGTTTGCAGAAATATCGATCGACGCTGCTCGAGTGAGGCTCATTCATATAGTCACGCAAATTTGTTACGAGAACGCCAGTTGGAGTTTCCGAGTGCGCGAAACAACGATAAACTGAACGCGTTACAACCTATAAACTCGAGAACGCGAAGCACGCTTGATTGATTTCGAGTGGAAGATTAAACGCATGTTCGGAGTTCCGACTTGCTCTAACATAATAGGCTGTTTAAATGCGTGATGTGCAAATTGACTTCGGCGTCTTTGGATAACGTTTAGTGACGTATTGCAGTCGGAAACAAGAAGAATGCGTCGTGCAGGTCCCATAATAAAGGGTGTCTCAAAATTCTTATAAAAGTTATATTTTATATAATTTTGATTAATTTCGATACTAAGAGAGATGCATCTATGGTTGACGTCACCGGCAGTCCCATCACATGCAGACTCTTGAGAAGGAAACTTATGGTCCCACACGATGTAGAGTGTACAATTTTTAAATCCGAGAAGAATAAAATCTTTAAAGTACCTGAATCAAGACCAAAATAAGTTTTTCCCATATTACACAACATTGACCATAAAAATCTATAGTAAGAAAAGTAACAATCCTATTGCCTCTGTGAGACCCATTTTGCAGAATTGTGCGGTACGATTGCATTGAAATTTCTTATAAAAGTTATATTTTATTTCTATTTAATTAATTTCGGCACTAAAGAGAGATGCATCTATGATTAATGTCCTCGACAGCCCCATCATATAAAATGTGAAAGATTCGCAGACCTGCAGTCCGTCTGAATGGAGTCGTTATAAAGGGTATCTCAAAATGGACTGACATTTTAATTGATTAAAAAATGGTATTATTTATTTAAAAAATACGAATATTTTTATTTTAATTTCGTGTAATTCTCCATGACTAAACCTCAGTACTTCTTGAGCCCAGTTGTCAAAGATTAGTTTGAGACACTTTATATATTGTTCCCTACAAAAAAATATGGCGCGTAATTTAAAATGTCATGGATATTTCATACTGCTTATATCATAAAGAGAGACACCCTTTAAAAGGCTTTATCCAAATCTTTCAATCGACGATCTTCTACGGATTACGTATAACGATTAGTTTTCAAAAAATATCCGAAAAAATTTTACTAAGAACAATAAAAAAATATGAATGTTTTTATTTTTATATAAAACGTTATATCAGGTAACTTGTTTACGATTAGTACTGTTTGTGAAAAAATTAATTTAAAATGTCAGAAATATTTCTTGATGAATGTTTTGTTAACGTAGTTATATTATACTTTATGCGTTTGTAAATTGATAGAAATTCTTCTTGATGAATGAATAGTAGATACAGGTTTTTCCAGACGTGTCTGTATAACCTTTAGCGATATGTTGGGAATACAAATAAAATGAATAAGTGCTTGGGTCAATAGTTACAACGAAATAGGGATTAAAAATAAAGAAATAATTTGTTATGCATTTTTGGAGTAATGGGTATAGTTTTGTACGTGCAAATCGTAATTACAGTTTGTTTTAGGTATCTCCAAGTGTACTTTTATTATATGTTCTAAGTAAAAAAAACGTGTGAAAAACAAAATTTCGAAATGAAGCAATAATTTGTTCGTGCATTTGTTAAATAACAGAAACACTCGGGGCATGTAAATAGAAAAGAAAACTGTCATAAATATGCATATAAACCTAAAATATTACTACTAATGTGAGAAGTACATTAGAATGTGTGAAATGTACTCTTTTACATAATTCTTGTAAATTACGGTTGATGAGCATGACAACCTAATAGCGTAATAACTGCCTTGCCATACATATATTCGATATATGATGCAGATAAGATTTTAATCATACTTGTTATCAGAAATGATTAATTGTGACCATAAAAAGGTATATGGGAACTGATTCCTGGTGAAAATCCTATGAGAATCCTGGGAAACGTTGGTAAAAAAATCGCGAGTTATCTTAAATGAAAAATACACAGATAATCATTGCGTGTACAACTAAAAGTACGAAACACTCTTTAACGGTTAGGCTTCAAAAGTTATTAAATTGTAGAAATTACGGTTAAAAATGAATGCCTGACATTTCGACAACGATTATGTGTCATTATGAAAAGCAATCTGTACAAGAAAATAAAAATTTAAATACTGTATTAATTTTGTTTAATTCAGGGTATTTAGAAAAAACTTCTGAAGAGTTATCAGCGAAAAATGTTGAATAAATTAATGTTGATCATACCCTTTTGGGTTGAAGATGAAAGGTTAATTCACCAACGATTAATTAATTTCACCCGCAATTAGCTCTCCATTTCTTAACTAGTAAGAATTAGCCGATGCCAATCCACTGTCCAACCGTCAGGCTTTAATTTTCAATCATATTTTTTTTTTTTGTAACCTTCATCGCACTAAACTACAAACGATCAAACTACATCAGACAATTTTTTTACGGACGTGCTAAACTAATAGCTATTTATTGATTATAGGAACCAATTTCCACTGAATTCTTTATATATCAACAAATTATACAGAGTGTTTCCGAAATTGTGGTATAACAGACAAGGAGATTATTCTTCGTATTAAATTAAACCGATAATACGGAATACTGTTTTTCCATTCGGGACTTAATTTCCAAGAAAAATTGAGTTCGGTAACTTGTTAAGTACGCGTGCACTTAGACTAAATCTGCTTCGGTCACACGACCTACGTCGTGACCACCACTGTTGCTTAGATCTATAAACAATGTCAAAACTTTCAGACGAGTGTTAGCTTGCCTAAAGTCGTTTCAACTGAGAGCTGGCTGTAGATCAGAATTTAGAATTATCATGTCACGCACTTGCGTCGGCTATTTTAATTTTTGAAACGCAGGGCAATATAGAATATAGCAAAATTTTGTTCATTGTTTTCAATCGCGTCTGCTTTATTATAAAAGAGTATACTTTCCTTGGTACTGAGGCTTTTATTACAATTCTAGTATTAGAAAGTGTCAAAACGACGGAACGTGACGGCGAAGCATTTTTCAATCAATTATACGTGAATGCTTTATATGATTGCCTGAGTGATTTTTAAATAAGTTGTAGTCATTTGGAAAATGATTATTGAAAATAAAATAACAGGGGCATAATCTAGCTCTTTAAAAGAAAGTGCACCAGCAGGTCCCAACGATTTTAAGTGTTTGATTTGAAATTTACTTTAACTGAAAAATAAGGCATTTTAACACATTATTAACCGGGTACGAGCTAACTTGTGTTTTCATGGCCAAACGTCGTTCACGAGTTAACTCGTGTTTGTATTATTTTAATTTGTGAAACGCAGGGCAATATAGAATATAGCAAAATTTTGTTCATGTATTCCATTGCGTCTGCTTTATTATAAAAAAGTATACTTTTCTTGGTACTGAGCCTTTATTACAATTCTAGTATTAGAAAGAGTCAAAAACGACGGAACGTGACGGTGAAGCATTTTTCAACAAATTATACGTGTATATAATTTTGTTGTAATTTGGAAAATGATTATTGAAACTGAAATAACAGGGGCGCAATCTAGCTCTTTAAAAGGAAAGCGCAACGAAACAAGATATTTGTGCAAAACCTCTTGTTTACATACGCATAAATGACTGCTGTACAGTCAATCATACGAACAAATTGTAAAAACATGTCCAATAATTCATTAAACAAACTTTATTGAAGGTTATTTACATCGTTTCACTTCCATATTCGATTACGAAATAATGGCCGGTTTGAGACAGCTTTTGCCGAAAATTGCCGGTCAACAATGAAACCCTTTAGGTACATACGATGAGACTCGTGATCAAGTTACAGTTGGACGATCTGATTCACCTGATTAGGCGTTGATGTTTGCGGCACCCCCGTCGGTGGGCGCTGATCGCAAATAATTGCCTGACGTTTGTTTATGACATCTTACAGTTGCAAATAAGGTTAATTCCACTTATCTTTATTATTACCCGTGTTTTTTTGATACGCTATCCTAAGATGTCTGAAATAAAAAATGTATTATATGACTGCGAAAATGATAGTTCCAATGAACTAGAATTAGAGCTGTCAGGATTCAAATATAATACAGGTTTTCAGGACCAATTGCTATTTTTGTTATGAGAAAATGCATGAAAGGTTACAAAAAATGGCGTTTTATCTAATAGCCATGGCTATTTTCTACACATGTTCTACATAAAAGTCAATTGTGTCAAATTGTCCAATTTCGTTTAGAAATCGCTGAAGAATTATTGGTGCAAGTGGTCCGGCCAAATTATAATATCCGTAGGCGTCCTATAAATAGAGATGCGCCACATCGTTTGGAAGCGAAAAATTGGGCACATTTTCCGGAGAATATTCCGGCAACAGAATTGAAGAAACACCCTACAAAACGGTGTCGCCTATGTTATAAACATAAAATAAGAAAAGAAACCACTTTCAATGAAACAATGCCAGGTTTTTTTACATATGTTTTGAAAAATACCAACGGTACAGAATTATTAGACTTTAAGGTGGCTCTTGTTCTGTACAAATATTTCCATTTTGTTTCAATTCAATGTTCAGAGAAAGTCAATTGTGAGCATTGTCCAATTTCATTTAGAAATCGCTGAGGAATTATTGGCGCAAGTTCCTGCCAAATCCGTAGGCGTCTTATACGAAGACATCGTTTGGAAGCGAAAAATTGGGCACATTTTCCGGAGAATACTTCGGCAACAGAATTAAAGAAACGCCCTACAAAACGGTGTCGCCTATGTTATAAACATAAAATAAGAAAAGAAACCACTTGGCAATGCAAACAATGCCAGGTACCTTTGCATTTACCGATATGTTTTGAAAAATACCACACGGTACAGAATTATTAGACTTTAAGGTGGCTCTTGTTCTGTACAAATATTTCCATTTTGTTTCAATTCACATGTTCTACGTAGTAAAGTCAATTGTGAAACCAAAACAAGCATTGTCCAATTTCATTTAGAAATCGCTGAGGAATTATTGGCGCAAGTGGTCCTGCCAAATTATAATATCCGTAGGCGTCTTATAAGTAGCGAAGCGCCACATCGTTTGGAAGCGAAAAATTGGGCACATTTTCCGGAGAATACTCCGGCAACAGAATTAAAGAAACACCGTACAAAACATATATGTTATAAACATAAAATAAGATTGCCAATGCAAACAATACCAAAACTTTAAGTTGGTTCAGTTTCAATTCACATGTTCTACATAGTAAAGAATTATGAAACCAAAACAAGCATAGTTTAGCCTAAAATTCGTTTCATCCATGGGCGTCCTTTAATTAGCGACCCGCCACATCGTTTGGAAGCGAAAAATTGGGCACATTTTCCGGAGAATATTCGGGCAACAGAATTAAAGTACAAAACTGTGCATGTTATAAACTTAAGCCACTTGTTAGCGAACCTTTGCATTTATTTTTGAAAAATACCACACGGTACAAAATTATTAGACTTTAAGTTGGTTCTTGTTCTGTATAAATATTTCCATTTTGTTTCAATTCACATGTTCTACATAGTAAAGTCAATTGTGAAACCAAAACAAGCATTGTCCAATTTCGTTTAGAAATCGCTGAAGAACTATTGGCGCAAGTGGTCCTGCCAAATTATAATATCCGTGGGCGTCCTATAAGTAGCGATGCGCCACATCGTTTGGAAGCGAAAAATTTGGCACATTTTCCGGTATTCGAGGTTTTTATTACAATGTTGCCTATGTTAGAAATGTCAAAAACGACGGAACGTGACGGCGAAGCATTTTTCAATCAATTATACGTGAATGCTTTATATAGTTGCCCGAGTGATTTTTAAATAAGTTGTAGTCATTTGGAAAATGATTATTGAAAATGAAATAACAAGGGCATAATCTAGCTCTTTAAAAGGAAAGCGCAACCAAACAAGATATACCACCTTTATCAAAAAGTTTTAGGACTTTATTCATAAAATGGAAAATACAAGTTTATCCATTATAATTGATATTGTCCCCTTCAAAGTACTCCCCGTCGACTGTAACGCACTTATGCCAGCACTTGATCCAATCATCGAAACATCGCTGGTACTCAATTTTTGGTATGTCCATCAGAGCCGTCTTCGATTTTTCCATAAGATCCTTCCAAAAACGGTGTCGCCGCGAAGCGGTTTTTTAAGTCGGTTAAACAGAAAAAAGTTGCAGGGAGCTAAATCAGGTGAATTCGGAGGCTGGTGGATAGTATTCGTATTATCTTTGGTCAAAAACTCGCGAATAAAGATCCCATTGTGCGACGGTGCATTATTGTGGTGCGAAATCCGCGATTTGTTTGCCCACAAATTCGGTCTTTTTTGGCGAATTGCTTCATGCAATACATAGTAAAGTTCTACATAGTAAAGTCAATTGCGAAACCAAAACCAGCATTATCCAATTTCGTTTAGAAATCGCTGAAGAATTATTGGCGCAAGTGGTCCTGCCAAATTATAACATCCTTGGGCGTCCTATAAGTAGCGATGCGCCACATCGTTTGGAAGCGAAAAATTGGGCACATTTTCCGGAGAATATTCGGGCAACAGAATTAAAGAAACACCCTACAAAACTGTGTCGCGTATGTTATAAACATAAAATAAGAAAAGAAACCACTTGGCAATGCAAACAATGCCAGGTACCTTTGCATTTACCGACATGTTTTGAAAAATACCACACGGTATAAAATTATTAGACTTTAAGAGTGGTTCTTGTTCTATATAAGTATTTCTATTTTTAACTATTATATATATTTATTTATATTTTGTAACTAAAATGCTGTTTCAAAAATATATTTATATCACCAATATAAGTATATTCTAAATAAAAAGACAATTAAATTCGTCCCATGGGCATAAAAACCTTCAAATAATACAGTACTCAAAGGGTTAATCCGTTCGCAGTGTGTTAAGCGTATTTCATTCTATCTCTCAACTATTCCACGTCCAGCACGTTACTCGAAAAACCCAAAGAATCTCTCTGCGCCGCGCTACATATTAATTAGCGACGACTCATGTGTTCACGTCTGTTTAAACGCGTTCCCATCTGCCTTAAGCCTCACGTTTAGCTTTCTTCAGACCCTCCGTCCAACTTTCAGCGCCTTTAATTAGCCGCACGGCACCGAGTCGCCACTGATTAAACGAGCTCCGTTAGTGGCACGATGGATTAGCTCGTATTTTTCAGTGCACCTTACGTCCGACTTCGTACTTTGACCGACAGAAACGTAACCCGATCCAAATTTTGTAATTGGACTGCTGGTGTAGGTAAAGACTCGCGATAAAGAGAGTGTCAACCGATGTTGTGCGGTGTGCCGTTTCTTTTTATTTTGCCTCTCATTACTCGTGGCCATTTATAGCCGGGAACACATCGAAGGTGGCGAATAAAGTGTTGCGCAATCATGATTGCTCCGTAACTAGTGATGGGACCGCAAGACGTCTGCTTGCAAACTATCGAACAATCGGGTATGCGGATGTTGCAGGTGGTTAACCCTTTAACTACTGAATACTACCAGCCGAAGCGCTCGTTGAGGACGAAACACTTCTGAACACGTGTGAACTCTATTGATTGATTATGTAAGGCGCAACTAAGTTCTAATGATAACAAACTCGCTAAAAAATTAATGTAAATATTAATAAAACGCGTGCAGAACTTCACAGAACATACACGCTTGCGTGTTGCTAACAATATGTTTAATGTGAAGCAGAAACGAAAAGGTAAACCGCCACATACGGCAACAATAGCATTAACATAATTCTGTTAGCAATAAGTATTCAAATATTAATGCATTAAATGATTGCGTATCTATCAATAAGATGGCTCGAAATGTGTCAAGCTCACTTCGACATGAGTTTCTATTCATGTTCATTATCGTATGTTAGAACAAGTAGAATTTAATAGCAACCAGAATAATTCATAACGATTCATAAAAAAAGAATTCAAGTTAACCCTTTGACTACTGAATACTACCGGCCGAAGCGCTCGTTGAGGACGAAACACTTCTGAACACGTTTGAACTCTATTGATAGATTATGTAAGGCGCAACTAAGTTCTAATGATAACAAACTCGCTAAAAAATTAATGTAAATATTAACAAAACACATGCAGTACTTCACAGAACATACACGCTTGCGTGTTGCTAACAACATGTTTAATGTGAAGCAGAAATGAAAAGGTAAACTGCCACATACGGCAACAACAGCATTAACATAATTGTGTTAGCAAAAAATATTCAAATATTAGTGCATGAAATGATGGCGTATCTATCAATAAGATGGCTGGAAATGTGTCAAGCTTACTGCGACATGAATTTCTATTCATATTCATTATCGTATGTTAGAACTGGTAAAATTTAATAATAACCGGAATAATTCATAAGGATTCATAAAAAAAGAATTCAATTTAACCCTTTGACTACTGAATATTTCCAGCCAAAGCGCTCGTTGAGGACGAAACACTTCTGAACACGTGTGAACTCTATTGATTGATTATGTAAGGCGCAACTAAGTTCTAATGATAACAAACTCGCTAAAAATTAATGTAAATATTAATAAAACGCGTGCAGAACTTCACAGAACATACACGCTTGCGTGTTGCTAACAACATGTTTAATGTGAAGCAGAAATGAAAAGGTAAACTGCCACATACGGCAACAATAGCATTAACATAATTGTGTTAGCAATAAGTATTCAAATATTAATGCATTAAATGATTGCGTATCTATCAATAAGATGGCTGGAAATGTGTCAAGCTCACTTCGACATGAGTTTCTATTCATGTTCATTATCGTATGTTAGAACAAGTAGAATTTAATAGTAACCAGAATAATTCATAACGATTCATAAAAAAAGAATTCAATTCAACCCTTTGACTACTGAATACTACCGGCCGAAGCGCTCGTTAAAGAGGAAACACTTTTCGCTAGAGTGAATTCTATTGATGGATTATGTAAGGCGTAACTAAGTTCTAATGATAATTCTTCATTTACGTCAAATTCAAGAGTGCAAGAAAATTATTTGATAAAGAACGCATTTGTATTCATCTCGTACATTGATAATTGTTGCTGCAATAGGTAAGAAATCGAAACGGTTGGGAAACGCATATATGTAACACGTTAACTGCCACGGTGGTCACCAGTGACCGGCGCAAAAGATTTCACTAAAAATGCAAAAAATTCGCGATGAAGCCTATTTGCAATTTTGTAATAGCAATTGATATTGGAACGGTGCTTCAATACTTTGGTTTCTAACAACTCTGCGTTACGTTCATTTTGCACGATTTAATCACACTCTGCAGTATTTCATTGTATCGCGGTTCTAACATATGTGCCCATAATTATGAAAGTGGTCTAAGTCAAAATTTAAAAAAAATTAGTTTATCAGTTATTTCATACCACATTATTTTTAACTAAATTTATTCAATGTAATTTTTACGAAATTGTCAAAAATGAACCATTAGATAGTGGTTGTAATTTCAACATTATATGGAATTCATTTAGTTTTAATTATGAAAGTGGTCTAAGTCAAAAATTAAAATAAATTATATAAACAACTTGAAAATGGCACGTGGCCTTCTTTGACGCGTTTCTGAACTACATAATAAAATAAATGACAATCAAATTTTAATAATAACGACAACTTCATTCCGGTTTATAATCAATAACAAGAAGAGTAAAAAATACCGCGGGTGAATCTGTCTCTTGGCTACAAATTCAATGGATGAGATTCTTGAAAAATGAACCTTATAAAATGTTCTATAAAACATCTTTAGATGATTCTAAATTTCACGTTTTGGATCTTTCACCTAAAAAAGGAAGACCTGCCGTGGCAGTCAAAATATACGGAAATATTAAATTACTTCCATTATACACCACCATTAAACCAGTATCGGAAGAAAAACATAAAGATATTATGAGTTCACTACCGTACATCCCTCCAGTTTTTCAGGAACATTTTAAGAATCTTAAATACTCGAAATAATGATAAAAATGGATTACTGTTTAAAAATAATTAATAAATGTAATAAATGTTCACGAATTATTTCAATCAAATTATTGTTTCAAATAAAACTCAAAGTTCTTTATTGCTATAAGTCATTTATAGGACATTCAGTTAATTTTGAAAATGGTCTAAGTCAATTCAATCTTTAAAAATAATATTATCGTATAAAATTCACACAAAATTTCATATTCATAGTAAATTTCCATTAATTAAGACTAATAAAATTATAAATTAAAATGTCGCATAATGTAAAAATATTTTTTAATTTATTCAAATGCAATTCATTAAATATCTCGAAACAAGAAATATATGACTTAGACCACTTTCATAATTATGGGCACATATAAAAAAAAAATAGACTTGGCAGTCAACGTATTAATGCTGTCAGGTTACAATCATGCATGTCAGGTGTGGTGGGTAGAAGAATACCTGAGCGTGCGCATGTGTGTGTGTGTGAATGGAAGATTCAGGAGTAAGTTTGTTGGCATAGGGACGCAAACAAGATGTGCGAACGATGATGTGATCGGTATTTCGTTTGTTTATGAGAAGAAGAGGGAGGAAGCATGGTACAAGCGGCCCTCGACTTTCACACACTCTACTTTCGCGCATTTAAAAAAATTCAAGAAACATCGAAGAAACACTCAAAACTATTACAGAGAAATAGTTAATCTAATAAATGAACTGAACATTGGACGTCAACTTGGAAGATGTTAATGAGTTGATTGAATCTCACTCAGCACCGCTGTAAAATGAATACTTAATTGAGTAACAATGATAAAAAGAGCAAGACTTTGACAATTAAAAATATGAATGAAGCCTTCACGCATCTTGACAAATTTTTGACTATCATGGAAGAATGTGATCTCAATCGATAACGTATATCTCAAGTACGTAGGGAAATTTAGAAAGACACAGCATGTTATAGAAATGTTATCAAGAAAAGAAAAAAAGGTGGTATTCAACTAACTCTTGACAAGTTTATAAAGAAAACACCCGGAAGCATTTAAACACGCGAAGCGCACACAAGAAAGCGTGTGTGCTTCGAAAATTATTTCTTCTTTTTCCATAACGTTCGAAGGTATTGAGTGGAATGTTGTAATAGAAATGCAAGACTATTTGGAGGTAAGACAGCCAGAAATTCGATATATGTTTCAATACATGTTTCATACAATTTTCACGTTGTCACGCTTCAAAAAAGTATTAAAGTACCTTACATACTTTTCATTTCAACTTTAAACGAAGTCATTTGTCGTTAAACTTAGGTTTTGCATAAACAATAAAAAATACTTTATCACGTCATTTAAATTGAGTTGCATACATTTTCAACAACTGCACCCCACACAGGATCATTACCAAACATAATGGAACCGTTAAAATAATATTTATACCTTCTTCTCCGATACCGATTGTACATGACACGTGAAAAGTATAGATTAAAGTTCCGATACCGATTGTACATGACATGTGAAAAGTATAGATTATAGTTTCGATATCTTGTACAAGACATAATAAGCATTTGAATTTATTATAAGAAGTACGGATCAGATATGGATATAGTTCCAAAAAGAAAAATTCGGCAACAAGGAATAAAAGCAGCGTTTCACTTTTTCATATATTCATGTTTTCTTAATTTGGAAGAAAAATATGTTATAATTGTGTGTAACACATTTATATGCACTAAAAAGTGTAAACACACTTTTTTTGACTCTTAACTTTTTTTCTTATAACTTTTTAAATATTTAGATCAGTTATATACACGCTGAAAATTTCATACAAAATAACATAAAGATACTTACTATATTTATAGACCGAAGCTCCTAAAAATCAGCGATTTTCATTATTTGTAATTCATAGGAGGGTTAATTGGTAATGACAAATATTTCATACCAAGATAATGTGATTAACTCATTATTTCTCTTACAATACTTACAAATCGCTATTCTTTTAAGTCCCACATGTCCTATAACGTATTCGTGTAACACCTGATAACATAAATGTCGTTCCGTGTAATGTGGAAAATGTCGTTCTGTCTTAAAGAGCATGAGCATAAACGTGAGTAACTGTACATTAGTACGACACTAACGCCATCACTGTTTGGAGGGTGGAGAGATTTGTAGCCATCCGACTAACGAGGTGTGCAATATGGGCGGAGGATACTTAATTAACGGTTCGACTGCCTCTACAGATGCACGCCGTTGTTCTTCTCGGATGTGGTCGTACATTCGACAGGGGCGGATTTCAATAACACGCGGGTCGTCAGAAAAATTGATAGACTGGAGCAGTAGTCAACAAACTGCGACCCTTTAGGTGTTTATACAGATATGTGGCTCCGAAGTAAAATTGAAAACAATAATAAATCTGCCATAGTTCAAGTTTAGTAATCGACACATGCCACGAGTTGAAAAAAAGTGCATTTTGCGACGCTTTAACGGGAATAAATCTGCTATAGTTTAAGTTTAGAAATCAACTGATCTAATGAGTTGAAAAAATGTGCATTTTGCGACGCTTTAGGGGCCAATATGTGGTTCTGAAGTAAAATTGAAAACGGTAATAAATCTACCATAGTTAAAATTTAGTAATCGACACATGCAATGTGTTGGAAAAATATGCATTTTTCGATATTTTGGGTCTCTATTTGTGGCTCTGAAGTAAATTTGAAAGCGGTAATAAATCTGCCACAGTTCAACTTTAGTAATGGACACATGCAATGTGTTGAAAAAATGTGAATTTTGCGATGCTTTAGGTATCTATATGTGGCTCTGAAGTAAAATTGAAAACGGTAATAAATCTACCATAGTTCAAGTTTAGTAATCTACGCATGCAATGAGTTGACAAAAATGTGTATTTTGCGACGGTTTATGTGTCTGTATGTGGCTCTACAGAAAAATTGAAAACGGTAACCATTCTGCCATAGTTCAAGTTCAGTAATCGACACATGCACTGAGTTGAGAAAGTGTGAATTTTGCGATGCTTTAGGTATCTATATGTGGCTCTGAAGAAAACTTGAAAACGGTAATAAATCTGCAATAGTTCAAGTTTAATAATCGACACATGCAATGAGTTGAAAAAATATGTACTTTGTGACGCTTTAGATGTCTATATGTAGTTATGAAGTCAAATTAAAAACGGTAATGAATCTACCATAGTTCAAGTATAGTAATCGACACACGCAATAAGTTGAGAAAATGTACAATTTGCGACACTTTAGGTGTTTATATGTGATTCTGAAGTAAAATTGAAAACGGTAATAAATCTACCATAGTTCAAGTTTAGTAATCTACGCATGCAATGAGTTGACAAAAATGTGCATTTTGCGACGGTTTATGTATCTGTATGTGGCTCTGAAGAAAAATTGAAAACGGTAACCAATCTGCCATAGTTCAAGTTTAGTAATCGACACATGCAATGAGTTGAGAAAGTGTGAATTTTGCGATGCTTTAGGTATCTATATGTGGCTCTGAAGTAAAATTGAAAACGGTAATAAATCTGCAATAGTTCAAGTTTAATAATCGACACATGCAATGAGTTGAAAAAATATGTACTTTGTGACGCTTTAGATGTCTATATGTAGTTATGAAGTCAAATTAAAAACGGTAATAAATCTACCATAGTTCAAGTATAGTAATCGACACACGCAATAAGTTGAGAAAATGTACAATTTGCGACACTTTAGGTGTTTATATGTGGCTCTGAAATAAAATTGAAAACGATAACAAATCTTCCATAGTTAAAATTTAGTAATCGACACATGCAATGAGTTGAAAAAATGTGCATTTTGTACTCTCAGTATCTTCGTTTTCTAATATGAACTTCAGTAAATGTGAATTGAGATATCAAATTTTTTATGCAAACTTGGAATCGTGCGTTAAATTAATAACGATTCTTTACAAACCGGATAAACGGAAACGTCGGAAGAAATGTAAAATGCAAGATCGTTGCTCACACTGATTAAACCCAACGAAGACAAATTTTTGGCGTGATTGTTTTCTTAATTTGTCAAATATGTAATTAATGCTACAGCTTGTTGCAATATTACTTTAAATGTTCCTTATTCGTGGAAGCATATTTATGGTTCTCAAATAATTTTTAACTTGCTGCGGGGCATAGATTTGGCTCTTACGTTTCAAAAATTGGTCGACTTCTAGACATCTGTTGATGATTTTCCTATAATATATACTAATTGATGGTGCTACGTTATGCTACACCATCACATTAACTGCCACGTTGGTCACCTATAGCCGGAAGTTATTTCTTTGATGGGATCACGCTGGTCATCAGTGACCGGAGTGTTCCAAATGTTTAGAATATCTGAAGTAAGATGATTACCGTCAAGTACAAAATTATTGATATTACAGTTAACTGAGTCACTATTATGAAACGAAACGTAAACTATTAAATAATTAAGGATTTTGAAGAAAACGTTATACATGTTATTACAAAAATTAAGTGCAGTGTATTATATTAAAGTATCTTTAGCATAAACGAGGCTGAGCATCGCAACGTCTGCAGCATGCAGTGACTTTTTTGTCCAAATTTTGCACTGCTCGAACCATGATCTTAACATGTATTTGGTATATACTTTGTAAAACATTTTTATTCGGGCAGTTATATTAAAAAATAATTTTTTAATCCTTGTAAGAACATATTGAAAAATATTTGTCAAGTCTAACTGAGTGCACTAAGATGCCACTATGATCATCTCTGATCCTCAGCACGTTAAATGCACTATGGTTAAGGGCATGATATTATATAACAATGTTTCTTATTATCTTGTCATTATGCGCTTAAAGTAATGAAAATTCTCTCGCGGCCCCCTGAGAGCACCATGTAAATCTGAAATGGCAGTCAATGTGACATGTATCAGTGTGTGCATACATGTTGGTCAATTATTTTATATTATATGCCCACATTAATGGGCTCACGGGGAAATAGTTATGAGAACTAGCATACCACTTGATAAACAATTTTCAGAAGCAACGTGTGCACATATGATACAGAATGTAAAACGCAATGTAAAAAATCCATGTTTCAGTAGATTCTCTCACATTGTTTTTTTTGGACAAAATTGAATTGCGACTGTTCAGAATTAGGGAAACTGTTCCTCTGGATTCGCGCTTGCCTTAGTATAGTTATTTCTCCCACATTGTCCCTCTGGCCCTTCCTTCACAATTACCAGCCCAGTATTCCTACACCAATGCAAACATTCTTATTGCACCAATGCTTCCTTCATCAGGGTCACTTTTTCACGCAACATACCTGATGTGCAGTGCAATACCATATTTAATGATTTTGAATCATTTAATTTAAATGATTATATTTTCAATTAAAACGAGACCAAATCCTGCATAAAATTGCCGCAAATTTTTGTATGATTAATTTGGTAATGTTCTATTATGTCCGCCTCGAATACATATGATCAATTCTCAACACATACTTACAAATGGCAAGGTGAGAATAAGCAAATCTTCCAAATCTATGAATATAAAATCACAGCAAAATTTCAATGGCTATTCCATACGATTAACTCGGTAATATTTTATCATGATTGTTCCGAATACATATGATCAATTTTCAACACATACTTACAAATGGCAAGATAAGAATAAGCAAATCTTCCGAATCTATGGATATAAAATCACAGCAAAATTTCAATGGCTATTCCATGTGAGTAACTCGGTAATGTTTTATCATGACTGTTCCGAATACATATGATCAATTTTCAACACATACTTACAAACGGCAAGACAAGAATAAGCAAATCTTCCGAATCTATAGATATAAAAGCACAGGAAAATTTCAGTGGCTATGCCATATGATAAATTCGGTAATGTTCTATCATGTTCGTTGCGGATACATATGATCAGTTTTCAACACATACTTACAAATGGCAAGATAAAAATAAGCCAAACTTCCGAATCTAAAAACATAAAACGATAGGAAAACGCCAATGACTACGCCGTATGATTAATTCGGTAATGTTTGAGTATATCTGCCCTGGATACATATGATCAATTCTTAACACATACTTACAAATGGCAAGACAAGAATAAACAAATGTATCGAATCTATAGATATAAAACCACAGGAAAATTTTAATGGCTACGCCGTATGATTAATTCCATAATGTTCTATCATGTCCATCCCGGATACATATAATGAATTTTCCATACATACTTATAAATGGCAAGATAAGAATAAGCAAATCTTCCGAATCTATGGATATAAAATCACAGCAAAATTTCAATAGCTATTCCATGTGAGTAACTCGGTAATGTTTTATCATGACTGTTCCGAATACATATGATCAATTTTCAACACAAACTTACAAATGGCAAGACAAGAATAAGCAAATGTGCCGAATCCATAGATATAAAACCACAGGAAAATTTTAATGGCTATGCCATATGATAAATTCGGTAATGTTCTATCATGTTCGTTGCGGATACATATGATCAGTTTTCAACACATACTTACAAATCACAAGATAAAAATAAGCTAAACTTCCGAATCTATAGACATAAAATGATCGGAAAACGCCAATGACTACGCCGTATGATTAATTTGGTAATGTTTTAGTATGTCTGCCTTGGATACATATGATCAATTCTCAACACATACTTACAAATGGGAAGATAAGAATAAGCAAATGTGCCGAATCTATAGATATAAAACCACAGGAAAATTTTAATGGCTACGCCGTATGATTAATTCGATAATGTTCTACCATGTCCGCCTCGGATACATATGATAAATTCTCAACATATATTTACAAATCGCAAGATAAAAGTAAGCAAATTTTCCGAATCTATGGATATAAAATCACAGGAAAATTTAAATGGCTACGCCGTATGGTTAATTCGGTAATATTTTATCATGTTCGTCCCAGATACACATGATCAATTCTCAACTCATACTTACAAATGACAAGATAAGAATAAGCAAATTTTCCGAATCTATGGATATAAAATGACAGGAAAATTTCAATGGCTACGCCGCCTGATTAATTCTACGATGTTTTCTTTTCACATCCGCCCCTGGCGTTGCCCTTAAAGACTTTCTTAATAAGAGTCCCATCGCGATATGCTGCCTCCGCATCGCCGTGCACGTTAAAGTGCGGGGAACGAAGCGTGCTTGAGCCTTTTGTGCCTCGCGGCACAAATGAGAAAACAGACTGAGAGCCTACTTAATCGCCTTTCCTCACGAGCCTCACTAATGCAATGCGATTTTGCGAACGAGTATACGCGGTGTGCTCGCCGTCAAGGTGCTATTCAGTTCATGTAAACAGGGTGTTACGGACTTTAAAAGCAAATACGCTTTTTTTCTGCGAAATGTAAACGTTTCGATTGAGGGTTTGTTATTTCGTGCTAATCGGTAGATGCGTGTGATTTTTTAGTCGTATTGTTTCTGTGGAATTATTTATATTTTTGTGTAATATAAAGTTTAAGAGCGAATGTATGTTTTTTCATTGTAAAATACAATAGTTTGTGGTAATACTTTAACACTAGAATTACCGACAATTCAGCAAACCTACTTCTACCAAAACCAGTCAATATGACTGGTCTTAAAAAAATACTTAATAATAGAATATTTTTTAATTTGTTGCTTCATTACTTTCTTACAAAAGGAAATCCATGTTTTATGTAATACATTTTTGGTATTATTAACTCATTTAATGAGTTAGGATTATCTCTTACGCATTAGTGAACACAATGCTCCTCGCGCATGGTTCCGTCTGCAGCAATTTCATTTTATGATTCTAGTAAAATACTTTAATTAGAATCTTCAGAACTTTAAAACACTCGATCACATCTACTTTTACGTAAATTCGAATTATTTTCACATTCGCTTTCTGAAGATTTCTGAACATATTCTTTGTCTAAATCATCTCTGTCACTATCAACAAGATTATCGTGAATACCCCACGATTCAATTTCATTTTCTTCCCATTCATCTTCACATTCGTAAAGTTCACCATCTTCTATATCAAAGCATTCCATTGATATATCATTCAATTTTTCCAATACTTCACAGAGTTTTCAATCGTTTTGCCATTTTCAGGGCTTAGAAAAACTAGAAGAAAACTATTTATTATAAAAATGAGTATATAATATTTGTATTTATTTTCTCATCTTACATTAATTGAAATAATATGTCGTATACTGAATATATTGTTATATGAACAAAAGCATGATGGTCTTCCAGCGGCTGTTATAAACGCACTGATTGAATGCAGTAACTTCTCTATTTGATGGTTGTTTTTACAATGTTGCCTGATATAATACTGTGATATCGCAAGCGAGCAAATTCCAAAACAAAACAATAACACATTCCTAACAGAATCTTCAAATGTTTTACGACTTCAGATCTGAATGAACGCCTTAATAAATACCAGTCAAAATGACTGCTGTTGGTATAAGTAACAATAGCATCAATTTATTTTGATTCAGAATAAATAAAACATTTAAAAAATATATTTTACCATTTCTTTAGTTATCACCGCAAAAGTCATTACACCATTTCGGAAAACAAATGTAACACAAAGTAGAAATATTTAAATCAAATTGTAAAACCAGTCAAAATGACTGGTGCGGTAGTTCTAGTGTTAACAGCACATGTGACAATGCAAGAGAATTCACCGTATAACATTCCGCTTTCAGTGGATAATGGTCCGATTTATATCACGTTCGGTCTCATTTTAATCACAAAGATATCAGTACAGTAAAACCTGTTTTTGTGCGGTCCTTTTTTTATGCGATTTTGTTTTTGTGCGATTGGTTTTGTGCGATTTTATTTTTGTGCAATTTTTTTTGTGCGATTTATTTTTATGCGGTATATGAATCTTAGCGGCGTTAGTACCAGTTTAATGTTTCCTATCAATGTACATATACATGTGGACAAAATATATGAATGTGTAATTAATCGAAACGTTACCAAAAACGCCTCAACGTTATTATCTGAAATTAGTGCGCTTGCACATAACATCGGCGGAGAAGGCTTTGATTCTTTCGCCGATAATGACCTGGACGAGATGATTGAGGACGAAACTGTCGATGATAGTGACATTATCAATAGTTTGATAGATTATGAAAATGGACAAGGAGAACCGGAATCCATTACAGCAGATAAAATATATGCAGGGATCCAGATTTCGAAAAAATTTGAAACGCATTTTCTTAAAATAGATACCAATGCGGAAAGACGCTTAAAATTCGAAAAAGAGCTGAGATCATGCATGTCTCACTATCGTGACGTTTACAAGCAATTGACCAGTCGACCATCGTCAAAAAAACTGATCACTGAGTTTATAGTACCAAAAAACAAATCAATTGAAATCCTATCTTCAAGTGACGAAAGCGGTTTTCAACCAATTCATCACAAGAAGATGCGCGTTTTGGATTACGACGGGTAGCAGCAAACTATTTAATGTACAATTTGAAAACTTATCCATGTATATGTACAATGAAGAATTAAATATTTTTACAATTTCTTTAGGTCTAATTTAATTGTTTTATTTAATTGAAACCATTCTCTCACCTATTTCATAAATCATTGCTGTATTTTCTAAGTGATATGACCAATCCACCGCATAAAAAAATTGTAGGCAGTATATCGTACAAAATTGTTTATTATATGTAAGAATTTATACAATTTTCGAATATTTTTTTGTACGATTTCTTTTATGCGGTCCCTATCTACCGCACAAAAACAGGTTTTACTGTATTAGATTACGCAACCTTTCAAAGTTAAAAAAAATAAACTTAAAGGGTTTCGGTAGCAATGTTATTTAGATGGGCAGCTGTCAAGTCGTCGGTTAACATCACCGCGTCGCACGCTTCAATGACTCAGATTAAAATACCATACGCCCAGATACGATGTTTATAATATCTTATTAACAGCACATGTGACAATGCAAGAGAACTCGCCGGATAACACGTTCGGTCTTATTTTAATCACAAATGTGCAGGATAAGATGTTAGCTGTCGTCGAAGCGGGATGCGGAATTATATTAAGTTGAATAATTTTATTTGAAGATAAATGAAAGCACTAATATATAAATATAAATACAAAATTAAAGTAAAACTATGACAATTCGACTTCAATTCGGTAAACGGCAGGAAAACGCATCTACATATACTGGACTGAACTATACTGAACTAAAAACTGAGTAAACTCTGATCTAACACTGAACTCGCGTCGCAAATCGCGCCGGCTTTTATATGGACCTCTACCGTCTTATCTTAATTCGGTAGGGCCCGTTGGCCCCGCGACAGTTTTATGCGACGAATCTACGGCCGTTTTTCCTGATGCTACACCAGTATTTTTCAGGTTTAGACGATGAGTTTTTTCCTGACGGTTTAAAAGGATGGGAGAAACGTTGGACCAAATGTATCGAGTTCGTCGACAAATAAATTTTGTTTTGCATCAAAATATGTGGTTTTCTTAACACGTTGACTGCCACGGTGGTCATCGGTGACCGGCGCAAAAGATTTTACTATGAATGCAAAAAAATTCGCCATGAAGCCTATTTGCAATATTGTAAACGCAATTGATATTGGAATGGTGCTTCAATACTTTGGCTTCTAACAACTCTGCGTTACCTCCATTTTGTACGCTTTAATCATACTCTGCAGTATTTCATTGCATCGCGGTTCTAACATAGCAAAATACGCTTGGCAGTCAACTTATTAAAAAGGCCCCAAACTTTTCCAATAGCGCTCGTAATTTATAATATATTGGGCCTGGGAAAAAGTTCGTGGCGTTATTTTAGTAAAATTCAACTGGTTTTCTTATAGCGTGAAAATTAATTTATTTGAACCAAATATGCTCTGTTATATTCGACAATGTTTCGTCACTTTTCACGTAGAACCATGATGCCATCGGTGAAGAACTTCTGTGCTTTTTGATTGAAATTTGAATCAAGTGGTTTTCCCAGACTTCTTTTTAAACCAGCATAATTCCATTGAGAGAGTTCTGCAGAGATCTGAACAAATGATAGTCAAAGGGTGCTATGTCTGGACTTAGCGGCCGTTTTCCTGATACTACAAAAATATCAATAACACGTTACACAAGCTTTCAAATTTAATAAAAAAGGAAATGAAAAGTGTTTGGGTAGTGACGTTAGATTGGCAGCTGTCAAATTGTTGGTTTACATCACCGTGTTACGCGCTTCAATGACTCAGATTAAAATACCATACGCCCAGATTCGATGTTTATAATAGCTTATTAACAGCACATGTGACAATGCAAGAGAACTCACCGTATAACGTTCCGCTTTCAGCCGCGTTGCCGTAAATCAACTTTGCGTGTACTGTTTCGCATCCTCGCATGTTAATGGTTCTCGAACCGTTGGTTAGAGTCTACGACTCACGACGGTGAACGCGGAAAGAAATGCACGATCCTCCCAGGGATAAAGGCTCCTGTTTATTACGAGCGAACGTTATCGCGATCGTCGTTTACCGGGCAGCCGAGGTGCAAAGTGGCAAATTATTATACGATTCGCTCCGCAGTCTTATCGCGAAAAAAGCACTGGTAAACATCGGCGCGTAATAAGACAGAGAAATTAAAGGGATTAAAAGTAGAAAGCCGGCAGTTGGGTTGTTGAGAGGATTTTTGAAAGTATCAACATATGTTATTTTGTAGTCGATGTTTGTTGGGACTTTTGTAGTACATTAAATTATTAAATTAGGCGTTATAGGATGTTTGGTCGAAATTTCTGGCGCCTTAGCGATCTATAATTTATGTTCTGTATGTAATACTAACATTCATTCATTTGAAAAATGGTAATTATATTGTTCATTTCATTCTATTTAAGAAGTTGTTTGTTGAGATTTTTTTAGTAGATTAAATTAGGCGTTATAGGAGGTTCGGTTGCAATTCCTGGCGCTATAACGATTTATGTTCTGTATGTGATGCTAACTTTCATTAATTTGAAAAATGGTAATTATATTGTTCATTTCATTCTATTTAAGAAGTTGTTTGTTGAGTTTTTTTTAGTAGATTAAATTAGGCATTATAGGAGGTTCGGTTGCAATTCCTGGCGCTTTAACGATTTATGTTCTGTATGTGATGCTAACTTTCATTAATTTGAAAAATGGTAATTATATTGTTCATTTCATTATATTTAAGAAGTTGTTTGTTGAGATTTATTTAGTAGATTAAATTAGGCGTTATAGGAGGTTCGGTTGCAATTCCTGGCGCTTTAACGATTTATGTTCTGTATGTGATGCTAACTTTCATTAATTTGAAGAATGGTAATTATATTGTTTATTTCATTATATTTAAGAAGTTGTTTGTTGAGATTTTTTTAGTAGATTAAATTAGGCGTTATAGGAGGTTCGGTTGCAATTCCTGGCGCTTTAACGATTTATGTTCTGTATGTGATGCTAACTTTCATTAATTTGAAGAATGGTAATTATATTGTTTATTTCATTATATTTAAGAAGTTGTTTGTTGAGATTTTTTAGTAGATTAAATTAGGCGTTATAGGAGGTTCGGTTGCAATTCCTGGCGCTTTAACGATTTATGTTCTGTATGTGATGCTAACTTTCATTAATTTGAAAAATGGTAATTATACTTTTTATTTCATTCTATTTAAGAAGTTGCTTTAATCATCTTCTGTTATTTAGATGTACTTAATTAAATAATTATAACCAAAATGTGTTATATTGTCCTATTTCTGTATTAATCGTTAGATATTATATTGTTTATTTGCATTTAAGAAATTGTTTGATAAGATTTATTTAGTAGATTAAATTAGGCGTTATAGGAGGTAAATTCGATTTAACGATTTTGTTCTGTATGTGATGCTACTTTCATTAATTTGAAAATGGTAATTATATTGTTCATCATTAATTTGAAGAATGGTAGATTATATTGTTTATTTCTGTATTTATTTAACTGTACCACCTGTTACTATTTATGTTCTGTAGCAAATTTCATTATATTTAAGAAGTTGTTTGTATATTTCCTGGCGCTTTAAAATTTATGTTCTGTATGTGATGAACTTTCATTAATTTGAAGAATGGTAATTATATTGTTTATTTCATTATATTTAAGAAGTTGTTTGTTGAGATTTCAAGTAGATTAAATTAGGCGTTATAGGAGGTTCGGTCAATTCCTGGCATCTTTAACGATTTATGTTCTGTATGTGATGCTAACAATCATTAATTTGAAAAATGGTAATTATATTGTATTCTATTTAAAAAGTTGTTTGTTGAGATTTATTTAGTAGATTAAAATAATAAATTACGTTATAAGGTTCGGTTGCAATTCCTGTCCAGTATGTGATGCTAACTTTCATTAATTTGATGGTAATTATATTGTTCATTTCATTCTATGAACGTTTTTGTTTTTTTTAGAAAAATTAGGTTATAACTTCCTTATGTTTGCCATTGGTATATTGTTCATTTCATACATATGTTCTGTTAGATTTATTTAGTAGATTAAATTTTTATAGGAGGTTCGTTGCAATTCCTGGCGCTTTAACGATTTATGTTCTGTATGTGATGCTAACTTTCATTAATTTGAAGAATGGTAATTATATTGTTTATTTCATTATATTTAAGAAGTTGTTTGTTGAGATTTTTTTAGTAGATTAAATTAGGAAATTCGGTTGCAATTCCTGGCGCTTTAACGATTTATGTTCTGTATGTGATGCTAACTTTCATTAATTTGAAGAATGGTAATTATATTGTTTATTTCATTATATTTAAGAAGTTGTTTGTTGAGATTTATTTAGTAGATTAAATTAGGCGTTATAGTCGACACCGAGGTTCGTTGCAATTCCTGGCGCTTTAACGATTTATGTTCTGTATGTGATGCTAACTTTCATTAATTTGAAGAATGGTAATTATATTGTTTATTTCATTATATTTAAAAGTTGTTTGTTGAGATTTATTTAGTAGATTAAATTAGGCGTTATAGGATGTTCGGTTGCAATTCCTGTCGCTTTAACGATTTATGTTCTGTATGTGATGCTAACTTTCATTAATTTTAAAAATGGTAATTATATTATTTATTTCATTCTATGTAAGAAGTTGTTTGTTGGGATTTTTTAGTAGATTAAATTAGGCGTTATAGGAGGTTCGGTTGCAATTCCTGGCGCTTTAACGATTTATGTTCTGTATGTGATGCTAACTTTCATTAATTTGAAGAATGGTAATTATATTGTTTATTTCATTCTATTTAAGAAGTTGTTTGTTGAGATTTATTTAGTAGATTAAATTAGGCGTTATAGGAGGTTCGGTTGCAATTCCTGGCGCTTTAACGATTTATGTTCTGTATGTGATGCTAACTTTCATTAATTTGAAGAATGGTAATTATATTGTTTATTTCATTATATTTAAGAAGTTGTTTGTTGAGATTTTTTTAGTAGATTAAATTAGGCGTTATAGGAGGTTCGGTTGCAATTCCTGGCGCTTTAACGATTTATGTTCTGTATGTGATGCTAACTTTCATTAATTTGAAGAATGGTAATTATATTGTTTATTTCATTATATTTAAGAAGTTGTTTGTTGAGATTTATTTAGTAGATTAAATTAGGCGTTATAGGAGGTTCGGTTGCAATTCCTGGTGCTTTAACGATTTATGTTCTGTATGTAATACTAACATTCATTCGTTTGAAAAATGGTAATTATATTGTTCATTTGATTCTATTTAAGAAGTTGTTTGTTGAGATTTATTTAGTAGATTAAATTAGGCGTTATAGGAGGTTCGGTTGCAATTCCTGGCGCTTTAACGATTTATGTTCAGTATGTGATGCTAACTTTCATTAATTTGAAAAATGGTAATTATATTGTTCATTTCATTCTATTTAAGAAGTTGTTTGTTGAGATTTTTTTAGTAGATTAAATTAGGCATTAGTAGATTAAATTATTAATTTGCGTTATATTTCATATTTAAGGTTCGGTTTAGTCAATTTCTTCAATCCCTGCGCTTTAACGATTTATGTTCTGTATGTGATGCTAACTTTCATTAATGGAATTGTTTAATGGTAAAAATTATATTGTTTATTTCATTATTATATTTTTATTTCAATATTGTTGTGTTGAGATTTATTTAGTAGATTAAATTAGGCGTTATAGGAGGTTCGGTTGCAATTCCTGGCGCTTTAACGATTTATGTTCTGTATGTGATGCGAACTTTCATTCATTTGAAAAATGGTAATTATATTGTTCATTTCATTCTATTTAAGAAGTTGTTTGTTGAGATTTATTTAGTAGATTAAATTAGGCGTTATAGGAGGTTCGGTTGCAATTCCTGGCGCTTTTTGACGATTATGTATTCATTCTACGAAAAATTTGTTAAGTTTTTTTTAGTAGATTAAATTAGGCTTATAAACAGTTTTAATTTATGTTCTGCGATGTTAATTTTTCTTAAAAAAACGGTAATTATATTGTTCATTTCATTCTATTTAAGAAGTTGTTTGTTGAGATTTATTTAGTAGATTAAATTAGGCGTTATAGGAGGTTCGGTTGCAATTCCTGGCGCTTTAACGATTTATGTTCTGTATGTGATGCTAACTTTCATTAATTTGAAGAATGGTAATTATATTGTTTATTTCATTATATTTAAGAAGTTGTTTGTTGAGATTTTTTTAGTAGATTAAATTAGGCGTTATAGGAGGTTCGGTTGCAATTCCTGGCGCTTTAACGGTTCTGTATGTTGGAACAATTCATGAAAATGGTAATTATATTGTTCATAGAATCGAACTTTTTTAGTAGAAAATTAGGCGTTAAAGAATAAAGGAACGAATTATGATATTGTTACAATTATATTGTACACTTCATTCAAAACTTGTTTGAGATAAAGACGATTCCAGAATATTCATAGGCATAACGATTTACTGTACATTTCATTAATTTGAAGAATGGTAATTATATTGATTTCATTCTATTTAAGAAGTTACATAAAATAGAACTTATGGAAAAAGAATAAATGAACGACTATAATATTGTTTGTTGAGATTAGTACACAAATCCAAATCACACCGAACGATTTAATGTGATGCTAATTTTCATTAATTTGAAAATGGTAATTATAAGGCATTTAGAACACACGTTGAGATTTATTTAGTAGATTAAATTAGGCGTTATAGGAGGTTCGAATTCCTGGCGCTTTAACGATTTATAGTTCTGTAGAAACATAGAATAGAACTATTTAAGAAAGAATTATTTAGTAGTTTAAATTAGGCGGTATAGGAGGTTCGGTTGCAATTCCTGGCGCTTTAACGATATATGTTCTGTATGTAATACTAATATTAATTCATTTGAAAAATGGTAATTATATTGTTCAAATCATATATTTAAGATCTGTAGAGGATTAAATTAGGTTAAAAACGATCTCAAGAATATATTATTTATTTCAAGGCATTGTTTGTTGGGAACATTACGAAAATATAGAATATATAAAACTATTCTATTTAAGACACATCTTCTGTTATTTAGATGTACTTAATTAAATAATTATAACCAAATTGTGTTATATTGTCCTATTTTGTTTAATCGTAGATATTAATTTATTTGCATAAGAAATATGCTTGATAAAATGGTTTACTCGATAAGGTAAAATTCGTTCTTTTCTTTTTGTCACTGGAGAAAACAGGGTAGACATTTTGAAATGTCTACCACCCATTACTACAGCGAATATATATTTTACTGAAAAACAAAGAATGAATTTCACAATCTCTCACTCTTTCTTAAATACTTCATCCATAATTACAGATCTTCAACTGAATGAATATCTTTGGTCATTTCCATACATCTGTCCATATTTTCAATTATGAAAACAATCAAAGAATGTTTACATATGTATTTACACTTGTAAAAATTTGTTCTTAGAAGTGCGCCTATAATTTTCTTGTAAATTCACGTCGCAGTCAAAGTGTTCCACATAATAATAAATTACATAAATATTGAACAACATAAATTAAAGAAACAAATATCAGGTCTACCGGAAAGTTCTGTCCGATAATGCCATGTATGAACGTTTTTGTTTGAAACAGGTTATAACTTCCTCTGTTTGCCATTGTATGCGTACATATGTCATCTTTTAACCCTTTGACTGCTGAAAACTTTTCGCTGGTGTCAACCCTATTGACTGACTGTGTAAGGCGCAACTAAGTTCTAATGGTAATTCTTAATTTACGTCAAATTGAATAATGCAAGAAAATTATTTGATAAAGAACGCATCTGTAGTCATGTCAAACCTTTATAATTGTGGCTGCAGTAGGTAAGAAGCCGAAGTGATTGGGAAACGCATATATGCGCCCATAGTCGACACCGATAGATTTCGGCGGACGCATATATGCGTCCATAACAGTCAAAAGGTTAAATGTACCGAAACAATGATTCCATTATGTCAGTATTATGCATTAAGGATGTATTATTTAATTTTATTCCATTTTTTATTAATCAGTATTTCCTTATTTCATTCCAAAAACCGGACAGAACTTTTCGGTGGACCTAATAATTTCTGTTTAATTTGTGCGATTTGGGGCTTTACTTTTTTTCACGACGGATATTACCACATAGTATAGTCCCTACTTTTAATTTGTCGGGTATTTCGTTATTCACGTAACTCTGCTCTTTACTAGTATGTATGGGTATAGCGGGTAGGTTAAATGTACCGTAACAATGATTCCATTATGTCAGTATTGTGCATTAAGGATGTATTATTTAATTTTATTCCATTTTTTATTAATCAGTATTTCCTTATTTCATTCCAAAAACCGGACAGAACTTTTCGGTGGACCTAATAATTTCTGTTTAATTTGTGCGATTTGGGGCTTTAGTTTTTTCACGACGGATATTACCATATAGTATAGTCCCTACTTTTAATTTCTCGGGTATTTCGTTATTCACGTAACTCTGCTCTTTACTAGTATGTATGGGTATAGCGGGTTTGCCCTTTGAAATTAGCGATAATAGCTTCATTATCGAAACGCTTATTGTACAGTTCTGCGCATGATAGATAGTTTCCCACAGGCTGGCATCGATTGCTGCTTGTTAGATGGCTGTCATGGTGAAGAAGCGATGCCTGTCATGCTTCGCCGGCATTAATGCATGGGATATTTCTGAGCAGCGTTTAGTGCGTTTCTTCTATCCCTGCCTTAATCCTTTACAGAATGCACCTTTCGTCTGGACATCGTTCTAGACAAAATTGGCTATCACAGAACAATTTATATGGCGCCCGTATTTATTTTACCCAAATTCGGTGAGAACATCCTATCAGTAATAAATAACCAAAAAGGTTCTTGCCTTTTTTTGTTTATTTCATCAATGCGTAGTTCAAAACAGTCATAGTTCCAGACAAATCTGTCTAACAAAAAACACTTTACGCGGTGTCTGTATTCATTTTACGAAAAATTTGTTAAGAGGACCTCATTGAAAACTGACTAACAAAAAACACTTTACGCAGTGTCTATATTTATTTTACAGAAGTTTGTTAAGAGTACTTCATCGGCAAAAACAGTCAAAAATATTGTAGTGCGTACAGTTTTTCTTAAAGACAACATTATATCTACCTATACTTCGATCTTTTATGGAGTGTTAGACAAAATTGTGAATGAAAAAACCATCCATATGGTAACCATACTTACTTTTCGGAAATTTTAAGAAAACATGCTATTGGCGTTAAGTTTGCTCAAGTAGAAAATCGTAACGCTCTATCCCAAGGCAATGTCCGAACAATTCTGACAATTACAAATACATAGAACTTACAGAAAAAGATTAAAGGAACGAATATAATATCGTTACATTAGTACACTACTCCAAATCACACCGACCTACAGAGGGTTAAAGACGATCTCCAACGATACTCAAGGCATAGAACACACGATGATATAGAACATATAGAACTATACGAAGGTATAGAACAAACATAGAATAGAACTTGCGAAAAAAGGAATAAAGAAACCAATAAAATATTGTTATGTTAGTATATTATTCCAAATCATATCGATCTGCAGACGGTTAGAGACGATCTCAAGAATACTAAAGGTATAGAACACACGAAAATATAGACCATATACAACCATACGAAGGTGTAGAATATTCATAGAATAGAACTTACGGAAAAACGATAAATGAACGAATAAGATATTGTTACATTAATACACTACTCCAAATCACATCTATCTACAGAGGGTAAGAGACGATCTCCAGGATATTCAAGGTATAGAACACATGAAGATAGAGAACATATAGAACTATACGAAGGTATAGAACAAATATAGAATAGAACTTACGGAAAAAGAAAAAATTAACGAATAAAGATATTGTTACATTAGTACACTAATCCAAATCATACCGATCTTCAGGACAAAGACGATACTCAAAATACTCGAGGCACGGAACACGCGAAGATATAAAAGATATACATGTGTAGAATAGAACTTACAGAAATGGAACAAATGAATGAATAAGATATTGTTACATTAGTACACTATGTATAAATCGAACATCTATGCAGAGAGATCTCTCATAAAACATAGAACACACGAAGGTATAGAACATACATAGAATAGAACTTGCGAAAAAAGGAATAAAGAAACCAATAAAATATTGTTATGTTAGTATATTATTCCAAATCACACCGATCTGCAGAGGGTTAAAGACGATCTCCAGCATACTCAAGGTATAGAACATACGAAGACATAGAACATGTAGAACGCAGGTACAGAACATTCAGAGAATAGAACTTTAGGAAAAAGAATAAATGAACGAATAAGATATTGTTACATTAGTACACTACTCCAAATCACATCGATCTGTAGATGGTTAAAGACGATCTCAAGAATACTCAAGGCATAGAACACACGAAAATATAGAATATATAAAACTATATGAAGACACAGAAGAAACATAGAATAGAACTTACGGAAAAACGATAAATGAACGAATAAGATATTGTTACAAGGCATAGAACACGCGAAGATATAAAACATACACAGAGTAGAATTTACGGAAAAGAAATAAAGCACCGAATAAGGTATTGTTACATTAGCATACTACTCCAAATCACACCGATCTGCCGGATAAAGACGATCTCCATATAACTCAAGGCACAGAACACACGATCTATACACTTGCAGAGATATTCGTTGGCAATTGGAAATAAAGGCAGCATACGCTTGGCACTGAACGTGCTAAATCGTGCGCGTTCCTTTGACACTCTCAATCGTGTCTATCGAATATCAGCACGTTCGTCAGGCAGTGTGGTCAGTATTCGTTCTCGTTCCTTTCCCTTTTGCTCTCTTTCCTCACTTCGCTTCACTTTCTTCTCGTTCTCGGGGCATTACTATGCCTGCCACGCATCGTAATTGAAAAATTTCTGGCCGCAACTAGCGAGAGTCGTTCGACGTGCAAAGCGTATTGCTATCGTAATGGCACTTACCTACATGCGTGTCCATACGTAATCGACGGCGATGCGAAGAGCACGTCCGTGCGAAGGCGGTTAGAGAGAGACAAAAAGTGGAGCATTGTCAGTGACACTCAACTTGCTTCATGTATTTCAACCTTTTGGCAGCCTTAAAGGTTTGTCAGGTGGTTGGACATCGCAATTGATTTTTTATGTTAGCAAAAGTGAACAAGTTTGGGCAATGAACCTAATCATGGAAATGCGACCAAAAGAGAAAAGGGCAAAAGAACAGATCAAGAGATCTGTCGATATGTGATGGGAACATTAACTTCATTTATTTCAACCTTTTGGCAGCGTTAAAGGTTTGTCAGGAGTTTTCACAACGCAGTTGATTTTTAGGTTAGCAAAAGTAAACAAGTTTAAGTAATGAACCTAATCATGGAAATGTGACCAAAAGAGAAAAGGGCAAAAGAACAAATGAAGAGATTTGTTTCATTGTGATGAGAACACTAACTTCATATATTTCAACCTTTTGGCAGCCTTAAAGGGCTGCAAGGAATTTGCACAAGGCAATTGATTTTTTACGTGAGCAAAAATGAACATGCTGAGTCAATGAACCTAATCACGGAAATGCAACCAAAAGAGAAAACTGGCAAAAAAATAAATGAAGAGATCTGTCGATATGTGATAGGAACACTAATTTAATTTATTTCAATTTTTTGGTAGCATTAAAGTTTGTTAGAAGCTTGCACAACGCAATTGATTTTTTACGTGTGCAAAAATGAACGGGTTTAAGCAATGAACCTAATCACGGAAATATGAGCAAAAGAGCAAATGAAGAGATCTGTGGATATAAAATGGGAACACTAACTTTATCTATTTCAAGTTTTTGGCAGCCTTACAATTTTGTCAGGAGCTTGGACATCGCAATTAATTTTTTATGTTAGCAAAAGTGAACAAGTTTAAGCAATGAACCTAATAATGGAAATGCGACCAAAAGAAGAAACTGGCAAAAGAACAAGTGAAGAGGTCTGTAGCTATGTGATGGCGACATTAATTTCATTTATTTCAATCTTTTGGTAGCATTAACACATTGACTGCCAAACGTATTTTGCTACGTTAGAACCGCGATGCAATGCAGAATATGATTAAATCGTGCAAAATGAAGGTAACGTAGAGTTCTTAGAAGCCGAGGTATTGAAGTACCCTTCCAATATCAATTGTTTTTACAAGATTGCAAATAGGGTTCATTGCGAATTTTTTGCATTTCTAGTAAAATCTTTTGCGCTGGTCACCGGTGACCACCGTGGCAGTCAATGTGTTGAAGGTTTGTCAAGAGTTTGCACAATGCAATTGATTTTTAAGTTAGCAAAAGTAAACATGTTTACGCAATGAATGTAATTACGGAAATGTGAGCAAAAGGCAAAACTGGCAAAAGGACAAATGAAAATATCTGTGGCTATATGATGGGAACATTAATTTAATTTATTTCAAACTTTTGCCAGCGTTAAAGGTTTGTCAGGAGTTTGCACGATACAATTGATTTTTTACGTTAGCAGAAGTAAACAAGTTTAGGCAATGAATCTAATCACGGAAATGCGACCAAAAGAGAAAACTGCCAAAAGAGCAAATGAAGAGATCTGTAGGAATGTGATGGGAACTCTAACTTTACTTATTTCAACCTTTTAGCAGACTTAAAGGCTTGTCAGGAGCTCGCACAACGCAATTGATTTTTTACATTAGCAAAACTAAACGGGTTTAGGTAATGAACCTAATCAAGGAAATGCAACCAAAAGAGAAAAGGGCAAAAGAACAAATGAAGAGATCTGTCGAGATCTAGTACCACAATTTCTTGCAGTCAAAAAGTCAGTTAAGTGTAAAATATCAGCGCAGTAACATTCAAAAGTAGTTATAAAAAGTTAGGTAATTATCAGTAGGTAGGTAGTTTTCAAAAAGGCATTGCGGTGTATAGATAAAACGAGCGGGTAAGTTTTTTGGTTTGTATTTTATTAGCTCCCCTTTGAATATTTTTATGTAGCCAATTCAAATTACTTAGTTCTTTATGTAGGAAAGCGGTGGGATATATATATTCCATCCGTCGTTCCAACCGAGGTAAAGATGTCCCAGCAGTCTTATAGCTTCCAAACGCTCTTTTTTATTACTTTTTTACAATTACATATAAATCACTACATGTGTATGAAATGAGAATACATTTTGTCATAATCTTTATAAGACTAATGGGACATATATGTCCCAGGCTTTAATTTTGCCGTGATGTAAAAAAAGACTAATTTTTTTTTCTTTTACCCTATTAGAAATGTAACATGCCTATTTTATTTTCTTAACAAAAAATCCGTCTCGAAAGGGTTAATAGCATACTTCCGTTCCATTAAATCCGTCATTACTCCTCTTATTTATTATCGCAATCATTGCCTATATATTAAATATTTCATATCTACTTATTTCTTATAAATATGCATATATAAGATGTGTATGCACTATCTACATAGAGAGTATTCTAATCACACTATATATCTTAGCTTCTCATCTTCGTTCACCGCAAACAATTAATTTGAAACTAATGTCCGTATTTTGTGGTTTGTTGTATGAGAGCCGATGCCAATAACAAGGCGCGTATATCACGCACCTTACACTTTACACTTGCAACGAATCAAGATATATGTGCAAAACCTCTTGTCTACATCTACGAAAAAATGATTTTTTTATTCATTCGAAAAAATATACTTAAAGTTACATAAAATTTGCAAAGTTCAATAAATTCACAAAAAAATTTTACTGGAAGTTATTTACATCGTTTCACTTCCATGTTCAATTACGAAATAATAGCCGGTCAACAATGTGTTAAAAAGGTTAATAACATACTTCCGTTTTAAATCTCTTTCGGCTTCTTTATCTATTATCGAAATTATCTAGTTCTGTAAACGATTAAATATTTCACATCCACTATATATATATATTGCATTGGTAAACATATATAAGATGTGTTCCGCGCACCAAAGATAACATCTTATCACACTGTGTGTTTTAGCTTCTTATCTTAGTCCCCGTAAACAATTAATTTAACAGTATTGTTCGTATTTTATAGTTTGTTGTAAGAGACGTATCGTTTTAATATGGACCTTAACAAAGTCACATTTGTCAATATCAGACCCTGTCGTTCGGAAAAAGAACGTTTAAAAGGATGCTGTGTAACAAACTGGTCCATTTTTATTAATGTATCTTATGCATCTGTTGATTTTAAAAGAAGGTGCTGTTTCATCTAATTGATCACTCCTTCTTTGAATATATTGTATATTACAATTTACTATCGGTAAGAAAATTCTTTTATATACAACAAATTCGATATCCAAAAATATGGATATGCGTTTTTCTCAGATGCAATGTTTTTTCAACTTTCTGTTACTTGTTTCCAAAAAATTTTTCCATCAATGATGTCGGAATTAAATATATTATTCTAGAGAGTATAACATTTATAAACGTATGAACCACGGGTGTGTTAATTAATCAATATTTTCTCATTTTTTTCCATCATAAAAAGACGGAAAAAGTGCCATTTTCGTGAACCTAATTTTGGAAAGTCAGTCATTTTGAAAGTTTTCATGCAAACTCTTTCTCCGTGGTTCATGCGATAGTGGTTAGTATGTAAATTAAGATTCCAGTTCTGTTTTTTTTTCTGATTATCCCAACGACCGCAATCACGCACGCCAGTGAGTATGAATTTTTTGGAGGTGCTCCAGCAATCAAGAAGAATTTATATGATAAAATTTGAAAAAACGTAAAAAGAAAATATTTTTGTATAAATAAAGGTCGATATGATACAATGTGAAAGTTTCAAATTGCTGCGTTTCTATTTTCGATAAGAAAAAAATTATTGAAAATCAGTAAAATTTTTCGATGTGAAAGTAGAATGTCCCCTTAATGAAGTGGGGATTGTAGAGGTAAGTATATGTAAAGGGATGATGTGTAACAAACTGGCCCATTTTTATTAACGTATCTTATCCATCTGTTGATTTTACTGAAATTCCGCTTCATCTAATTGGTCACCCCTTCTTTCGAGGGTATTTATGGTATTAAACATTGTCGCTGATGCTTTCATACCGGTAATGCGAAAATTTAGTTTCTTTTGTAGGAAAAGAATTACTACATAAAATTATAGGTACTTCACAATTAGATGCAATGTCGATTCGTCACTACTCTCTGTTACTTGTTTATAATTATCTTTGCCAAAATCCTGTAGGAATTAAAATACGTGAAACTAGAGAGTATAACATTTATAAACAATAACAACACAATCAAGACACTTTCGTCTTATTTTCTAATCTTTCGTCGTTTCGTCGTTTTGTCTTTACGCCGTTTCGTCTTTACGTCTTATCGTCAACTGATTAAAAAATAACACGATTCAACAAACTCATCACCTATGATACATCAATATAATAATTGAGGATCACAGGTGACCTTTCCTCGCCAACTAGAGGAGCCTGTATTTGAGATCCCACAATGCTTTTTGTCTATCGTTATTTCAGGATCCATGGATCATCCCTTCAAGAGTCCACAGTTATTATGCGCAACTACGATGTGTTACGATATTGAAATGCATTCATCTTACTATAACTTGTTTATGTTTTGCGGGAGGTCTTACGTCGAAATAAACTCACCTTGTATATTAATGGATTACTGTACAATTTGATTTTTGTATAGCTATATATAGATATATTATATAGATATATAGGTATATTATATATATTAGATATATATTTTGTATATATTTATATTTTTAGCCTATACGACTTTTTCATTTTTTACTTTTTAAGGTAAACAATACACATCGCACTTCCAGAAGATACTTTACAATTTGATTTTTACTCATTTCTTGTCTGTATTTATATCAGTTGAATTGTATGGCCGGAAATATTGCATACTTGTTGTTTATAAAATATTTGTTGGCAAACTACAATTTTTCGAGGTACTGTTTGAAACTGATCGATGCCCGAATTCTTTGTGCACTAACTGTATTCACTATTGATTAGATATTACTGTAAGCATACAAAATGTACCGAAAGATAATAAATAATTGGTTTAAAGGAAAATTATAGTTACCTAAAATACATCGTTAGCGTTTTAATTACGTTCAAATAATTGAAATGTAATGAAAATAAACATATTGTCATGTATATTTGGTGTATGGGGTGAAACATTTTTCTTTTCTTTTGACAAAATATGACCGAAGTAGTAGGTTATCTATTAAAGTATAACAGAAATGGATAAAAAAAAATTGTGGGCCACTAACATACATCGTTAACATTACACATATTCCAAATTTACCAAACCAAAATATTCTTTTTTGTTGATCAAATATAATTTCAGCAGCAGTTTATAAACCCGAAGATGATAAAAAATATATGAATAAAATGACAGCTCGTAAAGGTGCAGAAGTGTAAACGATGTAATTACCTAATAACAATAATAATGATAATACGTACCGAAAACGTACAGTTATTGTAGAAAGTATCCGTACACCGATCAATTTTGACCCATAAATAAATAGTGAAATTTTACTTTATTAACTAAAATTGCGTAAACTATGAACTTGTATATACTCTCAAAAAATTGTACAGTTCATGTAGTGCTAAAAAATTGCTAGCAAATTGACAATATATTTTCTTTCTACTATCAGTAGCAATAGCAACAGCAAATAGTAAGAGCATTTAGAACTCTGCCAATAGTAACAGTATAACGTAAGTATAAAGTTTTTAAACATACTGACGCTGTCAATCACAATAAAAACCCGATAAAGCGATATTTTATTTATATCGTCATCTTGCCTGTAAATGTTTGGAAATGCGAAATGGAAGAAAGCAAATCGTTCTTGTATTTCTACTGATTTTTTTTCGTTCACTTCGCAATCCATTTGCACACTAAATTTTCTCGGCACTGTTTCTATTATAATCTTTCGAAAATAAATACAAATCGGTGGTTTACAAAAAATTATCGCAACCAAAAGTCGACCGGGCCCTCAGTAGATTCATTGAAAAATATACGCGCGTGGAAATAATCATGCGAATAAATACACGATGTAGTAAATGAAAATCCCGCATATCGGGCATGAATCAAACATTAAATATATTATGGACTACTGAATTTCTTCGACACTGTCTCTATTGCAGAGATTTCCGAAAATAAACAAAAATCCGTGGCTTATAAAAAATTATCGCAACCGAAAGTCGACTGCGCTTTCAGTAAATTCATTGAAAAATATACGCGCGTGGAAATAATCATGCGAATAAATACAAGATGTAGTAGATGAAAATCCCGCATATCGGGCATGAATCAAATAGTAAGTACATTCTCGAGTACTGAATTTCCTCAGCACTGCCTCTATTATAGATATTTCCGAAAATAAATACAAATTCGTGGCTTATAAAAAATTATCGCAACCGAAAGTCGACCCCGCTCTCAGTAAATTTATTGAAAAATATACGCGCGTGGAAATAATCATGCGAATAAATACACGATGTAGTAGATGAAAATCCCCCATATCGGGCATGAATCAAACATTAAATATGTTATGGACTACTCAATTTCTTTGACACTGTCTCTATTGCAGAGATTTCCGAAAATAAACAAAAATCGGTGGTTTATAAAAAATTATCGCAACCGAAAGTCGACTGCGCTTTCAGTAAATTCATTGAAAAATATGCGCGCGTGGAAATAATCATGCGAATAAATACACGGCGTAGTAGTTGAAAATCCCGCAATTCGGGCATGAATCAAACATTAAGTACATTATGGAGCACTGAATTTCCTCAGCACAGCCTTTTTGCAGAGATTTCCGAAAATAAACAAAAATCGGTGGTTTATAAAAAATTATTGCAACCGAAAGTCGACCCCGTTCTCAGTAAATTCATTGAAAATTGTACGCGCGTGGAAATAATCATGCGAATAAATACACAGCGTAGTAGTTGAAAATCCCTCAATTCGGGCATGAATCAAATATTAAGTACATTATGGAGCACTGAATTTCCTCAGCACAGCCTTTTTGCAGAAATTTCCGAAAATAAACAAAAATCGGTGGTTTATAAAAAATTATTGCAACCGAAAGTCGACCCCGTTCTCAGTAAATTCATTGAAAATTGTACGCGCGTGGAAATAATCATGCGAATAAATACACGGCGTAGTAGTTGAAAATCTCGCATATCGGGCACGAATCAAACATTAAGTACATTATCGAGTACTAAATTTCCTCAGTACTGCCACTATTATAGGGATTTTCAAAAATAAATACAGATCTGTGGTTAATAAAAAATTATCGCAACCAAAAGTCGACCGGACTCTCAGTAAATTCATTGAAAAATATACGCGCGTGGAAATAATCATGCGAATAAATACATGATGTAGTAGATGAAAATCCCGCATATCGGGCATGAATCAAACATTAAGTACATTATGGAGTACTGACATAGAAGGGCTTATACAAGGAGCAGCGGAATGCATTACTACAAAATGGAGTGTAGTAACGATCATTATCGGCACTTGTTCACATCCATCTAGCGACTAGACCGGCCATTCATTTTCAACGACTCTAACCTTTTCATTGCTCGGCCTGCCTATAGACGCCCAACTCATTTGTTCTACACTATTAGCCATAATGGGCGCACGAAAATTTTTTTTAACTGAATTTATACTCGCGTGAATTGAAATGTTAGATTGTCCTAAGATTGTCCTAGATTGTTCATTGATCGGAGCAAATCAGCAATGTGTACCTAAGCAGAAGTAATGAAACGATTAAATTCATCACCTAGGCAAATGTTTATATACATTCCTATTTTTTGCACGCATACTTTCAATATTTGTACTAAGAATTTGACAATCAACTTTCAGTGGCAAAAAATTCGTAATACTTAGACAACCAAATGGGAAGATTATCCACTTTTTCCTTAATAAAGCGTTGGCTTTTGTTCTGTTTACTTTTTCGCGTGTTATTTAAACAGTCTTGTGAAAAGAATTATGCGCAAATCGTCAAACCGTTTATGCTTTTGCAAAACCTCATTTTCTATCAAATTTGTCACATAAATTCAATTAAAATTAGTGGGAAACGTTATGAAGTTAGCATAGAAATTTCAATATATGTTTTACATAATTTTAATTTACACATATGTATATATGTTCTTCATAATTTTCATCACGCTTGGAAAAAATACTGAAGTACATTACATACTTTTATTTCACGTTTAAATTATGTAATTTATTCTTAAACTTAGATTTTGCGTAAACCATAACAAAACTTTATCACGTGATTTAAATTGAATTTCATGTCTTTTATCCCAACTGTACTCAACATGGGATCATTACCGAATATAATTGAACCGTTAGAAGAATATTTACACGTTCTTCCCGTCTGTAAAATGTTTAAGATTAGTCTGCACTATATGTGTTAATATTGCTTTCCTTATGTGTTAACTCATTATAGTTAATAGATCATAATATATTCATCATAATATACTATCATAGTGTTAATATTGCCTTCCTTACGTTTTAACTCATCATAATTTCGTTTATTTATTTTTACGTACATTGGAACACATACCAATAATATTTATTATTACAGATCCAGCTGAGTAGTAAATAAGAGATATTATTTGTGGCAAATCTTGCAAAACTGACAGTTCACAAAAATCTAATGATTCTCCAACGTATTTATTGATTGATGCAAATTAAATACGTGTATTCAAATTACTGTAACGGAAAGATGAAATTTGTAATTTACGCAAATATTTATAAGGATCATTACTTGCGTGGACGCATATTTTCAGCAAATATATTACTAATATCACCATAAGCGTATTGAGAATAATTATATTCTATATTACCGACAGTGTGATTGCAAACGAACAGAGAAAAATTAAAAACAAGAGATTGATCAGATGGCACAGAAACGCCAAACAAAACGGACGTGTCAACAAGAGAAAATAGTGAATTAATTATTTTAAACCGTTATATTTCTTAAAACTTTATTCGTTTTTAACTGTATTTTAAATTTCGTGTCGTTCAATAATTAAACTTGCTTTAAAGAAACTACAATAAAGCGTTCGCTCCGCAATATTCAACGTTGCTTTTCTCATTATTATTCCTATTATCATGGAATAATCACGTTCATATTACGTTATCATTCAGTTTAATCACGTTCAATCGTATTTCAGTACATAGTACTAATACTGCAACAGTTTAATATGATCAATAGTAAAGGAGACGTATAATTTACGGGAAGTCCTGCAAATGTGACAGTTCGCTTATAGAGACCTAACGATTCTCCGAGGTGTTCATTGGTCGGTGCAAATCGGCAATGTGTATTTAAATGGAAGTGGTGAAACGGCGAGACTCGTAATTTGCGCGATTAGACTTAGGCGGCAGATATACCCGAGAGCAATTAGGGATTGCGAAAGGTTTCTAGCATCGCATCACAATCAAGTGGACAGTTCGCATGTGTGAGATAGGTCATGCATATTCACTAGGCGGAAAGGTCTTAGATCGATCGAAGCATCCACCAGCCGATATTAGGCAAATTTTATTCTGAATAACAAATAGACGATAGCGGCTGACTTTATTCGTGGCAAACCATTTTTTTCTTCGCCGCGCAGGCGTTTTCGAGGCGACAGGAAATTATTCATTCGAACGGCACTTGTCAGCAGCGCATAAATAATTTAGTGTCATTACTTGCCGATGTGTTATGCTGCAAACAAAATTGCTAATAAAAGAAGTTGAAACGTATCTTTTTTTTGTATTTGTAATATGAAATTTGATGTGAGTTATCTGTACTGTATGCATCAACATAAGAAGTACCATCGTCAACAAAATGATTTTAAATTTTCAATAAAAAATTTAATAAATTGAATTTGCTTTACGGTAAATGTTATGAGTTTCATGCGAATATTTAAACAATGAAATTTACATATATTGTAAGTAAATATTGTTTACATAATTGTAGTGTAAATATCTAAACAACGACATATATATATATATCATTGTTTAGATATTTATACTACCATTATATAATATTTATATACAACAATTTTAAATACAACAAATTTATATATATATGTGTCATTGTTTAGATAGTCGCATGAAACTCATAACATTTTCCGAAAAGCAAAGTCAATTTAGGAAATTTTTTAATGAAAATTTAAAATAATTTTTTAGACGACGGTACTTCTTGCGTTAATATATATAATTAATATAATAAATATATATAATATATATAATACAGACAATTTACATCAAATTTCATATTACAAATACAAAAAAAGATACGTTCCAACTTCTGTTATTAACCTTTTTGTTTGCAGCCTAACACATCGAGAAGTAATGATACTAAATTATTTATGCGTTGTTGGCAAGTACCGTTAAAATTTATACTTTCCTGTCGTTTCAAAAACGCCTGCTCGGTGAAGAAAAAAATGGTTGGCCACGAAAAATAGACTAAAATGTATAGTTATAAATATAAAATTGAATGGTATCGGAGAGTGCACGATATGTAAATAACTTTATGCACTTTTGTGCGTGGGTGCATCAGAAAAATGCTCAGGCCCATTTTTTAAATATAAAGCTATGTTTGTAGTTATACAGACTGATGCACCTTTGTATGCTTTGCATAAAAGTACTAGCATACTTATGCCCTAAACTTATGCGTTATGAAGTTATAGTAGTTAAATAGTTTTTCCGAGTGATTTTTGTCTCTTGCGTAAGTTAAGTTTCTTAGAGTCTCTAAGCAGGTAAAAAAAATGAACGTCATGCCGTGTGTCATTACGAAGAAGTACAGTTATTGCAGTTGCTATAAAATGTCGGTTATTTGATAAACATAACTTGCATTATGTATATAAAATGTTATTGTGGTTGCTATAAAATTTAGGTTATTTGATAAACATAACTTGAATTGTGTATATAAAATCAACACAGTAAATTTTACATTTTCTATATATAATAGTCCAGAATTTCTGCAATACAACAAATAATTTAACATTTCTGAGATAGGAACGGCACTACTTTATAAAAAGTCACTGCGACATTGAATGAAGATTTTGAATAAAGTTTAGTTAGAATGGAACCGACTTGATACACAAAGAAAATAATGCGTGAACGTTGCAGTTTCCAAATTTGCAAAAAAAATGGAAACTAATATAAATGAAATAAGAGCATACTTTTAATTTGCGTTGTACATTTCGCACTGTTGCGAAGAATATCGTACTATGCAAAGTGATTAGTAAATTGTAATATATAATATATAATTATAATATAAGATATAATAATTATATAATAATTACAATATAATATATAATATAGTAAAATATTTATAATATTTTGTTAACATTGCTTATACTTATATAAGTAGCGTGACTCTAAGTATTTCATACTTGTAGTATGTTTGAAGTTCTCATAGAAACGTTTTCAAGTAATGGGTAATAACCACAGATCGTTTGGGACGGATACATAACAGAGTATTTCTCAGTTAATTTCCAACGCAAGAGGTTACCAACTCTGTCGAATAGGCTAATCAACGTATCGGACATCCCTCACTGACACCTTACGGTATTCTCTATTTTTTTGCGAACCTTTGCCTTATCTTCTTCTTGCCCCACCACAACCGCTCGTGGCACCTTACCTTATACGCACTTTTGACATTTTTCGACACGTTGCAACCAGCGTCTGCGTCAATTATATCGAGAGTACCGTTGATACTGTGAAATATTGTATGTGGTAAATATAATTAGTTTAACAAGTTGTATATAATATATACGTAATATATAATATATAATATGTTACTCTCAGGCGGCCATAAAGGAATTTTGATTATTCTAAGCATATAATGACCAAATCGTAAGAAATACAGTTATATAAAATTATCGGTAGTGTGTTTGTCTTTTCGGTGGTTAGAAATGATTATCAAGAGCCCTCTGGTAACACAATTCTTACTCCTGGTAAGTGTTTTCAAACATTTTCTTTTGTACGCTCTACTTTTAATTACAACAGGAAGTGCAAATGGAGAAAGAGTAAACATACGTAGTAAGAAAAGTTTGCGAAAAATGTAGCAAACTATGGTTTGAAAAATGATAACAACGCGACAAAAAATTTCATTACGTGCCAAGGAAATGACGATAACCAGCCTTGTTCATACATATACCCTCTTTAAGATTAAATAAAGTGTTTATTAAATAAATTAAATAGATACAAATAATAAAAAAGATAAAAGTAATAGAAGTCGGTGAATGTCTATACGTTCCACGTTTCGAATTAATATTCGATTCAAATTAATTTCGGTTCTCCTTGTATACTACGCTCTCCCTTTTCTTTTTATAAACAATCGAAAGGCAGATCACATTATCGATCGCTTATCTTCTTTACGTCCCTAACAACCAACTTATTAAAAAATGTTCCATACGCATCTATAATGTAAAATTCTTATAAACAAATACCTATTGACATAAATATCAATCGCACAATTTCACATGCACATGAACAGACACACATACTCGCTCACTCGTTCTTTTCACTACCACATGTATTATATAGTCTTTATAAAAGTAATTTCTGCAACATTTACTTACTTTTGGTAAGTAATATTAGTTTCCATTAGACAGCAACATATACGTTCATCTATTTATTATGTTTATTATTTGTAGTAGGATTCGGAAGAATAATGAAGAGAATGAAAATGTCTGCGTGTTGTACGAGTAAGCATTATTACTTACTTATGGCAACCTAACGATAATCTTATACTTTAATCATTTAGAACAGTCTGTTTTAATTGAAGCATTCTATATCTTTTGTATTTTTATTGGCCTGACTCTATTGGGATCCCGTCCCATCCAGTTAGTGACTCCTTTTTCCACAATATTTACCGGTATTACACAAGCATCACACCTCAACCCGCTTATGCCAATAAAACCTCACAATTTGACTTCCTTTGGCCTAACAGAATAACTACCCAAAAATGTTCGGTACTCTATTATTACTTCTAACAGCCACTCAATCACTTCACTAAAATAACAGGGAATCAATTGTTCGAAATAGCTTTTTTTTTGTCGCGAAATCGCATTGTCTCGGATTATTATGACGCCATAGCAAATTAAGAAACACAAGAACGAATTTCGTCGACTAATCCTGAACGTTTTAATACAGCTACGCCAATAAAACATCATTTCGATACCTTCATTCTGCTATGCTCACAATTTGACTTCCTTCGGCGTAACAGAATAACTAGCCAAAAATCTTCGGTACTCTATCGGTACTCCTAACATCGATTTGATCACTTCACTAAAATATCGGAGAATTAATTGTTCGAAATAGCTTCATTCCGCGAGATCGCATTGCCTCGGATTATTGTGATACAATCGTAGATGAAGAAAAACAAGAACGAATTTTGTTAACTAATCCTGAACGCCTCAATACAACTACGCCGATAAAAACATAATTTCGATGCCTTCATTCTGTTATCTTCACAATATGATTTTCTTTGGTGTAAAAGAACAACTGCCGAAAAATCTTCTATACTCTGCCATTAGTCCTAACAGCGATTCATTCACTTCACTAAAATTTGGAGATTCAATTCGTCAATTCAAACCAATTCGGTGCCTTCATTCTGCTACCCTCACAATTTGACTTTCTTTGGTGTAAAAGAACAACTACCGAAAAATCTTCGGTACTCTACCATTACTCCTAACAGCCATTCGTTCACTTAATTAAAGTATCAAAGAATCAATTGTTCGAAACGGCTTCTTCCCGCACGATCGAATTGTCTTGAATTATTGTGACGCCATAGAAAATTAAGAAACACAAGAACGAATTTCATCGACTAATCCTGAACGTTTTAATACAGCTACGCCAATAAAACATAATTTCGATACCTTCATTCCGCTATACTCACAATTTGACTTCCTTTGGCATAACAGAATAACTAGCCAAAAATCTTCGGTACGCTATCGGTACTCCTAACACCGATTTGATCACTTCACTAAAATATCGGAGAATCAATTGTTCGAAACGGCTTCTTCCCGCACGATCGCATTGTCTCATATTATTGTGATACAATCGTAGATGAAGAAAAACAAGAACGAATTTTGTCAACTAATCCTGAACGCCTCAATACAACACAATAAAAACATAATTTCGATGCCTTCATTCTGTTATCTTCACAATATGATTTTCTTTGGTGTAAAAGAACAACTTTCTATACTCTACCGTTACTCCTAACAGCGATTCATTCACTTCACTAAAATTTGGAGATTCAATTCGTCAATTCAAACCAATTCGGTGGCTTCATTCCGCTACCCTCACAATTTGATTTCCTTTGGCCTAACAGAACAATTACCCAAAAATCTTCGGTACTGTACCGTTATTCCTAACAGCGATTCGATCGCTTCATTAAAATATCTTAGAATCAATTGTTCGAAATAGCTTCTTCCCGCGAGATCGCATTGTCTTGAAATATTGTGACGCCATAGCAAATTAAGAAACACAAGAACGAATTTCGTCGACTAATCCTGAACGTTTTAATACAGCTACGCCAATAAAACATCATTTCGATGCCTTCATTCCGCTATACTCACAATTTGACTTCCTTTGGCGTAACAGAATAAGTAGCCAAAAATCTTCGGTACTCTATCGGTACTCCTAACACCGATTTGATCACTTCACTAAAATATCGGAGAATCAATTGTTCGAAATAACTTCATTCCGCGAGATCGCATTGCCTCGGATTATTGTGATACAATCGTAGATGAAGAAAAACAAGAACGAATTTTGTCAACTAATCCTGAACGCCTCAATACTACTACGCCAATAAAAACATCATTTCGAGGCCTTCATTCTGTTATCTTCACAATATGATTTTCTTTGGTGTAAAAGAACAACTGCCGAAAAATCTTCTATACTCTACCATTACTCCTAACAGCGATTCATTCACTTTACTAAAATTTGGAGATTCAATTCGTCAATTCAAACTAATTCGGTGCCTTCATTCTGCTACCCTCACAATTTGACTTCTTTTGGCGTAACGGAATAACTACCCAAAAATCTTCGGTACTCTACCATTACTCTTAACAGCGATTCAATCGCTTCACTAAAATATCGAAGAATCAATTGTCTGAAATAGCTTCTCTCCGCGAGATCGTATTGTACCACCTATTGTGACGCCATCGCAAATAAAGAAACACAAGAACGAATTTCATCGACTAATACTGAACTTCTATTTCAATTAATGAACACGCCAATAAAATATCATTTCGATGCCTTCTTCCTACTATCCTCATAATTTGACTTTTTTTGGCCTAACAGAACAACTACCCTAAAATCTTCGGTCCTCTCCCGTTACTCCTAACAGCCATTCGTTCACTTAATTAAAATATCAGAGAATCAATTGTTCGAAACGGCTCCTTCCCGCACGATCGAATTGTCTCGAATTGTCTCGAATTATTGTGACGCCATAGAAAATGAAAAAACACAAGAACGAAATTCATCGACTAATCCTCAATACAGCTATGCCAATAAAGTATCATTTCGACGCCTTTATTCTGCTATCTTCACAATTTGACTTTCTTTGGTGTAAAAGAACAACTACCGAAAAATCTTCGGTACTCTACCATTACTCCTAACAGCGCTTCGATCGTTTCACTAAAATATCGGAGAATCAATTTTCGAAATAGCTTCTTCCCGCGAGATCGTATTGTACCGCCTATTGTGACGCCATAGAAAATGAAGAAACACGCGAACGAATTTCATCGACTAATCCTGAATGCTTCAATACAGCTACGCCAATAAAAACATAATTTCGGTGCCTTCATTCTGCTATCTTCACAATATGATTTTTTTGGTATAAAACAACAACTACGCAAAAATTTTCGGTACTCTACCGTTACTCCTAACAGCCATTCGATCACTTCATTTCACTTCAAAATATCGGAGAATCAATTTGTAAATTCAAATCAATTCGATGCCTTCATTCTGTTACCCTCACAATTTCACTTCTTTTGATGTAAGAGAACAAGTACCCAAAAATCTTTGGTACTCTACCATTACTCTTAACAGTGATTCGACCACTTCACTAAAGTATCGGAGAGTCAATTTATCAATTCAAATTAATTCGATGCCTCATTCTGCTACCCACACAATTTGACTTCTTTTAGCGTAATAGAACAACTATCCAAAAATCTCCGGTACTCTGCCATTACTCTTAACAGTGATTCGGCCACTTCACTAAAATATCGGAGAATCAATTGTTCGAAATGGCTTCTTCCCGCGAGAACGCGTTGTGACGCCATTGGAAATGAAGAAACACAATTCCGAATTTCACCGACTAATTCTGAACGCCTCAATATAGCTACGCCAATAAAACATCATTTCGATGCCTTCTTCCCACTATCTTCACAATTTGACTTCCTTTGGCCTAACAGAACAACTACCCAAAAATCTTCGGTACTCTACCATTACTTCTAACAGCGCTTCGATCATTTCACTAAAATATCGGAGAATCAATTGTTAAAAACGGCTTCTTCCCGCACGATCGCATTGTCTCCGATTATTGTGACGCCATAGGAAATGAAGAAACACAAGAACGAATTCCATCGAGTAATCCTGAACATCTATTTTAATTTATGAATACTTCAATAAAACATCATTTCGATGCCTTCTTCCCACTATCTTCACAATTTGACTTCCTTTGGCCTAACAGAACAACTACCGAAAAATCTTCGGTACTCTACCATTACTCCTAACAGCGCTTCGATCGTTTCACTAAAATATCGGAGAATCAATTTTCGAAATAGCTTCTTCCCGCGAGATCATATATTGTGACGCCATAGAAAATGAAGAAACACGCGAACGAATTTCATCGACTAATCCCGAACGCCCCTCTATCGCCTCGATCCTTGACCCCTTATATTTGCGCTCCGTCCTTTCAATTCCTCTGTCCATCGTTTGGCACTAGAATTTATCAGATAGGTCAATCTGATGAGCTTCGGATAATTCGAGTCGAGCGGTATCCGATCGCAGTGGCATGGAAATAGTCGCGATAAATCGCTCGCCACGGACCGTTCCATTACAAAGCAGCGTGCCCATGGAGTAACGACACGGCCCGACGAGAAGAGTTGACGACTTTCTGCATAGGCGAGTCCACGCAGACGGGCTGCCGGCAATCACCATCAAGGTGAATTTCTGAATAGACCGACTCGGGACTCGCCTTGAGACGTAAAGCGACGTACATTCGTTTGTTGTAGCTCACTTGTGGATACGGAGATGGCGATGATGCAAAGGCCTGCGACAATCATTGGGTGGATGGTTACTTTGCTTCTATGTACTTTGCCGGTTGTACAGTACGCGGATTTATGTGGGACACTTTAAAGCGGAATACATTTCTTAACCCCTTGCACTAGGCTAAAGTTTGGAAGAAGCGGTGCCTAACATATTGTTACGCCCTACCACAATGTCTTAGTCATAAGTCTACTAGTCATAGGTATACACAGACCCAAGTGCGTCACGGTCCAGTCCTACCCCAAATAACAAACCCTTGATCCTTAGTCATACTTGTTTTCAAAAAGTATGTTACCATGCACTTACCCCGACTCATCCCTTCTACTTTTCCTCAAGCCTATATTAAGGGCCGCTTGGGATTTTTCGAGTTAGTAATAATTTAGAAACAACTAGAATTAGTGCGTATTTTGAGTTTGTATAGTTAAATAAACCAGTTCTCTCAAACCTATCTTTAATTAAACTACACTTATCCAGAAGATGACTAAGAAGTCAATAGAGAGATCACGGCATAACAATATGGAATGGTCTGAAACTTTAAACACGATATCTTACGACTGAGTGTGAGATCGCGCTTGTGTTCTTCACTAGTGTCATATATAATTGACATTCTTCCGCGATTCATCACTGGGATAATGACACTGCTGTCACTAGAATTTTCATCATTGCTTGTAACTCTTTCAATATCTATCGATTGACTGCTTGAAACGTTGGAAGCCTTTCCACTACTTTTACTTCCACACAAACTACTTGCTTTTTTAATCATTTTGCTCCGAAATGTCGATCATGAGTCCGACTCGTGATATTCACATGAAATTAAACAACGCGTCTGACTCGTGCTATTCAAGTTTAGTCTGACATGTCGATAACGAGCCAGACTCGTGATATTCACGTTTGACATGAAATTAAACAACGAGTTTGACTCGTGATATTCAAATTTGGCCCGAAATGTCGATTACGAGCCAGACTCGTCATATTCACATTTAACATGAAATTAAACAACGAGTCTGATTCGTGATATTCAAGTTTGGCCTAAAATTTCCATCACGTGTCAGACTCGTGAAAATAGTGCAAGGGGTTAACACTTTAAGAACCACTAAGAAACCTGTAAGAAATACGCCTAGGACCGCATGCGTGGGAAATTTATACGTTACAAAAAAATCATAACTTTGTTACTTATGAAGCAATTTTTGAGAAAATTTCAGAAATTGTATAATTGGAAGTATTTTAGGTATGTGGGATCTCAAATACAGGGTCCTCTAGTTGGCGAGAAAAGGTCACCTATGATTCTCAATTATTATATTGATGATAGGTGATGAGTTTGTTAAATAGTGTTATTTTCTTGCTTAGGAGTCAGTTGACGATAAGAGGTAAAGACGATAAGACGCTAAGACGTAAACACGAAACGACGAAACGACGAAAGATTAGGAAATAAGACGAAAGTGTTTTGATTGTGTTGTTATTGTTTATAAATATTATACTCTCTAGTTTCACGTAATAAATTCCTACAGGTATAATTAAAAAAATTATGTTTTTTTAATAATTATCATAACTTTTTTACTAAAAAATAAAAATACGAAAAAAATATGACGGCAATCGAGTTTAATGCATTGAATATTGATGGAAATACTTAAATAGACAAAATAGATACAATGTATCAAAATGAGTGACATCCTAAAGACAGCGTGTAGAAAACACGAGAAAACTCCTGAGCGGTCCTTAAAGTGTTAAAATTGCATAAAGTGATTTGAATTATTTTATTTCTTTGCCATGGACGCGTATGTACGTGTTCATAGGGACTGTGACTGAGCGCATATTTCCACTTTTATTTGACATGAACGAAGGGTAAATATTGTAATACCGTGAAATTCATTTCATTTCCAGAGAATTCGTAATTTGATATATTTTTACCTGGATTATTTAGTAATACTGCGTCGGTGGAGAGCGGAAATATGAAAATGTATAAAATTCACAAAAACATCCTGGGCAATTACGTTCGATAGAATGCAATTCGGCCTTTAGCCGAAGTTTATAATTGACTCGGAGGTTCAGGTTCGCAGGAATCGTCGTACTGAACACGTATCAACGGCAGACGAACGAACTCACGCGCTCGGCACGCACACACCGACATGATAGCAGCCCAACCAAGTAGGTACGCCTGTTATTACTCGCGCAGATTGATGGAATCAAGCAACCAGTTATTTCGTGAGGGAATCAGTGAGAATTAATACTAGGCTATTAATTTCTCCCCGCTTATGACCGATTCACTGACTCTCCGGTACATACGAGCATGCCGTACGTACGTTCGCGCGTGCGGGCCCATAAGGGAACTTCTATGTATGATTAAAACGACGGAGGAACGTACAGACGCAGCTACGTTTCGGATCCTGTTGATACAAGTGCCTCTAGAATCTGCGCTACGTGCAATTTCTCCCGGTTTCGCGGATAAATCTATTAGGGAATCTTTCTAAGACATGGTACTGACAGTATATTTATTTGTCCTGCATGAGGTCACGAGTTTTTACAATCTATAATTCGCACACTATATCCCTTAATCTTTTAGCTACGACTGAATTCTGCGTGTGGCTATTTCCGTGGACGGCAGAATATAAGGCGAACTAAGTTTAAGAATAAATTTTTTTTTGAAACGATACAGAACTGCAATGTCTCACGGACATTAATTTAATTAATTAAATTATCATTTTTCTTAAAAATATATTGCACATACTCTAACTTTAACAATCCCCTTTAATAGTTAAGAATACAATTCCGTATTATATATTTTAAAACATGCTACGACACATTGACCCACGTCACAATCTTCACACACATATCTTGATCTTCATCTTATATCGTTTTCTGAACGTACCATACAATTTCGTAACACTATTTTAGATTTTTGGATTTACAATACGATTGAAAATGTTTTCCGATTAGTGTAAACGGCTGATCAACGATATATTTGCTACAGCTAACGTGAAAGATGACATTCGCGAAAACGTTAAGGTTAAAATTAAAGTTAAATGAAAAGGTTAACCCCTTGCACTCCGAATTTTATTTCAATTTCGTTATCAGCAGCTCCCAGCGCTTTTAAGTATTTGATTTTAAATTTACTTTAACTGAAAAATAAGGCATTTTAACACATTGTTGACCGGTTACGAGTTAACTTGTGTTTTCATGGCCAAACGTTGCTGACCGGTCACGAGTTAACTCGTGTTTGCACTTGCGTCAGCTATTTTAATTTTTCAAACGCAGGGCAATATATAATACAGCAAAATTTTGTTCATTGTGTTCAATTGCTGCTTTATTATAAAAAAAGTATAGTTTCTTGGTACTGAGGTTTTTATTACAATTCCAGTATTAGAAAGTGTCAAGAACGACGGAACGTGACGGTGAAGCATTTTTCAATCAATTATATGTGAATGCTTTACATACTTGCCCGAGTGATTTTTAAATAAGTTGTAGTCATTTGAAAAATGATGATTGAAAATTAAATAACAAGGGCATAATCTTGCCTCTTGTCTACATCTACACGTAAATGACTGCTGTACAGTTAATCATACGAAAAAATATTAAAAGTTATATAAAATTTATGTCCAAAGTTCAATTTGAATTCATTATACACACAAACTTTATTGAAAGTTATTTCCATCGTTTCACCTCCATGTTCAATTACGAAATAATAGCCGGTGACTTGAGACAGCTTTTGCCGAAAATTGCCGGTCAGCAATGTGTTAAATAAATAAAGGAAGAAACAAATTCACTTAAATAGCAGTTTTATTTACACTATTGTCGTATTTTGAAATTTTCAAGCGTATGATATCTTTTGAAACAACTTCCAAGATACAACCCCGGTTTTCTTTCGCATGTTTCACAAAAATAGGGGGTTTCTCTTCTTCCTCCAGGTATTTTTTTATTTGACCAAACTACACAGTCTTTCTGTTTTCCTTCGGAATGTACGAATATGAAAAGAGGCTTCCCATCTAAGCGGCCGTGTTTACCATGTGTTCCAGGCCTCACCAATTTCATATTTCGAAAAAGACAATCACAAGTAAGCATCGACAAAATCTTGTCGCGACATTTTTTCTGGGTTATAGGTTTTGTTCCTTGGTTTTTTGTTTTTTCTTTGTATAAAATATACGCATTTACTACGGAGATTTCTAATCCCCAAAAGAAATATTTTCTCCACCACTTAAGTGCTCGACGTAAAAAACAAAAAAATGTCGTGTGTTAGTCCGCCACATCGACACCACCCATATTTTTATTATAATCTGTGATCACATCCGGTTCTTTTATTTCTCTTCGATTACCTGGATGTCTAGCCCTTGTAGTGATATTGCGAGAGCGTCGATAACGTGTGCGCGACATCTATTTATTTGAACATGAAAAAATGTCGAGTGGGACTCCACAAGAGAGCTCCTCAAGAAAAACTGATGTCGAGTCATACTCGACATAGGAGTGCAAAGGGTTAAGGAAGTGAAATTATGATTTTCTGCTAAACGGAAAAAAGATTGTTGGTCGAAAACACGAAGTTGATAATGAAGTAAATAAATGTGTTAAGGAATTTTTGGACGTGACGTTGACTAGTTGGGCATTTTTGTACTACTGGTGTGCGATGTGAGATAGGAACAAAAGCAATTCTGGTTTGCTGGGAAGTGTGAATAAGATATGTGCTCAAGTGGGAACAGGATGAAATTTGAGAGAACCTTTGAAAATACGAATTGAATTTTAGTAATGTTGTTTTACGATGTTGTGTGAAAGTATATTTATTAGAGATATTCCTTCATAAATAAATCTATTAAGAGATATATTGATAGTTTTATATATGTTGCTTTGCGAGAGATAGTATTTATTGGATAGTATATTTATTAGAGATAGTACATTGGTTCCCTATGAGATCACGATCTTTTTACCATTTATAACGTACACCTTCTGTCTGTTTACGATGTGAAACAGTAACAAAAGTGATTATGACTTACTTGGAAGCGTGAATAAGATACATACTCAGGGAATACCATAAGTTGACAAATACAATGTCTGTATTGAGAATGTTTCGCGGATAAATCAATCATATTTCTTCCAAACAGCAACACCGTCTACTTTATTCAATTTTCAAGCTTGCTTTTCAACGTTCCAAAATAACAAGAAACGCCTCATCCTTTTGTCTTCACTTCCGTCTATTCTCACTCGCAAGCAGGAAGTCTGGAATTAGCGTTCCTATTTTCGTGCAGTAAACTATTTCATTTCCCTTTAAATAATAGCGTAGCGCATTTTTCTAGAATAATGACCAGCTGATTAACGGATTTTTAAGATATTTAATGCTTTATTTCCAGAGCGGGAAAAAGTGCATAATTAATATTGCTTTATTGGATTTTATAGAAATTTTCAGTAGTAATAGGTAGTATATGAACAGATCTGTCCATAAGGATACGGAAGTGAAAATTACAGAAAAATAATCAGATTTGAGATAAACAAAAAGATATATGTACGTAATATATAGATTTGTATACATTTATAAATTTATTTTTTATAGATTTACAATTTATTTATACAAAATTACTTATATTTTTGTTGACTGAGGAATTTGGTCAACAGTCGTTCATGTGAATACCAGGTTTTTTAAATTCTGGATAGAAACATTAGCACGAAGAACTCTATGTCGCCTTCTTCTAATAAATAATGTTGTCCGGAAATCACGATAATAGATTTTACTGAACGTATAAAAACCGGTGTATTCTCACTCAATGCTCGAAGAGGAATGCTCCAGAATGCGTCAAGAAACAATTGCTGATCGCCCTTCATTATAACTTACACGATTAAAGCGAACCTAATAGATTTCCTAAAATTTTATGTCATGCTGCCTGTATGGCGCCATTCGATTTTTTTTAAGAATATTTATGATATCGCGAGTATAGTATTCGTTCGCTAAGAATTAACACGTTGACTAAAAATGCAAAAAATTCGCAATGAAGTCTATTTGCAATCTTGTAAAAGCAATTGATATTGGAACAGTGCTTCAATACTTCAGCTTCTAAAAACTCTGCATTATCTTTATTTTGCACGATTTAATTGTACTCTGCAGTATTTCATCGCATCGCGGTTCTAACATTGCAAAATACGCGATAATCAACGCAAAATATTTTACTAGAAATGCAAAAAATTTGCAATGAAGCCTATTTGCAATCTTGTAAAGGCAAATGATATTGGAACGGTGCTTCAATACTTTGGCTTCTAACAATTCTGCGTTACCTTCATTTTGCACGATTTAATTTTACTCTGCAGTATTTCATCGCATCGCGGTTCTAACATTGCAAAATACGCGGTGACCAGCGCAAAATATTTTACTAGAAATGCAAAAAATTCGCAATGAAGCCTATTTGCAATCTTGTAAAAGCAATTGATATTGGAACGGTGCTTCGATACTTTAGCTTCTAACAACTCTGCGTTATCTTTATTTTGCATGATTTAATTATACTCTGCAGTATTTCATCGCATCGCGGTTCTAATATAGCAAAATACGTTTGAGCAAAATACGCAAGAGATTTGACTAAAAATATAAAAAATTTGGAATGATGCCTATTTGCAATCTTGCAAAAGCAAATGATATTGGAACGGTGCTTCAATACTTTGGCTTCTAACAACTCTGCGTTACTTTTATTTTGCACGATTTAATTTTACTCTGCAGTATTTCATCGCATCGCGGTTCTAATATAGCAAAATACGCTTGGCAGTCAACGTGTTATTCTAAATCCAAGCGTGCAAAAAATTCGTATTGAAGCCTATTTGCAATCTTGTAAAAGCAATTGATATTGGAACTTTCTAACGTTCCAAAATAACAAGCGGTCGATTTCTGATTTTAAAACGTTGCCCCGTTCCAATAGTTTCCGACTTTTTCTTCACCTTGTACCGTTTTTCACTTGGCAGCAGGAAATGAGCAATTGAAACGGCGCATCTTCGTAAACCGATACAGTCGAACTTTCCTATTTTCCGCTCGCTGTCTTCCCTGTGCGAACTGATGCGTGGGCATTAGTTATGCGATCAGGTTCTAGCGAACTGTGACCCCGGCCGATGATCGAGATGAGGGTACGCGGTGCAATCAAGACATAGATTTGTACCGATTTGTTGATCAAACGTGCATGCCCGCGATGGAGTGGATGGAGAAACGTTTGAATGCGGCATAATGCCCGGTTACGGCGGTAAATAAGATTGATCGTGGCCATAAATTCGGAAAAAACGCGTTACGTGCTCCTGCCATCTTTATTCATACGTAACGGAACGCCGCATTACATGTAAATTGCGGAGTTAGCGTAATTGTTGTCAACGAGAGACAGGTTATTAGCGTTTTCGTTGATGCGCAATTTATTATGTCATGACGTTGCGTTTTATTATGGCGGAACAGAGCCGTGAGAGGTGCGTGTTTGACGTGCAGCGATCACAAAAACCAGTGGGATAACAGGAGTGATCTGTGTGTTACGGTTTGCAAGTTTTTCGTGCGAGATCGCGGAGTGAAGACTAAGTATTCGTTGATTGTTGAATTTATATAACAAAATTTATTAACGCTAAATTTGCCGGTACTTTATACGTACCTATTCTTACCATGAGGGGTCATTTTGATGTCAAAAAGAAATTCCTAATTTGTTAAAGCGAGAAATTGAATAATCAGATTATATAAGAATTTACAGAAAGTCAAATGAGTGAAGGAAATAAAAATGAATGTACGATTTTAGAGTAAATTTCCAAAGGGGTCATTTGGCCCCGCTTGTTACGTTTAGTGTTAAAATTGCGGCTTGATAATCGGCAATGCCTGAAGGTATCAAAACACATTTACAAAAATATAAAATTCTCGTTTAAAAATTGACGATGTTTAAATTAACCCGATTCAAACGTGTTGCTTGAAGATTAGCAATATTTAAGTGAAGATTATTTAAAATTGCCGCTTGAAAATCGACAATGCCTAAATTTATGAAAATACATTCACAAACATATAAAATTCTCGTTTAAAAATTGACAATATTTAAATTTAACGGATTTAATCGTACTGCTTGAAAATTAGCAATATTTAAGTGAAGATTATTTAGAATTGCGGCGTGAAAATCGACAATGCCTGAATTTATGAAAATACATTCACAAACATATAAAATTCTCGTTTAAACATTGGCAATATTTAAATTTATTGGGTTTAATCGTACTGCTTGAAAATTAGCAACATTAAAGTGAAGATTATTTAAAATTGCAGCATAAAAATCGACAATGCCTAAATTTATGAAAATACATTCACAAACATAAAATTCTCGTTTAAAAATTGACAATATTTAAATTTATTGGGTTTAATCGTGCTGCTTGAAAATTAGCAATATTGAAGTGAAGATCATTTAAAATTGCCGCACTGAAATCGACAATGCCTAAATTTATGGAAATACATACATAAAAATATCCACCGAGATAAGAAAAAATTTGTGCATGGTATAGCAGCGCGTCTGGCCTCACGGAGATTTTCTTATAATCTTGCGTAGTAGTCAACGTGGTAATTCTGCCTCCGTCTAAATTGTTAACGCACCGTATGCGTTATCCCAAAAAATTTGAGAAATTTTAATATTTCACTCCATTAAAATTGATGACGCACGGTATGCGTCATGATAAAAGTGTTGACAAATTTTAATTTTGCCACGTCCAAATTGTTGACACACGGTATGCGTCACACTGAAAAATTCTGCCAATTTAATATTTGCTTCCGTAAAAATTGATGACGCACCGTATGCGTCATGACGAAAAATTTAAGAAATTTTAATATTTGCTTCCATTAAAATTGATGACGCACCGTATACGTAATCACGAAAAATTTGGAATCTTAATATTTCACTCCATCAAAATTGATAATGCACTGTAGGCGTTATCATTAGAATATTATTAATCTTTAACACGTTGACTGGTGCGGCACCTGTATTTAGGTGACTGTAAAAATGTTGATGGGGTTTAAGTACTTACGAGGTAAATTAATAGCTACTTGGAAAGATATTTCAGAGCATATAATAACACTATTAAATTGCTACACAAGTAACTTTAACCATGCGTCACCATAGCAAACATATTTGAAGAAGAAAAAATAATTTTCGGCGCACACACGATTTGTTAGATATTTCGTTCTTGAGGAAACATTTTCAATTGAATACATGTTCTGAAACGTTTTTACATAAATGTGCTTATCTTCTGCTACGATAAGAATCAATAGGTCCAGTACGATTTTTCAATATAGATTTTCAACTCGATGGAAATCCCTAGGCATTTTGTTGAAAATTTAATAATCTTCTACTATGATAAGAAAAAATTGGCGCGAAAAAGGATTATCAGAAGCAGATTTTCTAACATTACACTTACTTACGTCGCCGTATTTGTTTAGCATTCCTTAATAATTCTGGTATTGAATGCTGATACGGTCATTCGTTTTCTTGTACTTAAATTGTATAGACATGTGACGTATCACTTAATATGGCTATTACAATCCATAGCGACGAAACAAATGCACATTGACACAAATGTCGACATTTCCACATTATGTAGGCGCGCAACGTTTGTAGCTTCTGAACCACGAAAGCAAGTGGGCCACTTTAGTGAGACATAGTCTCTAAAGGCTTAAGCGTTTCTCCCACCCTCAATATTGTATGCTCAGTCATGTACTCGGTGCAGAAGTATGAAACGTATCAGTATTGTTGTGACTTTTTCCGCGACTTAAATTTCATTACAAGCGCAACGATGAACGTGAAAAACACTAATGAACTCTTTTTAAACAGAATTGCATTTTTTACTTGTATCAAATTCTTGGAACATTCTATGTCAAAAGGTATGAGGGTGCAATAATTAAAAAACGAACATTTTGTGAGATACTTTACGACAATGGTAAATAAAATATTTTGTTAAAAACACACACTTGTGAATGTCACATAAAATGTTCCAAGATATTTATATAAGTAAAGAATTCTTTACTTTATATAAAATATTTTTTACTTATACAAATATCTTGAAACATTTATGTGACGTAAAGAATACTTTATATAAAGTAAAGACTTCTTTACTATATTCTTCATATTTATATAAAGTAAAGAATTTTATAAGTTGATTCCGGAATCAGTACTCTGCACTTCAATATTTTAAATACTTAATCATTTTCTGTTTAGGGGCTGAAGATATTAGGGACACGGTGATTCAAACTTTCCTAAAAGCCTATCGTGCACATGTAACAAAATTATATAGGTTCGGAATCATACGAACAATCCGCCACAACACTTGGTGCAAACATCTGTTTCTCTTCAACATTTTTCTTCAACTAACAAATTTATGTTATCAAGCATTGCACAGGTCGTCAAACCCCCTGCAGTGAAGTAACAACGTCTTTATAAAGACTCATTACCATTGCCTGCTAAGTTTCTTTCTTCTTGCAGATGTACATTTACTTACATTAATATTTGGAGGCTTTAAAATAGAATAATTGTGTAACATAATACAAAGCGTCTTGAATGTTCTTGACATGTTAAAAGAATGAGTTTACTGAATGTCACGTAAAAAAGGCTTGAAACATGCAATTTGTAGGAAATTCGAAAGAAATAATAAGGTCGTTTATGACAAGTAATGGACAAATCATTCGACTTGTTACATTTATATGCTGATAGTTCTTAAAACCTGCAATTATCTTTATTCTTCATTGCTTCCAACTAATGGAAACGTCGACTACTCTTGATTAACTTTTTTGATGATGACGATGATGATATAACTGACTTCAACCTGCAAAACGTATTGTTTAAACCGTCATTACGAAGTCAAATAAAAACACGTAGCAAATTCTCTGCGCTATTTTGTTCATAATTCCAATAAATTGCATTTTTTTCAAAACCCTCTTATATGTCATTTTGCAAATAAACTCTTCGAACGTCTGAAAAAACATTTAAGTCAATTTGTTGAATTTGAAAGACGTTGTTTTGTTTAAAGTAGTGTCCGACTAATAATGTGAGTAACTCTACCTGTTGTGGCCACAGCAGTTAGTTACGTGCAGTCAATAATGGTAACCTACTGGGAAACTTGACAGTTGAGTGGTGTTCCTTATTTATGCCTCCTTCGATCGTGGTACGTTTTCTTATTTGTTTGTTCGACCTCATTGTGTACAGTATCGTCGAAGATCAGCTCAACAACAGAAAGTATTATTTGAGCCGTTTATTATGAAAGTGGCCTAACTCCGTTTTTCAATATTTTCCGGTTACCATGGTTACATGTACAAATTCCTGTTATTTATGAGTAAATGTTATTTATCTCGATTTGAAGATAAATGGAGTTAGGCCACTTTCAAAATAAACGGCTCATTTATCCAATGTATCCAACGAATGAAGATGATTACGTTATAAAAATTGATAGATAATTGAATGACTTCTGGGTGAATAAATGAGCAAAATATATTGCACTCATAGTTGGTCTCGAGCAAAAGAGGTTACGTAAGATTTATGTAAGTATGGCATTGAAGTATTCAAATACATTGACATCAATACAGATCACCAAACTTTGACACCAAATTCTACTGTGCCTGGACGAACGATGAAAAAGGTTATATAAACGGTTCGAACTTACTTGCTTTTTTAGAGGTAGACATACGATTTATCGACATGAATTAACTGTATAAAAATGTTTTTGCCTTCCAATAGATAGCGTTGACATATGTAAACCGTAGAAATTTCAAGTCATTCTGATCATTACTTTATCTGCGGCACTCTTCCAAAGTTGTCAGCTGACATTGTCTATCAAGATTGGAGAAAATTGAGTATCGTGCAGTGATACAATTCCTTCATTTGAAAGGGAAAAAGACTGAATAAATAAAAGATGAGTTGTACTCTGTATACTGTAAAGCTTCCCCTTCATTTATAATGGTGAAACATTGGGTGGCCCAGTAGAAACATGGTTGTGCATTTTAGACGAGGAACGAGGGACGAAATGCTCGATTTAGTGCATTAAACGGTAATGGAAGATCGTCGATTGACTGCTAACGATATTGCTAAGGCTTGTGGGATATCATCTCAATGGGTGCACAAGATTTTACATCAAGATTTATGAGAAAATTATACGGATGGACATTAGACGCGAGTGTCTTAGCCTATATTAAAAAAATCGAGCGGAATTTTTGCGGCGAGTGATAACTGTCGATGAAACCTGGCTACACCACCATACACCTGAGACCAAACAACCAACTCCGAAGAAGGCAAAGGTCTTTCTCTCTGCAGGAAAAGTGATGGCGATCATTTTTTGGAATAGCCGTGGAACAATTCTTATCGATTACCTTGCAAAGGGTGAAACAATCAACGGACTGTACTACGCTGCATGGCTGATAAATTAACGGCCACAATTAAGAAGAAACGTCCGCATTTGACCAAAAAAAAAATCCTCTTTCACCAAAATAACGCTCGGGCTCACACGTGCATGCTCGCAATGTCAAAATTGAACGAATTAAAGTTTCAATTCTTTCCGCATCCCCCCTGTTCGCCAGATTTCGCTCCCAGCGACTTTTTCCTGTTTCCTAATTTGAAAAAATTTCTTGGAGGAAAGAAATATAAGTCAAATACAAAGGTGGAAAACGCTGTAAACCTGTATTTTTCAGGTTTAAACGATTAATTTTTTTCTGACGGTTTAAAAGGATGGGAGAAACGTTGGACCAAATGTGTCGAGTTACATAGAGACTTCGTCGAGAAATAAATTTTGTTTTGCATTGAAATATGTGTTTATCTTAAAAAGGCCACAAACTTTCCAAATAGCCCTCGTATTTTGTTTGCAGCGACAACTTTCTAGGATACTACAATTACTATTATTAATCATAACTATCTATTGTATACGAAGCCATGAAACTAGAAGGCCAAGCTTTGGTATCGTATTCTAGTTTCTAAAAAACATAAGACGAATTTAGCATGGCCTTAAGAATGAATGCCATTTTGTTATAATCGCAATGATATTCTACATTAAAATGATGATGAACGTCTTGTAACATTTTTGTTCTACTACCTATTATTTAATAGTAATATTAAACGGCACTTACGGTGAGACATGGGTTGTTTGATTGGAAAGAAATTAATTAGAAGAGAATATAATTTTGCCATAACCAAATCCAAGCGCACTGTTAGTTGAGCATCGCGACCGAACGTCTGGATGTACAGCTTGTCTAATCAAGTATGAACCACGAGTCTTTAGGGGCAGTGAGTATCAAGCAGCATATTGGGTTTTCAGTTTAGGAACCGATGAACTCGACGAGGTGGAATTGTTCTATGTTGTAAGACAGAATTCCACAAATATAACCCGTATTAGTATCTGCTAATGTATAGATTCGAAAGGTCAATTTTGTTATATTTTTCGGGTTGTATGTTAGAAATGAAACTCGACCTTTGAATTTTACAACCCATTTGTCAACAGAAATGTCTTCACACGGTATAGCAAATTAAAAAATATGCGTCGTTTGATTGAAGCTATTCGCAAAAAGAGGCCGGAATTGTCGCACACTGCATTGGTTATTCATGATTATGTGGCCAAAAATTCGACCCATTTCGTTCCACAACCACCGTATTAGCCGGATTTAATTCCGGGTCACTTCTTCTTATTCTCTTGGTTTAAAAAACTGCTTCGGGGTCACCGTTTTCATTCCAATGAAGAGATTCAACGAGAATCACTGCATGCCTTGAAGACCATTCCGGATATCGAATTTAACCGTTGTTTTGAAGATTTGAAAAAACGTTGGCAAAAGTGTATTGTTTCCAATAGGGATTACTTTCAAGGGGATGAAATAAGTTTATAAATTAACACATTGACTGCCGTGCGTATTTTACTATGTGAAACCGCAAAGAATTGAATCACTATTTAATATTAATTGCATTTACAAAATTATGAATGCTACCGATTGGGTATTTTTTTAATTTTTCGTCAGATTTTTTGCGCCGATCACCGATGGCCACCATAGCATTCAACGTGTTAATTTCCATGTTTGCGTAGGGACATACATTGTTGCAGAGCAATGTTTGACGAACAGGGAACTGTGATTTCAACCGTTTTGCCCTCCCAATTTACCTTACCAGATTGTGTTTTATTGAAATCTCTGTCCGTTGCATTGAAGCGGCTGCTTGTTTGGTTAGTTTGACACTGTCTTTCGCTGCCTTCGCATATCGAAAGATTACGTTAAATTGATTAAACATTATAAAATATCCTTCGAATTGTCATACAATGAGGAAATATATGCTGATCCGTTATAAGACGTGGAGAATAATTCTGATAGCGATAGTGATAGTCATTTGGACAGTGGGAGCGATATCATTGGGAGACGATTAAAAAATAATGGAAGATCCTAAGGATTACATTTTTTTAAGTAAAATGTTTAACCAGTTAACTGTGATTTACGAGCATACTCGTCATGGTGAAGCGACACGATTTTGTGTATTGACGAGTATACTCGTCATGCGTATAAAGCAGTGACCATTGGCTATTTAAATTGCAATTTTTGAAAAAAACAAAACATATTCTCAAATTTCAAGATGTTTAGAATATTTTGAGGCTATGCCAGAATAAAACAAGCAAATAAAAAACATAAACAGTTTGAGATGAACTTATATGTCCCTGTATGCACGGGTTGAAACAGTTTACCAATTCGCATAATGAATTTATTTATGTGCGATGACAATGTTTTTTAGATGTTAACCTAAAAGGAGTAAAGGCAAAAGTCAAAAAGTTGATTTATAATAGGATTTCTTCAGGTATGGCCAGTCATGGGAGAAATACGTGACGCCGACCAGGCGCTGAGCCTATTGATAGTTGATGGCCCGAAATTTATTTTATTGCGTTTTTAGTTTAATATGTATGTCATATATGCTTATGTTAACCAAATAAGTAAATATTAGTAATAAAATTTTCAATTTTATAAAATAAACCCATCTTTTTCATCCAATTTCTTACCAGCGCAACTTACTCTGTGATTGACGAATATACTCGTCATGGCTCGATTCTGGCGAGACAAAACGGTGCGCACTCTTAAACGAGGGCGCCACAGTTAACTGGTTAAGTAATAATTAAAAAATTTAAGATTATACAATAAAAATGGTGTAACAGTTACCTTAATGCCTTCTTTAATAATAATTATATTGCAACTACTTATGTTACGAACGATTGCATAAATACCACTGCGGCACTCAACGTGTTAAATAAGCCGTTTGTGTTTTATTTGAAGACTCTTACTTTGTTTTGATCAAGGTAGTATGCATATTGAACAGGAAGTCTGTAGAGCAGGATCGCGCTAGGTCGTATCGAAAGGGTTAACCGTTCGAAATCAAGTCATCATCGCATTAACGCGTTACGTTCGGGCGACGGAACTCCGATGATGTCTAATTCGGCACGTCGTTCGTCTGAAAAAGCACTCGCGCGCCTCGAGAATTACTGCCTCAAGTGTTGCCGGTCATCGTGTTCACCTTGCCCCTTCCCACAATTGCTTTGAGAAAGCCGCTGCGCCGGCATAATTGCACTTTACGGCGTGCCCGGGCAACGTAATTGTCCGATTAATATCCGATCGATTAATTAAATCGGCCAATACTTGTCATGCGAATGATCAATCGAGATTCGTTATTCATTATCATGCCCGTATCTCGCGCTAAGCCGACAGGTTCAACTACGTATCGAAACCTTCGAGCAGTATCGTTTGTGCGCGCCAACGCGAGAATACGTGCCGTTAGCCCATGAGAGACCGACGTTTTATAACAGAACTATCTTCAGTGGCGGGCAACCTTTATGCAGCGTACTGTCTGCGATCTTAGTTTTATAGAACTTTTCATATGAATCCTTTGCACTTGAAGTACTTCTCAGAGGCACTGTCAAAGTTTGGTTTTGTACTCGAAGTCTGTCTCTCAGGCATACCAACAAAATGCTGCACTGAAGATGAAGCAATTGTAATTTACAGTTCAATTTTGGTTGCACGTGTTTCGTTGATTTCGGTATTTAGTCATTTGTTTGTGAGAAGAATCTTGAAGAAGAGTTGTTCCAAGATAGCAGAGATAATGAATTTAATGTGGATGAAAATGAAAGTGATTCTGATGACAGCAAGATTATTCCACCGGTGAAGAAAAATATAAATGTATTGCAATATAGTGGTTCTAGTGAAAGTGATGGTAAGGTGACTGAAAATTTAGATAGTGCTGGCAAAAGTCATTCATTTAGTAATTGGCAACAAATCATTGAAGAAGAGACTACTTCGGAACCATTCGATTTGTCGTAAATTATCTTGAAATTTGAAAAACGCATTTCTTGGAATGGTAAAACTCCTGTTCGATTAATCTACACTATGTAAAAAGCAATGTAAAATATTTACAATAAATGGTTTTATAAATACATTATAATACATGTATCAATATATGATTATAAATAATATATGAACATAGAAACGCATTCTAATAAATACACGACAAAAAAATGAATGTATTGGGCAAAATGAAGTTAGTCTCAATTATCGTTGTGATACATGGACAGTATTACATTTTGACAGCAGTGCATTTTGAACAGGAATGAATGCATTTTGGATTTACAGGCGAAATATATTGTGATACTAATCGTGTGGTTCGTATCACCGTCCACACGAACTCTGGCCAACGACTAAAAAGTGATTTGTGAGTACTTGACTTCAACCACACAATAACTGTAAAATAGTTGCAAATACAAGTAACCCCCGCATAACACTGCATTCGCATAAAATGGTTTTGTTCTGACACGATTCGAGAATTCAGGAAATCTTCCTGTAACACGACCTTCCTGTACCCCACAATTCAACTCTGACATTATTGTACAAATTGGAAAGATACCCCTATAACATAGGATTTTTACAATAGGTTTCCAACCCATTCGATATTTTTCATTCAGACGTGCATGTCATGTCAGATTTGCATTCAGAATTTTAAAATTCATTAGAAATCATTTTATCTCGGTAACACGAAGAATCCAGAGTTTGATTAGCATTAAGAAGGGAGAAAATGTACCATGTGTCGCAAGAACATCAGTTTTAATCCTTTTAGTACTACGGGCGCATATGTACGCCTGGTTATGTCAATTGGCGCTTACACATACATACACAATACTATGTCATACTACTGTGCAATTCTTTGACTAACTATTGTTTTAGTAAACATGTTTCTCTTAGTTATAAAAAGAAAATAACACAGGTTTTTGATAACATTTGAAACCTAGTCCTATGTACCGTATTAATTCTCTGTTTCATATAACACGAATTCGGATAACCGTACATTTTTGTAGGATACCAACTGTTATACAGTATCCAGCTAAGTTAACTTGTATGCTAATGTTACATAATGCATAACAGTAAAAACGACAAGAGTATCTTGTGTTCAAACTTCATTTTCGTACTAAGCACGTAGTATCGTTAAGTTGACATTTCTAACAAAAATTGTTGATAACCTAATTCTCCGTTTCATATAACACGAATTCGGATAACCGTACATTTTTTAGAACACCAATTGTTATATTGTATTCGCCTAAGTTAACTCGCATGATAATATTGCATAATGCATAACAGTGGAAACAACAAAGGTACCTTGTAGTCAAACTTCTTTTTTTACTAAGCACGTGGTGTCGCTAAGTTGACATTTTTACCAAAAATTTTTGATAACATTTTAAATATAATTCTCTGTTTCGTATAGCACGAATTCGGATAACTGTACATTTTTTTAGGATACCAACTGTTATACAGTATCCAGCTAAGTTAACTCATATGCTAATGTTACATAATGTATAACAATAAAAACTTTTGGGAAGGATTATAACCTATATTACCGACTGTGTGGTTGTAAAAGGACAGAGGAAAGGGAAACAACGAAAAGTTAAAAATAAAAGATCAGATCGCTTAGAAACGCCAAACAAGACGGACGTGACAGAGAAGAGGGAATAGTTAATTAGTTATTTCAAATCGTTATATTTCTTGAGATTTTGTTCGTATTAACTGTATTTTAAACTTTGTTTCTTTCAATAATTAAACTTAGTTTAAAGAAACTACGACAAAAACAACAAGAGTATCTTGTGTTCAAATTTAATTTTTCTATTAAGCACGTGGTGTCGCTAAGTTGACATTTGTATCAAAAATGCTAATTACTTATGGTCGATTCGAAATGCCAGCGACCACTAAAAAGTGACGAACCACACATTAACGAAGGACAACACCTACAAACTGATCGGGGACAGGTGTTTTGTCTGAGTCATGGCTGAATGAGCTATTCGTAATAAGTATTCGTTAGCCGTGAGAGAATATTATATTTGATTAAGAAACGCTATGGCCGTCATCGGCATTTATCATTGGCTATCATTAAAGCATCGTGCCGCGACGGATAAAATGCGCAAGAAGAATTGCACACTCCTTCGCCTGGCCAGGGTGCTGCGTATTAAGTCACCCCGAAAGCAATTAACTTAATTACCGCTCGATACGGCGCTGCGCATAGATTACAGAAGGATCTTCGATGGAAACGCGCGGAATGAAGAATAACGCTGCATTGCTTATGTGTTTCTCTGCATATGTAATTTGCGTGCGTTCACGTACGGGTTCGCACCCGTGTCCAATGGATTTGAACATATGTCGTGGCGTGTGAGCTTCTTACTGCGTTTGACAAGAGTACTGAAAGACGTGGTTGCCAAACATCTTTTCGCAATCTTAGCAGGCATCGTACAAATCGCACATTTTTCTGACACGGTTTTATCAGAATTTATTGAACGTTTTTTTGGACGATATTTGGCAAGCTTATGGTTAGGCAGTTTTCCGCTGCTGTTTTACAAGTGAAAAAAACGTGTTTGGTGAACAAGGTTTTTCGGACGTCATATGGCAAGCTTATGGTTAGGCAATTTTTCACTGCTGTTTTCCAAGTGAAAAAAACGGGTTTGGTGAACACGATTTTTGGGCCGTTATTAGGCAAGCTTATAGTTAGGCAATTTTCCGCTGCTATTTTACAAGTGAAAAAACGTGTTTGGTAAACAAGGTTTCTCGGACGTTATTTGGCAAGCTTACGGTTAGAGAGTTTTCCGCTGCTGTTTTACAAGTGAAAAAAAACGTGTTTGGTAAACAAGGTTTTTCGGACGTTATTTGGTAAGCTTATGGTTAGAGAATTTTCCGCTGCTGTTTTACAAGTGAAAAAAAACGTGGTTGGTGAACAAGGTTTTTTGGACGTTATTTGACAAGCTTATGGTTAGGCAATTTTCCGCTGCTATTTTACAAGTGAGAAAAACCTGTTCGTTGAACAAGGTTTCTCGGACGTTAGTCTGGTATACTTGTGGTAATGAAATTTTTCTTTCGTAAGAAAAAAATTAAAGAATTATTGAACGGTTTGTTTTGATTAAATTCTTAAGCTTCCGGCAGCGCATTTGTTTGACATTATTCTACAAGAGAGAGAGATAGAGTTTATTGAATGGCTTTTGACGTTTACTCGCAAGAGTGAGTTCTGATTATTACTTTGTCTACGGCACTCTTTCAAAGTCGTCAGCTGACATTTTCTACCAAGAATGGAAAAAATTGAATATCGCGCAGTGACAAAATTCCTTTAATTGAAAGGGGAAAGGACTGAAGAAATAAAAGACGAGTTATATTCTGTGTACGGTAAAGCCTCCCCTTCATTTACAAAGGTCAAACATTGGGTGGCCGAGTAGAAACGTGGTCGTACGAGCATTTTAGACGAGGAACGTTCCGGGCGCCCGAAAACCGCGACAACTGACCAAATGCTCGATTTAGTGCATCAAACTGTAATGGAAGATCGTCGATTGACTGTTAACGATATTGCTAAGGCTTGTAGGATATCAGCTGAACGGGTGCACAACATTTTACATCAAGATTTGGATATGAGACCAAAAGCACATACGGATGGACATTAGGCGCGAGTGTCTTAGCCTGTATCAAAAAAATCGAGCAGAATTTTTGCGGCGAGTGATAACTGTCGATGAAACCTGGCTACACCACCATGCGCCTGAAACCAAGCAACCAACTTCGAAGAAGGCAAAGGTCGTTCTCTCTGCAGGAAAAGTGATGGCGACAATTTTCTGGGATAGCCGTGGCATAATTCTGATCGATTACCTTGAAAAGGCTGAAACAATCAACGGACAGTACTACGCTGCATTGCTGGATAAATTTGTGGCGTACCGGCGCAGGCGACGAAATCGTGCCGCCTGCACGTGTGCGATACACAATGTTATCGTTCACGCGTTCGGCAGTTGTTTCGGCTGACCCACCAAATAGAAAGACGGCAGCAGGACGGCCCTTACGTTAGTCTTTTGCTCGCCTTGACGACGTACACATCAGCCCGCTACCTCCCATTCGTTTTTGTTACTCTGTACTCTTGTTATTTATCGTTGGTGTTATAAATATATATATTCGTGTTGTTATATTGTGATTGAGTATCACGGACGATCCCATCCCCACAAATTAAAGGGCCACAATTAAGAAAAAACATCCGCATTTGGCCAAGAAAAAATCCTGTTTCACCAAGATAACGCTCGGGCTCACACGTGTATGGCCGCAATGTCAAAATTGAATAGATGAAAGTTTGAATTCCTTTCGCATGCACCCTATTCGCCAGGTTTAGCTCCCAGCGACTTTTTCCTGTTTCCTAATTTGAAAAAATTTCTTGGAGGAAAGAAGTATAAGTCAAATACAAAAGTGGAAAACGCTATAAACCAGTATTATTCAGGTTTAAACGATCAATTTTTTTTCTGACGGTTTAAAAGGATAAATAAATTTTGTTTTGAATTGAAATATGTGTTTTTCTTAAAAAGGCCGCAAACTTTTCAAATAGCCCTCGCATTTTCAAAATCATCTTATCTACAACTACAGGTAAATGACTATTGTACACTTAAAAATATGAAAGGATATTAATAGTTATATAAAATACCTGTATAAACTTTGATTTTAATGCGTTATCTACAAATAAACTTTACTGAAGTTTATATAGACTGTTTCGCTTCCACGTTCAATTACCAAATAATAGCCAATGACTTGGGTCAGCTTTTGCGTAAGATTGCCCGTCAACAGTGTGTTAATATAACCGAAAATGATTCAACGCATCGTGTCCACTATCCCTAAAAGATGGCTCTCGCTCGAATCGCTTAGCAAGGATGTTCGCGGCATTTTGCGTTGATTTGAAAGATTGTGCCGCTGCTTTGAAAGGTTGGACTGGAATGAAATGAAGTGAGCGAGTAATCTTTCTGTAATACTGCGAAGTCTAGCTCCCACGCCACACCTTTTAGATCTTAGCATACTCATAAGCCCGTCGGCCTTCAGGCTAATGATTAATACTTGCTAATCGCTCTGTTTCATCGATAATTGCGGCATTGCACTGTAAACTTGCGTTTGACAAGAGACGTGCAAATAAACGATGTACTTCGTGTCGTCATCAGCGATGAACGGTTGTTTTGTGCATACGGAATGTAGTGTAAGGAACTTGACCAGTAATAACGAAACATCAAACACGGTCAAGGTGTTATAGCAAACAAGATCAATACATGTTAACCATTTTTAATGAGCAGAATTCCCAGCTCATTAACACATTAGTGCCAAACGTATTCTGCATTTATATCTTTATCTCATGAATTCACAACTATTCACATTCTGTTGGGTTGGAGGGAAAGTTCTGTCGTATTTTAAAGAAAATATTTGAATTAATTTATAAAAATATGTGTTTAATATTAATCATAATACATTTAATGTGTTGTACAATGAATGCCAAACTCTTCTGCAATTTCTCGACTTGTTAAATGTGGATTATTTTCCAACATGGATCGTAAAACATCATTATCGATCTTGGATAGTCGTCCAGATCGATCACTTCCTTGGAGGCTCAGATCCCCGGAACGAAATTTGCTAAACCATCTTTGACAAGTACGAACATTTACAATGTCTTTTCCGAATACCGCACATAAATTTTTACATGCAACCGATGCGTTGCTTCCTTTGTGGAATTCATATAAAATGCAGTGTCGTAAATGCACTTTATCTACTGACATGTTTTTCACTTTAAACATCACATAAATGATGAACGGTAAAAAAAGGAGTCCTTTTATATTATACAGCAGCTATAAAAAAAAAAAAGAAAAAAAAATCCGAATGACTCACTAGCCAGATGTTTTTTTTATTTACAAGAAAAATTACCTGCCTATTAAAAATACGACAGAACTTTCCCTCCAACCCAATAACTGAATTCACAAAAATTAAAGTCATCGGTTGTGTTAGGTTAAAATTCAGAAAGGGTGACATTAATTTTTCTGACCTACTAATTTCGCATGTAATAACGCTGAGAATGGGTGTAACATTCTCAGTAACGTAAATTAGATACGTATCTAATTTGCGAACTATCAGTTGTAAATGCCAACGTATTTTACAAAAATACGGCCAAGCACAATAATAAAATCAAGTCTTTTTGCGAATTCCTGCCTCTGCTATCAACATATATACCATCAAATACAAAACCCGATCTTTATGTAAATAGGATCGTGTTAACCCTTTCGGGACGGATTTTTTTAAAGAAAATAACAGAGGCAGTTTACATTTCTAATAGCTCAGGTGAAGAATTTATTCATTATAATAGGGTAAAAGGAACAAACAATTTTTTTTTACATCAGTACAAAGTTGAAGCCTGGGACATATATGTCTCATTAGTCTTATAATGATTATGACAAAATTTAGTCTGAATTGATACACATGTAGTGTATTCTATGTAATAGAAAAAAAAAAAGTAATATAAAAACAGCGTTTAGACGATATAAGACTACTGGAGTATCTTTATCAAAATGGATTGACATTTCAATTTATTAATAAATCGTGTTATTTATTTAAAAAATACGAATGATTTTATTTTAATATAAAATATAAGTTTATTTATACTTATAAAGTATATACTTTATATTAAAATAAAAACATTCGTATTTTTTAAATAAATAATACGATTGATTAATAAATAAAAAGAACAATTAAAGTAAGTTAAAATGTCATTTTATCTATATATCGTAATCACTTTTTGAAACTACCTACAATTCATGTCACCGCGCTGATATTTTACACTTAATGGCCTTTTTGGCAGCAAGAAGTTATGGTACTAGATTTTAAGAAATGTAACAATAGAGGCTCATTCACAATGAAGCAATGTACAGGAAATTTTAGTGGTTTTTTGTTAGAATCTAGGATTAAACTTGACTGGGACATATGTGTCCCAACAGTCTCGAAAGGGTTAAGGCGGCCGAATGTATTTCGGTGATGCGAACATATCGTGTCGATGTATAATGTGTGTATAGGCCAGCAGGAATGAACCATTGTGCCGCCATTTTTCGATTCTATCCCACGGCAAGTGGACGTGTTCGACACAAAATTCCTGACTTCTACCTAATATGCATACAGAGTGCGTTAGCAGATTTGAGGATGTTATTTTTCTTTTAGTATACGAAAATACACAAAAGAATCTCAAGAAAAAATTATAATAACCGAATGTTAAGTCGGCTATTATAGTAAACCGCCAATCTTCCATTTTTGAAATACATCCCATAGCAAATGATTTTTTTTTTTTTGAGACATGAAAATGCGGTAAAGTGTCTTAGGAGAAAGTAATAGTGCTCATATTTTGTTTAGATCGGCTGTAAAATTTAAGCATCGAACCGCCATTTTTAATTAAGCAGCCCGGCAAGTGGTCATATCCTTCACAATACCTCATTTTCCAGCGGATATGTATATTGGATGCATTTCAAAACTTAATATTTGATTAATCCGCTGAGAAAAGTAAAATCAAATGGTTTTCGAAAGGAAAATGATAATTGGATCTTTTACTTGTTCTTGAAGAAGGTAATAATATTCTTTAACCAATCTATGTTGTACACGGTCTGTGCATACTGCTATATATTTAATTCTCTTGTGAATATTTTTTTTTAATATTTTACTAATTTTTACTAATTTTTTTGTTAAACAGCAAATGCAATCTTCCACTTAATGGCAAGTATACGCGTTATTAAACAAAAAATGCCATCTAATTACGACGAGTACACTCGCCGCGTAGCACAAAAAAAATTCTTCGAAATTTGAAGAAAAATTTGGGCGAGACAAGAAACACATTCGTAACTGTAATTCATTTCCAAAGGGTTAAAGCGTTGGTGCTTTTTTTTAATGTACTCATGTCACATCCGCGAGTTTACATAATTGAATGGCCGACAGTAATTTAACGGTTAAGGGGACAAGAAGTGGCCCAAGTGTGATAGATCGTCCAAGATCCATAGTGTGGATTGAATACTACGCGTTATCTTCGTAATCATGATTCAACGCGCTCCGTGGGAAGTTACACCATAAACAGCCTTCTCTTTTCTTACAGAAGCAAAAAGGTGAATGACAGTAAATTGCACTATCGCGTAATCGGTAGAATTGAAATTTAGAATTCCATTAACGTTCTAACCTCCGAAGTTGACAAAAAAAGTATTACGGTACAAAGTATTACGTTCAGTCTTCAGCGCAGGTTAGCAAACGATTTTTTTTTTGAAAAATTAAGAAACGCGTCTGATTAAATACTAGTCTTTGGGTAAACAGATGTTACTAAATTTTCAAGAAAATTCGGTACTTCTCTTCAAAGTTCGGTGTAAAAGATATGACCATCTATTTAAAGAAATATTTCCATCTATACAAATTGGATATTAGGTGATGTCCCTTTTCAAACAAGCTAAACATTTATTTTGACAGCTCACTTTTGTTTATGCTTGTATTTTCGTTCTTTTGCTTGTATGTATGAAATCTTTATAATTTTTAGTACAAAATTGTACAAAGTTAGTACAATTAGTACTGACCAAATTAAAGATTCCGGAAATGGTACCAAAAGTGGGGGTAACCATTTCGATAACTTTACACATCATTTGACACTAATTTTGTTGACAACTAAGTACAAAATTAGCAAAAGATGCATTAAATTGAATAATTGTGCAAAGGTGAACGACAATAAAAAGTAAAAATTTCGGGACTGTATACTGTTATCTTAGGTACACCGAACGAAATCAGTATTTGGTGTTTTGCTACTTGTTATACGTTATATTCCACCGCGCAAGGAAGAAGTAGAAACTTTTTTCATCACCGCATGCATCATGCGTTCCAACACAATTATCAGCGGAAGAGAAGAGTACGTAATTGTTCCAGGCATTCGTTGTCCAACTAAATAGTACATTTCTCATTATTTTATGATATCAAGAAATTCATGCGTCTATTTATTATAAGAGGATTTGAAAGTGAACAATTATAGCCCAGTTCATTAGTACTCAACGTGAGCAGATCGAAGCTACTGTATGTAGGATTAGTTAGATGGTATTGGACGAATGTAGTAAGTTATAAAATAGTGACATCGTCAACGACAATTGTAAAATAGTGACATCGTTAACGAAAGTTGCAAAATAGTGAGTAAAACAGTCGAAATTCATACTATGGAAAAACTACAAATAGGAACAACGTTAACAAACAAATCCGCACACGATGAACACATGACGTTAAATTTCACCTTAGTTCATTCGGTACGGTAGTTTCATTACAATCAAATAGTTTTCAAAAAGAAAATTTTGATGGAATTTTTATTTAGTACAAATATTATATAAAAAAGTATTTATGTAAATTATATTTCGCGTTTTCTTTCACATTCAACCGAGATAACAAATCTTTATTTAATTTAATAAGTGACAATACTTTCCAATTTTCTATAACTGAAAAGCATTTCATTTAAAGAAATCCATTCCATTGGATAAAATTTGAGTGGAAGGGTGTATTACATTAATTCTGGTCACGTGACACTATTGATGTAGTTGTATTGTTAGCACTAAGGGTAACACTACGTCAGAAGAGATTTTTTATACGTACTTTTTTATACATTGTTTAACTTTTGTTTGACTTTGTTTAATTTCTTTTACACATTTGTTTTTATCCATTTTTTATACATGATCCATTTGTGACATCTACTTCAATTAGCTTTTCTTAAAGTTGTTCGTGAATTAGTCTCAACGAATTCTCAGTCATAATTAAACAATCATCCAAATACTTACTCATAGCCAATGTACTTAACAGTAAATATATAAACCAGTTAGAATGACCGGTTTAATCATTTGCTCATAAAACGTTTGCTTTAAATTAAATTTCAAATTCCCATGTAACATTACGATAATTTTGATTTATATGTACCTGAGAGTTGTTATAAACGATCTTGTTTATTGACTCCATTTTCTCAGAAGTATATATGTGGTATATCTACGTAGGACATCTTGTCCTAATTATTATTGTTATTTACAGTGCTAATGTTTTGTAATTCCGCAGGCTAATAGGAACATTTCCAAATAACCTGGACGAGTATAAAATAATTTTTCAATCTCTCTAATCTTTCATCCGGGTAACTCCATATTTTCATAATTTGTTATCATAGATAGATACATTTTTCTCAGTAATAACATACAATACCCTGCGTCTCAAATAAATGCACCAAAGCACATACGTGTCAGTTTATTGACTCCATTTTCTCAAAAGTAGGTATGTGATATACCTACGTATCTGGTCCTAAGTACCGTTATTATTTATGGTGCTAAAATTTTACAATTACGCAGCCTTACAGAAACATTTCCAAATAACTTGAACGAGAACTAAATAATTTTACAATTTCTCTAATCTTTTTCCCTATTTTTATAATTTGATATCATGGTTAAACAATAGACTCGTTTTTAATTCTGAATTGAAATTCAGAATCAAAATACGAAAGTACTACACGTGATTGTTCCAAATAAATGCGCCAAGTCACCTACGTATCAGTAAAATCTTTGACAATGAACCATACATCAGTCGTACTCTTTTAGTTACGCGGCACAACGAAACGCTCACCGACGATTCTACTAATTGTTTTAATGAATATAAAGAGCTGCAGCGGACGTGCGTCTTCTCGAAATTGCAGAAGTTGCAGTTGCACTCATCTAGCCTCCTTTCACTCGCGCATTCATTTTTGCCTTACCCACAGAGACGTTTTGACACACTGGACGATTAACGTGATTTGCTAATGTCTCATGCGCATAACCGGCTATTAGACTACTGAAATTAAACACATCCCGTGCGTTGCTTCATTATGCGGCAAAAAGTAGAATGGGTGTGCCGGTGGAAATTGAGGTGCATCATTGCTTTCCCTTCTTTTCTTCTCTTCGACGTTCTTTTTCTCTCACCTTCTACGCGCATCTTTCTTTCTGTGTCTCTTCATGCGTCTACTGCTGCCATCTTAGCATCTGCTACTGCGGGCTACTTTATGGCTAACGATATAGGTGCCTGTTCATCGCAGTGTTCTACGTGTACAGAAAATTTGGAGAAAACAAACTATGTCTGTACAGGCCGTATAAGACTAAATAAAGTATTTGTTAACATTAAACGCACCGGTAGTTTAAACCTACATATCGTTACCATGAGCAGTCATTTGACCCGTTATGAAATAAACGTTGATTTTCAGAACAAAATGTCTAATTTGTTAAAGAGAGAAATTTAATGATCGGATGATATACGAATTTACAGAAAGTCAAATGAGCGAAAGAAATAACAATGAATGTACGATTTTAAAGTAAATTTTGAAAGGGGTCATTTGACACCGCTTGGTACATATAGTGTTAAAATTGCGCCTTAATAATCGACAATGCCTAAAGAGATGAAAATAGATTCACAAGAATACAACATTCTCGTTTAAAAATTGACAATAGTTAAATTAATCGGATTTAATCGTACTGCTTGAAAATACGCAATATTTAAGTAAAAATCATTTAAAATTGCTGCATGAAAATCGAAAATGCCGAAACTTATGGAAATACATTCTCAAAAATATTAAATTCTTGTTCAAAAATTGACAATATTTAAATTTACCAGATTCAAAAATACTGCTTGAAAATACGCAATATTTAAGTGAAGATCATTTAAAATTGCCGCATGAAAAACTAATAAAATGTCTGGTGACGTAGATCAATGATTAGTCAGAGAATTTCGTTGCACTTTTAAAAATGTAAATTGAAATTTTTGCATAGATACCGTAACGATACAAAGATGTACATTGCGAACAAAAAATGTGCCGTGCAAAAGTATAAAAACACTGTAAGGTTTAAAAATGAGTAAAAATGTTAATAAATGAGTATTAATATAAATGCCCATTTATTTATTAATGCATTTATGCAATTGCAATTAATTTTTCCTACCCTCTATTGCGTAAAATAATAGTTCCAAATTGATTTATATTATGATATTCAGTTAATAATTATTTCGTCTCCGTTATAATGTTTTAGATCAGATTAAGAAAGTTACGTCAAACTGACGACCCCAAAATACAAAATTCTTGAAAATTGACACTTTGCCAGGCACGAGTGCTTTTAAATTATTTCAATGATTTTTTTAATGCTTTAATACGTAATTTAGTCACTTTAAATAGATGCGGAAGACGTGAATAACGAAATCTTTTTCTTTTAGCTTAATATTTTACAGTCTATTATATTTGTAAAGATAATGATTTACCATAAATTTTCAAAATAGCTAACGTTTCGACAATATATATGTGGATATAATTCCCAAGTGCAGTCTTTTGGGGTTTAAACGAATAAGAGATATGACAATGGAATTAAAAATTAGAATAACATAATATACAGATATAAGAGACTTTTAGAAAACATTGTTTCAGTAAAAGTAAAATCGTACCATTTGCAAATATTCTACGAAATGTTCAAAAGTTACAAAGTATAAAAATATCGAAGATTCCGATTTTCACCGATTATTGACAAAGTGTGTCACAGAGTTCAAGTCTTTACCTTTGAAGAACGATATCGGATGTTAAAATTGAAAACAATATTCTGGAGTCAAGACTCTTTGAAGAACATTTTGCACTGACCGTAGGTATCGGTTCTATCAAATCGATTATTTACTGAATTTTGTGGTATGAAATAAAGTGCTTAATTATTTTCCTAACCAAAGTTCCCCTGAAGTGCAATAGTTTCAAAAATATTGGTATTTGAAATAAAAGAGTCTTAATGTTCTGAATAAATATTATGTGAGTTTATTAGAAAATATAAACACTCGTATATTAATAAAAACGTGAAAAATAGGAACACGAAAGAATATTTGGTAAACAGAAGCACGACTGACTTCGCATACAGAAATCACACAAAAAAAAACATAAATGCAAAAGAAGCGACCAATAGAACAGCACACAAACGACGAGTCGATCGTAAAATTGATCGTTAAAAATCTAAGAAATATGACGTCATAACTGTAAATACTTTTTTCAACAGAAAATATCTCTCAAAACGTCAAAATGTAATTTCTCCGAGTAATAGCGTTTTATTTCTCTATTGCATTTTACGAAGATTTCATAATAACGTAATTCAAAGTGTCGTATTGCAATGTAGGGTTAACTGACCAAAGAATATCAGCCATAACACAATACAACAACCTTATCTTCCTGGGTTGGTAACATTTATTGCCACGTATGGAAGAGCATGAATATCACGTAGCGCGGTGCATATTAATCGTCGCGGAACGTGCAAGTTGTTTAGTGGCGTCGGTACTCTTTAATCATGCGGTAATACGTAACATAGGTAAGTGAAGCACTAATGCCATAAAATGGCAGGCGTGTTGGGCATGACGTGCACCGATGTTGACGGAAACGGTTGAGGGTTACGTAAAATAGAAAGGTAAGAGAGGCACGTGCGGAAGTATAACAGAAAAGTAGTGGAAATCCTTGTGGTTTTGTCGATACTGATTGCAGGTGATGCGGTTGCCGAACTGACGATGAACACTGCAGATACTCATGTTAATACTTTAAGGACCGCTAAAAAATCTATAAGAAATACGCCTGGGACCACACGTTTTTGGGAACCTTGTACGTTACAAAACATCATAACTTTGTTATTTATGAAGCAATTTTTGTGGAACTTTCAGAAATTGTATAATTGAAAGTATTATACGTATTATTAACATTTTTCAATAAGTGAATGAAACCGTCAAAAAGGTGGGTTCAGTTTATATTAAAACCACCTAAAATGTTTACTAACCTCAATAACACATCTTATTTCGAAATACGTTCGGCAAACATCGCTTTCCAATAAATAAACGAAACCGCCAAAAATGTGGCTTCACGTTACATTAAAACTACCCATAAAATATCACTACCCTCAATAACACATTTTACTTCGAAATATATACGGCAAACATTATTTCTCAATAAATTAACGAAACCACCAAAAAGGCGGCTTCAATTTACATTAAACCCACCCAGAAAATTTCACGAATCTCAATAACACATATTATTTCGAAATACGTTGAGCAAACGTTGTGTTTCAATGTATAAACGAAGCTGTCAAAAAGACAGATTCCGTTCACGTTAAAATCACCGAAAAAATTTCACTAACCTCAATTTCACATCTTACTTCGAAATACGTTCGGTAAAAACATTGTTTTTCAATAAATCAACGACACACCAAAAAGGTGGTTTGTGTTTACATTAAAATCATTGAGAAAATTGCACTGATTTCAATTATACATCTTACTTCGACATATATAGAGCAATCATTGTTTTTCAATAAATAAACGAAACCAGCATAAAGGTGGCTTCACTTTACGTTAAAACCACCCAGAAAATTTCACTGACCTCAATAACACATCTTATTTTGAAATACGTACGGCAAACATCCTTCTCGAATAAATAAACGAATCCACCAAAAAGGTGGCTTCACTTTACATTAAAAACACCGAGAAAATTTCACTAACCTCAATAACAGATAATTCGAAGTATGTACGACAAGCATTGTTTTTCAATAAATTAACGAAACCACAAAAATAGCGGCTTTACTTTGCATTAAAACCATCGAAAAAATTTTGCTAACGACAATAACATTTCATACTTCGAAATATGTACGGCAAACATCGTTTTCCAATAAATAATTGAGACCACCATATATGTGGCTTCACTTTACGCTAAAACCACCCAGAAAATTTCACTAACCCCAATAACACATCTTATTTTGAAATACGTACGGCAAACATTGTTTTCCAATAAATAAACGAATCCATCAAAAAGGTGGCTTCACTTTACATTAAAATCACCGAGAAAATTTCACTAACCTCAATAACAGATCATTCAAAATATGTACGACAAACATTGTTTTTCAATAAATAAACGAAACCACCAAAAAGGCGGCTTTACTTTATATTGAAACCACCTAAAACATTTCACTAATCTGAATAACACATCCTATTTCGAAATACGCATGGCAAACATTATGTTCCAATAAATAAATGAATCCACCATAAAGGTGGTTTCACTTTACGTTAAAACCACCCAGAAAATTTCACTAACCCCAATAACACATCTTATTTTGAAATACGTACGACAAACATTGTTTTCCAATAAATAAACGAATCCATCAAAAAGGTGGCTTCACATTACATTAAAATCACCGAGAAAATTTCACTAACCTCAATAACAGATCATTCAAAATATGTACGACAAACATTGTTTTTCAATAAATTAACGAAACCACCAAAAAATGCAGCTCTACATTACATTAAAACCACTGAGAAAATTTCCCTAACTTCAATAACACATCTAACATGAATTATCCCGTCATATCCCGTTCCTCCTGAAATCAAATTTGTCCGCACATGCAACATTTCGCTGTTCCTCGCTAGAAGCCCTGAAACCACGAAACCCACGGTCGATCACGAACAACTTAGCATCCTTCGTTCAGTGTACCGTCAGTTTTTCTTTCGGCTTAGAGTTGGCCAAATCTAACTTTGAATCTTATCTAAAAAATCTATTGAAAATCTATATAAAAATATTGAAAAATCTTACTTTGAAAAACGTATGACAAACAGCGTTTCCCAATAAATAATCAAAACCACCAAAAAGCTGGCTTTACTTTACATTAACCCTTCCGCTACGGCGGTATTTTCCACAATTTGAATTTATGCTCACTCTTAAAAATGTCACGATCATGAATTTTTTAGGAAAAGAGCATATCTGACGAAAGCTACGGCTGATTGAGAATAAACACATGCAACAATGCTATGCTGTCTACCAAAAAAATCAACATACGGAACAAGAGGTCCATGATAAATGTGCCAAGATGGACTGTGGTTGGACGACTATAGTGGCCCGTAGTAACGAAAAGGTTAAACTCACCCAGAAAATGTCCCTAACCTCAATACCACATCTAACATGAATTATCTCGTCATATCCCGTTCCTCCTGAAATCAAATCTATCCGCACATGCAACATTTCGCTATTCGTCACTAGAAGCCCTGAAACCTCGAAACCCACGGTCGATCACGAGCAACTTAGCAGCCTTGGTCCAGTGTACGGTCAGTTTTTCTTTCGGCTTAGAGTTGGCCAAATCTAACTTTCAATCTTATCTGAAAAATCTATTAAAAATCTATATAAAAATATTGAAAAATCTTACTTTGAAATACGTTCGACAAACATCGTTCCCCAATAAATAAACGGAACCACCAAAAAGGCGGCTTCACTTTATATTAAAACCACCTAAAACATTTCACTAATCCGAATAACACATCCTATTTCGAAATACGCATGGCAAACATTATGTTCCAATAAATAAATGAATCCACCATAAAGGTAGTTTCACTTTACGTCAAAACCACCCAGAAAGTTTCACTAACCCCAATAACACATCTTATTTTGAAATACGTACGGCAAACATCGTTTTCCAATAAATAAACGAATCCACCAAAAGGTGGCTTCACTTTACATTAAACCCACCTAGAAAATTTCCCTAACCTCAATAACTCATCTGACATGCAGTTATCTCGTCATATCTCGGTCCTCCTGAAATCAAATCTATCCGCACAGCCGATCACAAACAACTTAGCAGCCTTCGTCCAGCGTACGGTGAGTTTTTCTTTCGGCTCAGAGTTGGCCAAATCTAACATTGAATCTTATCTGAAAAGTCTATTGAAAATCTATATAAAAATATTGAAATATTTTACTTTGAAATACGTTCGGCAAATAGCGTTTCCCAATAAATAATCGAAACCACCAAAAAGCTGGCTTCACTTTACATTAAACCCACCCGGAAAATTTCCCTAACCTCAATAACACCAAAAAGGCGGCTTCACTTTATATTAAAACCACCTAAAACATTTCACTAATCTGAATAACAAATCCTATTGTGAAATACGTACGGCAAACATCGTTTTCCAATAAATCAACGAATCCGCCAAAAAGATGGCTTCACTTTACATTAAACCTACCTAGAAAATTTCCCTAACCTCAATAACTCATCTGACATGCAGTTATCTCTTCATATCTCGGTCCTCCTGAAATCAAATCTATCCGTACAGTCGATCACGAACAACTTAGCAGTCTTCGTCCAGTGTACGGTGAGTTTTTCTTTCAACTTAGAGTTGGCCAAATTGAAAAGACTAATTGCGCGAAACGTAGACGAGCGGCGCAGATCGTCTAATGGCGCGACAAGATGGCGTTGCCATATGGAGAACGGCAGGCTGGCTACGTTAATACCGCCGTTCGCCTGCGCGTGTGTGCAAGAGAGGGCGAAAAAATGATTTAAGTGAGAAAACGAGGATGCGCGAGCCTCGAGGAGGACGGAGAGAAGTGAGATGGCAAGATGTTGAGTCCGTGGATGCACAGATCGTAAGCCGGGGTCAGGGGTTAACCCAGTCTCTAGCGTATGCACGCATCTAAGAGAGCGGGTAAGCTAAGTCCTGCAAGGAATATCGCGGTTTTGCCTTGCCACATCAGGCCGGACGGATGGCCAGCTGCTTTTGTAAATATAGCTAACCCCCGTATAACACGGCCGTTAGATGCCCAAAGAGTGCCGTGTTGAGCGAATATGTCTTGTGTGCAGTGGTGTAGAAAGAGAAGAATTAGTGCGAAAAGAGGGAAGTTTGAAAAGTTAACAAAAATCTGTACTATTTTCCTTATGTAAGAAAGAGAAATATGTTTGTAAAGACACTAATTAGAGGAGAGTCTTATATATTACTATGGTCTAATATGACACATTTCGTCATATGCATATATGTATCTATAATGCTGCTAGGGGTAAATCCAGTGTTCTGTACTATATTTATTTGTGTAAGAAAGAATATTTTTAATATGTTTTTGAAATATAGCTAACCCCCGTATGTCGCGTGTGTGCGTGTTGTAGAAAATATGTCTTGTATGCATAATTAATTAGTACGAAAAGAGCTTTTGGTAGGTTCATAAAAGTTTGTACTATTTTATTTGTGTAAGAAAAAGAAATACGTTTTGAGTGTCATGTGTGTCGTGTTGTAGAAAGAAAATAATTAGTACGAAAAGAGGTAGCTTTGAAAGGTTAATAAAAAGCTGTACTATTTTCTTTGTGTACGAAAGAGAAATAAGTTTATGTAGACAATAATTAGAGGAGAGTACTGCATATTAGTATGACGTAATATAACACGTTTCGTCATATGTATATATTATTGTATGTGTATCCATAGCGCTGCTAGGGGCACATCCAATGTTCATGTAATATATAATACACCCGCCTCCCCCTTTAAAAGACAAGTCAGAATCTGTAGTTTTAGTTTTAACGAGATGAAATGTCTTTTCAGAGGTACTTCTTTCCTTTCAACAGAAAAACGAACCGTGAGAGTATTTTAATTATATTCTTAATACAATACGGATGGCCAGCGGCTTTTGTAAATATAGCTAACCCCCGTATAACACGGCCATTAGATGCCTAAAGAGTGCCGTGTTTAGCGAATACATCTTGCGTGCAGTGGTGTAGAAAGAAAAGAATTAGTACGAAAAGAGGTAGCTTTGAAATGTTAATGAAAGGCAAAAATAAAAAGAATGCAAGTCTGTACTATTTTCTGTGTGTAAGAAAGAGGAATATGTTTGTAAAGACAGTAATTTCATGAGAGTACTATATGTTAGTTGGGACTATATGTTAGACACGTTTTGTCATATGCATACATGTATCCATAGCGCTGCTAGGGGAAAATCCAATGTTCATGTAATGTATAACACACACTTCCTTTCCCCCTTTAAGACGAGTCAGTCTCTATATTTTTAGTTTTGACGAGATGAAATGTTGTTTTAGAGGTATTTCTTTCCTTTGAACAGAAAAATGAAGAGTGAAAGTATTTAAATAATATTTTTAATTCAACACGGATGGCCAGCTGTTTTTGTAAATACAGCTAACCCCCGTATAACACAGCCATTAGCTGCCCAATAAGTACCGTGTTCAGCAAATACCTCTTGTGTGCAGTGGTGCAGAAAGAAAAGAATTAATATGAAAAGAGGGAAGTTTGAAATGTTAATAAAAAGCTGTACTATTTTCTTTGTGTACGAAAGAGAAATATGTTTTGTGTGTCGTGTTGTAGGATGAAATGAACTAGTAAGAAAAGAGGTTAGTTTGAAATGTTAATCAAAGTTTGTACTATTTTCTTTGTGTAAAAAAAATAAATATATTTGTGAAGACAATAATTACAGGAGAGTACTGTATATTAGTATGGTGTAATACGACACGTTTCGTCATATGCATATATGTATGCACAGCGCGGCTAGGAGTAAATCCATTGTTCATGTAATATATAGCACACACCCTCCTCCCCCCTTTAAAATGAATCTGAATCTATATTTTTAGTTTTGACGAAATGTAATGTCTTTTTAGAGGTACTTATTTCCTTTCAACAAAAAAACAACAATGAAAGTATTAGTAACAGTAACAGTAAAGTAAATAATATTTTTAATTCAACACGTTAATACTCCACAAAGAACATTTCTACTAAATTCTAACATCATGAATGCAAATGCCTCTTAAAAGCTTTCATTACGCCCACTACCGTACGGGAATTTCTCCAATTCTGGAAACCTATTGTACGGAAACTACGTCAAACAGACATTTTCCTAAACTCAGTTAGAGCAAAATTATATTACGCGGTTATCATGTAAATCGTAATAATTACGAATTAATTCGTACCACATCATAAGAAACGCAGAATTCCTATAAACCAGATAAATTTGATCCGCGTTATGTTTTCTAACAAATGATTTTTTTCTTCATTCTCTAAAAGATTAAAAATTCGTATTTTCTTGTATAATGGTCGAAATCGAATTATGACAGCGTTGGATTCGTAGTACGAATTTAAGATCACGAAATTAAGAATACAAAATAAAGTTTTTTTACGAAAAACTAAGTTACTAATACTAGTATTTTAATAGTAAGTTATTAATACTAGTTTTACACTTTACGAAATACTAATCTTAACACGTTTGAATTTATTTAACAAAACTCGTCTACGAATTACACTTGAATCGTTCTAATGAATTACACTTGAAACAGATTGCACAGGCACTAAACACAGCACTAGTTCGGCAGCCCTATTGCAACCTGCTTTAAGCAACCTATTTATATTTATACCAAGTTTATATGCAAGGTGTTTTAAGTAATTACAACTTTCTCAAACGTGCTTTACCTACCATCCAATAAAGACGATTTCGTAACAGTTTATCAGAATTTATGTCGTTCTGCCCAAATTACAGAAACTTATACTATTCTTAAGTGTCCGAAAATTAATGCGATATTTTTTAAGTAATAAAAATGTCAGAAAAGAATACTTTAATTCTTTTCTTCTTAATCACTGTAAATTACAACTTTCTCAAACGTGCTTTACCTACCATCCAATAAAGACGATTTCGTAACAGTTTATCAGAATTTATGTCGTTCTGTCCAAATTACAGAAACTTATACTATTCTTAAGTGTCCGAAAATTAATGCGATATTTTTTAAGTAATAAAAATGTCAGAAAAGAATACTTTAATTCTTTCCTTCTTAATCGCTGTAAATTACAACTTTCTCAAACGTGCTTTACCTACCATCCAATAAAGACGATTTCGTAACAGTTTATCAGAATTTATGTCGTTCTGCCCAAATTACAGAAACTTATACTATTCTTAAGTGTCCGAAAATTAATGCGATATTTTTTAAGTAATAAAAATGTCAGAAAAGAATGTCTTTTCAAATCACTGTAAACGTGCTTTAGAATTTCGTAACAGTTTATAGAATTTATGTCGTTCTGCCCAAATTACAGAAACTTATACTATTCTTAAGTGTCCGAAAATTAATGCGATATTTTTTAAGTAATAAAAATGTCAGAAAAGAATACTTTAATTCTTTTCTTCTTAATCACTGTAAATTACAACTTTCTCAAACGTGCTTTACCTACCATCCAATAAAGACGATTTCGTAACAGTTTATCAGAATTTATGTCGTTCTGCCCAAATTACAGAAACTTATACTATTCTTAAGTGTCCGAAAATTAATGCGATATTTTTTAAGTAATAAAAATGTCGGAAAATAATATCTTCATTCTTTCCTTCTTAATCGCTGTAAATTACAACTTTCTCAAACGTGCTTTACCTACCGTCCAATAAAGACGATTTCGTAACAGTTTATCAGAATTTATGTCGTTCTGCCCAAATTACAGAAACTTATACTATTCTTAAGTGTCCGAAAATTAATGCGATATTTTTTAAGTAATAAAAATGTCGGAAAATAATATCTTCATTCTTTCCTTCTTAATCGCTGTAAATTACAACTTTCTCAAACGTGCTTTACCTACCATCCAATAAAGACGATTTCGTAACAGTTTATCAGAATTTATGTCGTTCTGCCCAAATTACAGAAACTTATACTATTCTTAAGTGTCCGAAAATTAATGCGATATTTTTTAAGTAATAAAAATGTCAGAAAAGAATACTTTAATTCTTTTCTTCTTAATCACTGTAAATTACAACTTTCTCAAACGTGCTTTACCTACCGTCCAATAAAGACGATTTCGTAACAGTTTATCAGAATTTATGTCGTTCTGCCCAAATTACAGAAACTTATACTATTCTTAAGTGTCCGAAAATTAATGCGATATTTTTTAAGTAATAAAAATGTCAGAAAATAATACTTTCATTCTTTTCTTCTTAATCCCTGTAAATTACAACTTTCTCAAACGTGCTTTACCTACCATCCAATAAAGACGATTTCGTAACAGTTTATCAGAATTTATGTCGTTCTGCCCAAATTACAGAAACTTATACTATTCTTAAGTGTCCGAAAATTAATGCGATATTTTTTAAGTAATAAAAATGTCAGAAAAGAATACTTTAATTCTTTTCTTCTTAATCCCTGTAAATTACAACTTTCTCAAACGTGCTTTACCTACCGTCCAATAAAGACGATTTCGTAACAGTTTATCAGAATTTATGTCGTTCTGCCCAAATTACAGAAACTTATACTATTCTTAAGTGTCCGAAAATTAATGCGATATTTTTTAAGTAATAAAAATGTCAGAAAAGAATACTTTAATTCTTTTCTTCTTAATCACTGTAAATTACAACTTTCTCAAACGTGCTTTACCTACCATCCAATAAAGACGATTTCGTAACAGTTTATCAGAATTTATGTCGTTCTGCCCAAATTACAGAAACTTATACTATTCTTAAGTGTCCGAAAATTAATGCGATATTTTTTAAGTAATAAAAATGTCAGAAAAGAATACTTTAATTCTTTTCTTCTTAATCACTGTAAATTACAACTTTCTCAAACGTGCTTTACCTACCATCCAATAAAGACGATTTCGTAACAGTTTATCAGAATTTATGTCGTTCTGCCCAAATTACAGAAACTTATACTATTCTTAAGTGTCCGAAAATTAATGCGATATTTTTTAAGTAATAAAAATGTCAGAAAAGAATACTTTAATTCTTTTCTTCTTAATCACTGTAAATTACAACTTTCTCAAACGTGCTTTACCTACCATCCAATAAAGACGATTTCGTAACAGTTTATCAGAATTTATGTCGTTCTGCCCAAATTACAGAAACTTATACTATTCTTAAGTGTCCGAAAATTAATGCGATATTTTTTAAGTAATAAAAATGTCGGAAAATAATATCTTCATTCTTTCCTTCTTAATCGCTGTAAATTACAACTTTCTCAAACGTGCTTTACCTACCATCCAATAAAGACGATTTCGTAACAGTTTATCAGAATTTATGTCGTTCTGCCCAAATTACAGAAACTTATACTATTTAAGTGTCCGAAAAATTAACAAGAGGATAAATGTCTTATACTATTCTTAAGTGTCCGAAAATTAATGCGATATTTTTTAAGTAATAAAAATGTCAGAAAAGAATACTTTAATTCTTTTCTTCTTAATCACTGTAAATTACAACTTTCTCAAACGTGCTTTACCTACCATCCAATAAAGACGATTTCGAAAAAATTTCGCCCGAAAAGTAAGATGACCAACTTTTGCGCGTCCGATAATTCATCTATAATTTCGAGCGCATCGAAACGAGTCTTTGAAAATCCGAGGAGGTACGCGGCGCGTCATAATTAAACCTGCAGAGGGCCGTGAGAAAGTTGTTGAAAAAATTAAAGGCCTCGTTGACCGACCGAATGACCGTGGCCATCCCATGAATTTTTCGCTCGATCGTGAAGCGCTCGTAAATTGCATCTTCTCCAGGCGATGGAAAAAAATATGGTGTTTCGCGCAGTGACGGCATTTCAACATACTCCATTACAAATTTCAAACAAATTTGTGAAAGTCAGTTTCATTACATATTAAATTGGTATTTCCTGGAAAGTGCTGAGAGTTTTTAAACCACGTCGCCGGCAATAATGTTATTATTCACCCATTTAAACCTTTTGTCGAACAATTACTTTTTATGACTGCAAAGTATTTGATTGCAAAGTCTCCAAGAAACGAAGCAGTCAGAATCAGTTCAATTATGTTTTAGATTGGTATTTACTTGAAAGTATTCAGAGTTTCTAAACCAAATCGTCGGCAATAATTTTATTGTTCACCAATTTAAACCGTTTGTCGAACAATTACTTTTTATGACTGCAAAGTATTTGATTGCAAAGTCTCCAAGAAATAAAGCAGTCAGAGTCAATTCAATTATGTTTTAGTTTGGTATTTTCTTGAAAGTACTGAGAGTTTCTAAACCAAGTAGTCGGCAATAATGTTACTGCTCACCAATTTAAACCTTTTGTCGAACAAATACTGTTTATGACTGCAAAGTATTTGATTGCAAAGACTCAACGAACTGAATCAATCAGAGTTAGTTCTGTTATGGTTTGGATTGGTATTTGCTTGAAAGTATTGAGAGTTTGTAAACCAAGTCGTCGGCAATAATGTTATTGTTCACCAATTTAAACATTTCGTCGAACAAATACTTTTTATGACTGCGAAGTATTTGATTGCAAAGACTCAAGGAACTGAATCAGTCAGAGTTAGTTCTATTATGATTTGGATTGGTATTTGCTTGAAAGTATTGAGAGTTTCTAAACCAAACCGTCGGTAATAATGTTATTGTTCACAAATTTAAACCTTTCGGCGAACAAATACTTTTTATACCTGCGAAGTATTTGATTGCAAAGTGTCAAAGACATTAAGCAGTCGGAATCAGTTCCATTATGTTTTGGATTGGTATTTGCTTGAAAGTATTCAGACTTTAAAACCAAGTTGTCGGCAATAGTGTTATTGTTCACCAATGTTAACCATTCGTCGAACAAATACTTTTTATGTCAGTTCCATTATGTTTTAAATTGGTATTTGTTTGAAAGTATTGAGGGTTTATAAACCAAGTGGTCAGTAATAATGTTGTTTTCCACCAATTTAAATCCTTTGTCGAACAAATACTTTTCATGACAGCAAAGTATTTGATTACAAAGACTCAAAGAAATAAAGCAGTCAGAGTCAGTTCCATTATGCTTTATTTTGGTATTCGCTTCAAAGTATTAAGAGTTTGTAAACCAAGTCATCGGTAATAATGTTATTGTTCACCAATTTAAACCTTTCGTCAAGAAAATACTTGTTATGACTGCAAAGTATTTGATTGCAAAGACTCAAGGAACTGAATCAGTCAGAGTTAGTTCTATTATGGTTTGGATTGGTATTTGCTTGAAAGTATTGAGAGTTTTTAAACCAAACCGTCGGCAATAATGATATTGTTCAGAAATTTAAACCTTTCGTCGAGAAAATACTTGTTTGCAGTTATGACTGCAAGTATTTGATTGCAAAGACTCAACGAACTGAATCAATCAGAGTTAGTTCTATTATGGTTTGGATTGGTATTTGCTTGAAAGTATTGAAAGTTTCTAAACCAAACCGTCGGCAATAACGTTATTGTTCACAAATTTAAACCTTTCGGCGAACAAATACTTTTTATACCTGCGAAGTATTTGATTGCAAAGTGTCAAAGAAATTAAGCAGTCGGAATCAGTTCCATTATGTTTTGGATTGGTATTTGCTTGAAAGTATTGAGACTTTAAAACCAAGTCGTCGGCAATAGTGTTATTGTTCACCAATGTTAACTATTCGTCGAACAAATACTTTTTATGTCAGTTTCATTATGTTTTAAATTGGTATTTGTTTGAAAGTATTGAGGGTTTATAAACTAAGTCGTCGGCAATAATGTTATTGTTCACCAATTTAAACCTTTCGTCGAACAAATACTTTTTATGACTGCGAAGTATTTGATTGCAAAGTCTCAAAGAAATGAAGCAGTCAGAGTCAGTTCCATTATGTTTTAGTTTGGTATTTTCTTGAAAGTATTGAGAGTTTCTAAACCAAGTCATCGGTAATAATGTTATTGTTCACCAATTTAAACCTTTCGTCGAACAAATACTGTTTATGACTGCGAAGTATTTGATTGCAAAGACTCAAAGAATTGAGGCAGTCAGAGTCAGTTCCATTATATTTTAGATTGATTTATTCGTTTGAAAGTATTGAGAATTTCTAAACTAAGTCGTCGGCAATAATGTTATTCCTCACCAATTTAAACCTTCTGTCGAACAAATACTTTTAATGACTGCGAAGTATTTGATTGCAAAGTTTCAAAGATATGAAGCAGTCAAAGTCAGTTCCATTATGTTTGAGATTGGTAGATGTTAGGAAGCCTTGGGGGTTTTGTGATGAAGTTGTCGGCAGTAATATTATTATTTGGCAATTTAAACTTCTTGCTGAACAAAGATTTCTTATGACTTGAAGAAACTTCATTTCAAGTTTCAGACAAATTGAGAAGTCGGCGTCAGTAACAGGATATCTTCAGATTAATAAAGATTTTAGAGACCTGAGTGACTACAAAATCACGTCTTGGAACTTTTGAACATTTGTTAACTATGTTCTTTTATTCAGTAATAATGTCATTAATTATGAATTTAAACCTAGTTTAAATACGTCTTAAAACTGAAACAGACTTAAAGGTTTTGAGGCTTTTTATCGTATATAATAGCATTAAAGGAAGTTTCCAAAACTCATTTAGATTTTGCTCTGCTGTGCAATACAATCAAGAGTACTTAAAATTCGCATTTTGTAAGACATCGGGATTGCGAAACCATTCACATTTTCCAGAATTTCAATCAAATGCGTCTATCAAAATGGTTTGAGGTATTTGAGATTTACAGCCGAAATACAAGGTACTAAAAAGCTAAGTTGAAAAATGAAACCATGAAAAATCTCTCACATAAAAAAGCTAGAATGGAGATTAATATCCAATTCATTACCAATGTACATTTTTTAAGTCTGCAAATTAGGAATTGTGTATTTTATTCTGAATGCAGAAATTAGGGTGCGTACAAATTTTCCACATTCATAAATTCTCTTGCGTACCATCATTAGTTACACCAGTTACATCAGTTACACGTAAAGACCGAATACTATTACATTTTAAAGTCTTAGTATTATACCAGTATTTGTTTTAAGATCACTGTTATATAGCCGGTTTTTGGTAAATCTTTTTAAAACCGATGTTACACGTTCACTGTTGGTATTTTCAAACTGTTCTTACCGCTATTTGATATATATATATGATACCAATACCATATATATATATATATATGGATATATATATATGGATATATATATATGGATATATATATATATATATATATATATATATATATATATATATATATATATATATATCCACACGATACCGGTATTGAAACGAAAAACAATAGTTTGAAAAATGTAGAAGTCATTTTTCAGTCTGAAAATAAATAAAGAAGATTATTTGTGGAAAAAGTATTAAACTAAGAAGTAAACTGATTATTTGACAACATTATTCGTAGCTAAATGCGATGAATATTAAATTCCTCGAAAATATCGGCATATGGGTAACCCGAGGTTTGTTTACATTTATGTAGGAATTTAATACGTGAAACTAGATAGTATAATATTTATAAACAATAACAACACAATGAAGACGCTTTCGTCTTTTTTCCTAGTCTTTCGTCGTTTCGCCGTTTCGCCTTTTCGTCTTTACGCCGTTTCGTTTTTACGTCGTTTCGTCTTCATGTCTTCTCGTCAACTGACTACTAAGCAACCAAAATAACACAATTCAATAAACTCGTCACTTATGATACATCAATATAATAATTGAGGATCATAGGTGACCTTTCCTCACCAACTAGAGGACCCTGTATTTGAGATCCCACATTTATTAAGGAAAAATTCAAATCGCTTCTTGTTTATCCTGGCTGACAGAAAATAATAGATAGTAAATTTGTTTGTCCTATATGTTAAATTACAATATTTTATCTTAGATAACAATAAATAATTTTGCTAATTGTAAAAGCCTATACTTCCGAGTAGACACCCACCGGTGCCATAATCTCTGGTTATTATTTCAATACATAAGTTCAAAACGTTTGTGCAGGTCTAGAGGTTCAAATCTTTTTAGTCTGTTCTTTAGCTCGCTCCTATTTAGCAGATTCGTTGCTAGTATATTGGGATGAGTTTCGAGTCTTTTTTTGTATCTTTCACTTAATCTTTCAATTTCTTTTCTAATTGTTGTTGTCTCAGTGTCTCTATAAATCGTTTTGTTCGTTACGTACCACAGACCGTCAAGTGTGAAACGTAGTGGATGGTAAATTAAATCAAAACATCCAGCAAAATTGACACACTTCAATTTACAACGTACATCACTCGTAACAGGACTTCTAAAAACAATACTGGATATAGAAGACGTGTATTTGTTTTATACGTGTAAGTATTATCATTTATTACCAGCTAACCAATGATAACCTTAGAATGCGTAACAGTATTTTCATTAAAATATGCTATGAATTTCGTAATTTTACTGGCCTGATTTCAGCGGAATCCGGTTTCACGTAATTGGCGGCTTGTTTTTTTCAAAATATTTACCGGTAATACACAGCTATTAGCCCGAAATGCGATTACACCGGAATATCGTCCCTTGATGGCTCCATACCGGTATTATCAGAATTCAGTTTCCTTTAAGGTAACAGAATAACTACCTAAAAATACCGGTAATTTACCGGTATTTGTAATAACGATCCGATCACTGGTTACACGTTTAAACATATGTTATTTTTCGGCCACAGACGTTTGAGACGCGCATTCATTTGAACCGGTTCCAGTTAATTGCGCGCGCAGTGAGCGATTATCTCGGCGGACATCTTGTTTATCCGACATTGACAGCTAATTGCAAGAGTAACCGTCAATATTAATATGCGGAATTATCTCTGCAATTGGCTACCTTTAAGCCCGCGCTCAACAGCACTTAGATCATTAGTTCGCGCGTTCTTAAAGATTTCGCGCTAATCGCAGCAATAATTCGTGGCAGATAATTTATGATGACATTTTTTCGCACCAGGTGGAGAAGAAGCTTGGTTGGTACATTGCTCTGGTGGTGTTGCGAATTTACATACGGATAGGTACTTTACGTTTCTTGCAAGAGCATGACAAACAAATGTTTGTCAATACTGAAGAAATTGATGCAAATCGTGACATACAGTTAATGTAAAAAATATACGTAGACTGACCAATTTCAAACATTTCGTCGTGAAATTGATTACAATTGATAGACTAATTGTTCGTAAACAACAATGTTGTGAATATTTTAGAAAATCTCTGTAAGAGATACAGTGCGAAAACTTAAATGTTCAAACAATTTGAAAAGTTAACAGGGAAAAGCCCAACACTGACGGCAATGTTTAAGGAGAGAAATTTATAAATAAAATTACTGGGAAATTCACAATACTGAAGAAATGGATGTAAATTGTGACATACGGTGAATGTAGAAAATTTATGTACACCGACTAATTTCAAAAGATACGCCGTGAAATTGACTACAATTGTTTGACTAATTGTTTGTAAGCGACAAGGTATGTATATTTTAAATAATTGCTATAATAGATACAGTGCGAAAATTTAGATGTTCAAACAATTTGCAAAGGTAACAAGGATGAACGTAAAATTGATGGCAAAGTTTAAGGAGAGAAATTTATAGATAAAATTACTGCGAAATTCACAATACTGAATAAATGGGTGTAAATCGTGACATACAGTTAATGTAGAAAATGTACGTAGACCGACTAATTTCAAATGATACACCGTGAAATTTACGAAAATTGGTTGACTAATTGTTCGTATGCAACAAGATAGTGAATATTTTGGAAAATCCCTGTAACAAATACAGTGTGGAAACTTAGGTGTTCAATTTGCAAAGTTAATAAGTTAACAAGACTACCGTCGCCTATAGTAACGGAAGTATTAACCCACACCTTTGGACTCTACACACCAAAAACTTTCGTGTTTAAACTAAAAGTATGAAATGATTCAATTTGTTCTGCCGATGTATATAGTCAGTTGCTCAGACCGTTCTCCATTTCCTGAAGAGCAAACACATGAGAATACGCGTACAGAAAACATTGTCATTGTCCGAAAACAAGTAGGGCGCAAATTTGCTCAGACACCATATAGAGGCTTAACCCTTTAACTGCTAAAGGCGTATTTATACGCCTTCATAAGTCCATCGATATATACGAAAGGCGTATATGTGCGCCGCCACAAATCCATCAATATATTCGAAAGGCATAAATATACGCCCTATGTATTATTTTACTATAACACCTTTATTACTGTTTTACTGATTGATTCAACATGGAATTTATCGTCCTATGTAACATAACAACTAAATATCGGCAATTGTTTCAATATCGTTCAGTCAATTTATATTTATGATTAATTACATAATAAGTTTTGCATTATGTTTTGTTATATACACAGAAAGTTGTGTAACGGTATAATTATATTCAAATTATGTTCTGTTTTGAAAAATTTGATACTTGTGAAAAAGTCCCAAATGGAGATTGTGGGAGGTTGCATAAAAGGAAATTAATAAGAAACTGTTTCTTTTATTACATGCGTTGTCTTATATATACAAAAATATATGTTATTTATTCCACTTTCCCATAAAGTCCACCCGCAACCCGACGTTACATATACCACTTTGTTTTCTTACATTTGTTTTGCACACTGTGCATTTTCTTTGTTTTTGAAGTTCAACAATATCAACAGTAGCACCATCACCGTCACTTAAAAAAAATGGGGTAATTTACAGCATCTTCTAATTCAGCAAGCGTGAAAAACTCCCTAATACCCATCTCTCGCCAAATAAAAATAATCTCTATAAGAGAGAAAAATAAACTTGAGAATCAACCACAATCCTCAAATGGGTATCGTTATTAAATGATTAATAAAACCATTTCAATAAAAAGCAAAACACTGAGTAAGTAACAGATCGTTACTATAACCTCTAAATTACATATTTATCTACGGTATTTCATTATAATATAAAAATCAAACCAAAAATATAATGCTTCAGATATGACAATTCTGTTCCGCCTAATTTACAGATGAATTTCAAATTTGGTCGCTTGTTGTAAAGAAACGAAGCACAGGATACACACTTTCTGCTACACATGATATTGACTGATATATATATATAGAATGAAATTGAACGTCAAGCGTACCAAATATATTTTTGGCGCCGAGTGGTCTACGTAAAATTTAAAAATCCCCAAATTGGAATTGTGGCAGCTAATGGGTTAATTACCATCAGCCACCACATTGGTTTCAAACTTAAAAATTCTCATGGCAACTCAAAGTTCGATATAGGCGCATTGAAATTTTTAGTTGGGGTCGTTAAAGGGTACCGTGGGAAGAATGATAAAGATACATATCTCGACCAACAACTGACAGGACGTTTAAAAATTACGCATGTGCGTTCGCCATTTTACGTAAAGCTTTGTCTTTAAACTGCGTTGCGCAGAGTTAAAATGAATTGGTCTTTTCATGTGCCCGTACGCTCGACATATGGGTAACTAATAGCGCGCAGATTTCATGGGAAAACTTTCGTGCCCCGTGCATGTTCGAGCCGTGTTGAATTTATGGGACAATATGGAGGCGACACGAAAGAAATGTCGCAAGACAATTTTCGGGCCGTATGAATTCTCAGCGTCGGATATCGGGCATAGTTTGTGGTGAGAATTTTGGCAGAGATTTGAGCACTAGTTAAACCGGGTTTTTTGAACGTGCGGATCGGCGATATGACAGTCCGTGCATTTTCAAAGCATATTTCTGGTTTTTGGTCAAAATTATTTTATTTCCCTCAATTTAGTGTGTTCGGATGAATGTCTTATTTCGGTTTAGACATCCGCATTATATCTACTAGTTTTCCGCTTTTGCGTTTGCAACGTAAAACGTAGCATTTTGTTTGTGGAAAGCGCTACATTATCGTTAGAATCATTTGATATAGCATATCTTTATCGTTAGGTACTGATGTTCAAATTTGCTCTTTTATTAATGCAAATGTCAGTGTGGTCTACTATTTTTTGTAATTATGCAATTTTGTAATTGAATTTACATTAATGAAATTATATATATGTATATGTATACATGTATATATATATATATATGTGTGTGTATACATGTATATATATATATAATTTAATTAATGTCAATTAAATTAAAAATTACATAATTACAAAAAAATAATATAATTTCAAAACCAAAAAGATGGGGATTTGCGTTCATTTAATAGTTTTCTAGTAACAATTTAGTAATCTAACGTATATTTCAATAATTCTTATATTAAACGTTGTATCTTTCGACCCAATGCCAAACACAACGTACTAGATTAAAATTTATGGAAGAAGTGACTTTGGTTATGCATTCGTATTCATTAACATTAAATGTACCAATGTGTAAATGTCAAGTGACCGCTTTCAAAATTTACTTTAAAATCGTATATTCATTGTTATTTCTTTCGCTCATTTGATTTTCTGTAAATATGCATATCACATGATTATTGAATTTCTCGCTTCAATACATTAGGAATTTCTCTCTGTAAATCAACGTTTATTTTATAAAGGGTCAAATGTCCCCTCATGCTAAGAATGGTGGAAAGTACCAGTGGTGTTCAGTGTTAAATGATCTTTACTTAAATATTGCCAATTTTCAAGCAGTAAGATTAAATTCGATAAATTTAAATATTGTCAATTTTTAAACGAAAATTTTGTATTTTTGTGAATGTATTTTATATTTTTATGATTATGTATTTCCATAAATGTAGAATTTTCAAGCATTATCAAAATTCTTTCGATTTTGCGGCAATTTTAAATGATCTTCACTTAAATATTGCTAATTTTCAAATCGTACGATTAAATCCGATACATTTAAATATTGTTAATTTTTAAACGAGAATTTTGAACTTTTGTGAATGTATTTTCATACCTTTAGGTATTGCCGATTATTAAGTCGCAATTTTAACACTATATGTACCATGCGGGGTCAAACGACCCCTTTCAAAATTTACTTTAAAATCGTACATCCATTGTTATTTATTTCGCTCATTTGATTTTCTGTAAATTCTTATATCATCTGATTATTCAATTTCTCGATTTAATAAATGAGGATTTTCTTTCTGAAAATCAACATTTATTTCATAAGGGGTCAAATGTCCCTTCATGGTAAAAATAGCTAGATGTAAAGTACCGGTATGTTTAGTATTAATACAAGTTTGATTTGTTCCGTGAAAGCCATCATTCGCCAAATTGACACGTAAATCTATTGTCTAGTTTAAGAGCTCCATCTTTTCATAACAAGTACACCCGGCACTAGCATCGAAAGGGCTAACTTAAGTAAACAGTCGGCGTCATTCGTTTACGTCACGCCATTAGAAATGTCCGGTGTTCGAGGCACCCAGACGCAGCGCAGTTTATCCGGGACGTTATCTGAAAAAATGGCGGTTTCGAGACAGGTCAGCAAAAGCTCGGTAGAACTCGTGCGTATGCTGAATGCGCGCGGCACAGACAAGATCCCATTTCGAGATAAAATGAAATAACAAGTCGACAGAGAGTAGTAATCCGGTTAATCGATCGCCGCGAGATAATCGATAATGTCTGTAATCCATTCTAGGTGGCCCAACAAGAGAGCGTGGCGTAATTTGTGCTAAATGATGCGTGTAATGGCTGTCAACGAGTAAATGGTCTTACTTAGATCGGCACATCTTCATTCCGTTATTAATGCGCAGCCGTGCTTGCCGACTTGTTAAGCGGCGGGAGATGTTTTTCGTCTGCAATTTTGCAACAGATTTATAGCCGCGTGGGAACACGCGGGGAGCGAGGAAATGCTGCGGCAATATTAACCCTTTGCACTCCTATGTCGAGTGTGACTCGACATCAGTTTTTATCTCAGGGGCTCCTTTGTCGAGTCCCACTCGACATTTTTTCATGTCTAAATAAATAAATGTCGCGTACACGTTATCAACGCTCTCCCAATGTCATTAGAAGGGCTAGACATTCAGGTAATCGAAGAGAAATAAAATAACCGCATGTGATTAGAGATTATAATAAAAATATGGACAGTGTCGATGTGGCGAACCAATACGCGACATCTTATTGTTTTTTATGTCGAGCACTCAAGTGGTGGAGGAAATATTTATTTTGGGGATTAGAAATCTCCATAGTAAATGCGCATATTTTATACAAAGGAAAACAAAGAAACCAAGGAACAAAACCTATAGCCCACAAAAAATTTCGGGAAAAGATTTTGTCGATGCTTACTCGTGATTTTCGTGCTTCAAATATGAAATTGGGGAGGCCTGGAACACATGATAAACGCGATCGTTTAGATGGAAAGCCTCATTTCATCTTCGTACATCCCGAAGGAAAACGCAAAGACTGTGCAGTTTGTTCAACTAGAAAAATACCTGGAGGAAGAAGAGGGAACACCAATTTTTGTGAAACGTGCGAAAGAAAACCAGGATTGCATCTTCGAACTTGTTTCAAAAGATATGATACGCTTGAAAATTTCAAAATACGATAATAGTGTAAATAAAACTGGTATTTAAGTGAATTTGTTTCTTCCTTTATTTCTTTAAATTGCCATATTTTTTACTTTAAGTATATTTAAAATAAAACACCTAAAAGCGTTGGGAGCTGCTGGTAACGAAATTGAAATAAAATTCGGAGTGCAAAGGATTAATAGTGATCGTATGCGTGTGATAATTACCGTATTAGTCCGAATATAACGCGACCCCGAATTTAACGCGACTCCAAAATTTTCATAAAGATATTTAGAAAAAAAATAATACTCATAAAAGAATTCAAAGAAAGTAAAATTCAATCAGATAAGCATTTATTTAGGTAATTATAGCTAATAACACAGGTTACATTCATGTCAATAAAATTAAGTAATGTAAAACAAAATTAATATTACGTAAGTAACAACAAAAATCGGAAATGTTTATTTAGAATCTAAACTGTTTTCAGAATGAGAATTCATTGATGTCACATCGGCATCATCAGTATTTTCATTCACGCTTTCAGTCTCCCACAAAATGTCATCTTCCGTCTCGTTTAAATCATTGGAAATGCAGCATTTCTTGAAATCTTTAACTATCCTTTCAACCTCTGTAGGAAAACTTGTTTAAATTACATTCCATTACTTAAACCCTGAATTTAGCGCGAGTCGATTTTTTAATACGGTACTTGGTGACGGCGTTGGAAATTACACTAAAAATGGGATGATAGTGGGGGAGGCTTGTATAGGCACTGAACTAGTCACGTTGTGACTCATACTGTACAGAACTGCGGTAATAAAGGGCGTCTCAAAATGGACAGACATTTTAATTTATTATATTTTATATTTTATATTATTAAATTACTATTTTAATTTATTTATATTATTATTTTATATTATTTATGTAGCATCAGGAAAACAGCCGTAGATGCGTCGCATAAAACTGTCGTTGGGTCATCGGGACCTACCGGATTAAGATAAAACGGTAGAGGTCTGTATAAAAGGCGGCCCGGTTTGCGACGCGAGTTCAGTAATAGATCAAAGTTTTAAGTTGTCGTTCAGTTTAAGTTGAGTTCAGAGTGTAGTTCAGTCCAGTATAGATACGTTTTCTTACCGCTTACCGAATCGAAGTCGAATTGCCATAGTTTTACTTTAATTTTGTATTTATATGTATATATTAGTGCTTCTATTTATCTTTAAATCAATTATTCAACTCAATATAATTCCGCATCCCACTTCGACGACATCTAACATCTTATATTCCTACATTTAATTTATTATATTTTATATTTTATAAAATATAATAAATTAAAATTATATAAATTAAGTATATTAACACGTTGACTGCCAAGCATATTTTGTTATGTCAGAATCGCGATGCGATGAAATACTGCAGAGTATAATTAAATCGTGGAAAATAAAGGTAACGCAGAATTGTTAGAAGCCAAAGTATTGAAGCACAGCTTCAATATCAGTTGTTTTTACAAGATGGCAAATAGGCTTCGTTGCGAATTTTTTTTCATTTTGAGTAAAAATTTTGCACCGGTCACAGGTGACCACCACGGCAGTCAACGTGTTAAATTAAAAAGTATTTATATTTTATAAATCATATTATTTATGTATTATAGTATCGCGATATAGATTGGGACATTTGTTTATGATATATTCAGAGTGTGTGTGTAGATTCTGATATAAAAGTTGAAAACAGTAAACACGTTGATAATATTTTGCTCTAAAACAGCGATGCATTTGTTTGACTGAATTATGCAAATTGTAAATAATTGCAGATTAGACCACTATTCTAACATAACTGCATTCATAAAATAGAAGATTGCAAATGATATAAAATCTCTGCGCCGGTCAAATCACGGCAGTCAAAGTGTTAAGGTGGCGCTTGATCAAGTAGAAATCGAATGTTTATCGGTAAAAAAATTTGACGGCATTTGTATTTACTAAAGTAATTATACGAATACATCTTTTTTAACCATTCTTCGTGTTTTGTATTGCATTCAATCAAGATTGCAAATTTACATTTAATTAATTTACACATTCTTTATAGGTCCAGCTATATTGCGGGATTATACGTTTACTCATTATTTTCTTCTTCATTTTTTTTAATCCTTAAAACAAGCAAAATACGGACAAGGCTCCGGAAAGAATCAGATCACTAGTCTGCTGAAATTTATTTAGAAGTTAGCACTTGTTTTGCGTGAATTGCGGTTTCTATGGGAAAGTACAATTGTTTGTATTATTTTTGTTTATTACATGCAGATTATTCAATGCACTGAAGATTCTGATATAAAAGTGGAAAACTATTCCAATTGAATGTTTTAACGATTCTGACAATTTCAGTAATCGTATATATTTCCGCCATTATTAGTTTTTGTTAATGCGTATATCATAATATTCAGTTAAAATACACTATTTTGCGATAATTTATGACGTTGTTAATACTTTCAACTGCCCGTAGACAAGCAATATGTGGGTAGAAACTGAGACGTTTGATGACAGTTATTTAGTCGACGTATAATGTGTTAAATGAAAATACCATTGAAATTCTTCGATTGAATAACATTTGATTTTAACCGTTTGAATGGAGACAAGTGCAATCGCGGTCCTTTGCCGTTATGCTAAAAACGCAGATGCCTCATGCATTGTACCCAGAGTGCGGAATGCAGGAACCCGCGGCTACTTGTTACTGTATTTTTTGCGCTTACTTGATTTAATACTTAGCCTTCCGAGCGTGCTGTACTTAACTGTACGCTTTCCACTGCGCATTTTTCGCAACTAACGCAAAATGATATTCACTGCTTGACGCAAAGGACGTTCAAAATTATATTATATTTACGGAAAAATTACATTTGGAGGTAATGATCCAGTATTATATGCAGATTATACGATATATGGAATTAAAAAGAAATAACGTGCGTAAGTATTTTTTAAAGTCTGGTCATCTTTAAAATATAAATTTTAATTAGGAGCTAGAACTTATTTCATCCGTTTTAACAGAACTTCTTTAACAGATTTTATTAACGAATATGTTTTTCAAACACAGAAAAGATTTTTGATGAATTGCAAAAAAACTTCTGTTTAAGGTCACTAAATGACTAAATGAATGGGAAAGTAAGCAAAATCAAAGGTGACGCGTTGCTAACGAATAAAATTAAGAATTTTCACATTAACTTCCCTAAGTGTTAACAATATACAGTAATTTAATATTATTCTGTGTTTTCGTGCCATAACTAGCACCTCAATTCATGTCAAATGACGGAACATAGAGTTGACAGTGGGATTAATGTGAAGTCAAGAGATTATTGACGAACTTTATATGGGAACGCTGTATCTGAATATTATTTATTAACCCACGGAATACCGAAATTTTTATTTTGAAGATAACGTTTCACAGAATTAATAAACAAGGAACAGCAAGAATGAATAAACAGGGAAGAAATGTTGATAAGATAGATGACACGCGCATTCAAAAGGAACAAATGTATGAAACATTATAAAGATTCATTTGCATGGCACAAATGTGTGACATTAATGCGCTTTGTAATAATGCACCATTCTAATAGGTCTTTTGAGAGTCATACCTAAAATAAATTAATCCTTTGCGGTTTGAGACATTTTCATAATTTCGTTGGTGCTATATTCGCTGTCAGGACTACACGCTTCGAATTACATAATTATTTACAATCAAAGTACATAAAATCGGAATACTATAAGCAATATTCTTGGGATAATTACCATCGTTTAATCTGTATTATTGTTCGAGAAATGTACTCTGTTTCTTGTGATACTACACTATGCTTTATTTTTTCTTTCAATCAAATGATGGATACAATAGATGTGGATTGCTTAACTTGATGTACAAGACAGCGTGAAAAACGTAAAATTCGAACAGTTAAGTTCGATACCTGCGTGCTTGACAGGAAGTAGGTGGAAGGAGAATTTACGAAAATTTCGGAGACGATAAGTGTGAGCGGTAAAATATACAGTAAAGCCTGTTTGTGCGGTCTTTTTTTATGCGATTTTGTTTTTGTGCGATTGGTTTTGTGCGATTGGTTTTGTGCGATTTTATTTTTGCGCAATTTTTTTTGTGCGATTTATTTTTATGCGGTATATGAATCTTAGCGGCGTTAGCACCAGTTTAACGTTTCCTATCATGTACATATACATGTTGTGGACGAAATATATGAATGTGTAATTAATCGAAACGTTACCGAAAACACGTCAACGTTATTATCCACACATTACCATCAGCGCTTGCACATAACATCGGCGGAGAACGTATTTTCATTCTTTCATCGATAATGACCTAGACGAGATGATTGAGGACCAAACTGTCGATGATAGTGACATTATCATTTTGATAGATTGGTGAAAATGGACAAGAAGAACTATCTTCACCGCAGATAAAATATATGCACCAAATTTGAAAATAATCGCATTTTCTTAAAGTAGATACCAAAGCGGAAAGACGCATTTGATTCTAAAAAAGAGCTGAGATCATGCATGTCTCACTATCGTTACGTTTACAAGCAATTGACCAGTCGACCATCGTCACAAAAACTGATCACTGAGTTTATGGTACCAAAAAACAAATCAATAAATCCTATCTTCAAGCGACGAAGCGATTTTCATAAAATTCGTCACAAGAAGATGCGCGTTTTGAGATTACGACACTTAGCAGCAAACTATTTAATGTACAATTTATCATGCTCATATACGTACAATGAAGAATTAAATATTTTTACAATTTCTTTAAAAATCTAATTTAATTATTTAATTTAATTGAAAGCAGTCTCTCATGACTATTTCATAGATCATTGATGTATTTTTTATATTTTTGTGTTATAGTTAACTTTTTTTTATGCGGTTTGTAAAAAAGTTATAGTTTTGTATATCGTTCAAAATTGTTTATTATATGCAAGAATTTATAAAATTTTCGTATATTTTTTTTGCCCAATTTCTTTTATACAAAATCCCTATCCAAACACAAAAACAGGTTTTACTGTACCTATAAGTATAGTATATCTTTGTTTCCTCAATTATCAAAATGCTGAAATAATTTATTTAACGATACTTCGAAACCAAATATATACATTTCGTGTACTCTGTGCGGCCTTTGTTCTGATTGTTTCTATAAACGTGTATTACCATTCGTAAATTACGTAAGACTGCTGCCTGTATTTTTATAAGTATATGTTTTTCGATAAACCTTTACTGAATAATCTTTTTTGTCTTTAATGGATGGTTTCATCTAAAGTATACTTAGTTTCCGGTATAACCGCAATAACAATACAATAAACGAATACACACAATTGTCCAACGTTGTAAGCCGTTGTTACTTCAACGGTTATAAAATGTACGTTATAATAAAAATGTTGAAATTGCTGAATTTTTTGTTAACACTGTATTTCCAGGTTGATATTTGTTGTTTCACCCACATATTATTTTGTATAATTAAATTTCCCGGAAAAAAAAATCGGTCCATAGACGGCGGAATGGATAAATAAATATGATCAAATTGGAACTGTTTTTCAATTGACACTTCGCTACAGAGTCAGTTTCAATTGTCACGCACATGTTACTTCCTCAAATAAATTTCTCGGAATTAACATAAAATGCATAATTCAGACGGTGGACTGGACTATAATGATAAATAGATATGGTCAAACTGGAACTGTTTTTCGATTGACACTTTGTTACATATCAATTTTTTATTTTGAAGATTACGTTCCTCAAATAATTCCCGTAATTAACATAAAATGCATGGAATGAGACGGGGAATGGATAAATAAATATGATCAAATTGGAAGTTTTTCAATGACACTTGCACAGATCAGATGACACGCACATTCTCGAATAAATGTATGAAAACATTATAAATGCATAATTCAGACGGTGATCAAATGTCAATAAAATAAATATTACTCTTTAAATATTTAGCAATCACGTTAATTCTAATTATTCTTCAATAAAAATTTCATAGATAATATAATGATTAATAAGACTAGCTTAATTTTAAATAAATTTCTATTTGATTATTTTAAATTAAAGAATAATAGCACGCTTCGAATTTATTTTTAATTATTTATTATCTAATTAACCTAAAATTATATAAAGATTATAAGCAAAATATTTATAATATAAACTTTTAAAATCTTATTATTTAATCTATTTTTTTTAATTAATTTTCAATAATGTTCTTTAACTTCAAAAATAATCGCAAAAGATTCTTCAATTTTTTTAGCATCAATTAAATGATGAATACAATAAATGTGGATCGCTTAACTTGATATACAAGACTGCGTAAAAAACGTAAAAATTTGAAACCAAACATACACATTCCGTGTACTCTATGCAACCTTTGTTCTGGTTGTTTCTAAAAATATGTGCTGCCTGTATTTCTTTTATACATTGTTTTTTGATAAATATTTAATTTTACTTTAAATCTTTCTTTAACTTAAATTAATGATTTCCTCTAAATAATAACTATTTTTAAATATATCATTACAATAAAATAAATATTACTCTTTAAATATTTAGCAATCTATAGGGATAAATAGGACTATAAGGATAAATAGATATGGTCAAACTGGAACTGTTTTTCTATTAACACTTTGCTACAGAGTCAATTTCAATTGTCACGCACATGTTACATCCTCAAATAAATTTCGCGAACTTACATAAAATGCATGATGCACAGTTCAGTTAGTGTGTGCATGGGTGCCCTCAACAGAACAATTTTCCGGGATGCAGCCACCAGATTGCAAGGATTAAATGCGAGTATAGTCCAACATTACCAGGTGAATTCCCTCAAAAATCTTTTGCGACGTCACATCACGTCCACTGCTAACTCTACAACATCATTTGCGCTACGTGAGATGAGGTACGAGTCAAACGACTTCTTGCGACCGTTTTATCCAATGGCGTAGTTCCTCAGAATCAAATGTTTTTCAATATAAAAACTTGGACGGCATTTTCAATTGTTAAAATAAACAGACGGAATATTATTGAACGAACGATTCATTTACGTATCAGGTCGTCCGAAAAATTCGTGCCGATTTTCAGTAGGAAACATAAGAACGCGTCTGAATATATCGGAATTATTGAAGACAAATGACATGCGTGCAAATTCTAGTCCTTTGCGGTTGGCAGATTTTGTTCTTAAGAGTACAAGCAGGTCAGATAAAATCTAGCATTTCGCAGTCACTTTTCTGTATAGAATTTAAAGTCAATACGTGGATATTAACACACACAGAATTTGTTGAAACTGATTTGTTGTGTTTGCTACTACTTGTAATACGTAAAAATACAAATTTTTAGTCTTTGTAATGTTCTAAAGTATGATATTTCGCAAAACAATCACCGATATGAAGTCCTGGCTTTCGTGTACAAGTATCACAGTACGTGTGTGTTTGTCGTCTTTTTCCCGCAGTTTTCCTGTTGGAACATACTGCACAATCTTTCTTGCCCTCTGAACGAATTATATGAAATTAATTATTTGAGCTGTTTATTTTGAAAGTGGCCTAACTCCGTTTTTCAATATTTTCCGGCTACCATGGTTACACGTACAAATTCATGTTATTTATCAGTAAAGCATTTTAGTTTTCTTTTATTCCGAGCAAATACGATAATTCTTGACACATAAGTTTTCAGAGGTAGTTCATTAATTGAACCGTTTAGTTTGAAAGTGGCCTAACTCCATTCTTTATAAGAAAACGCATATTATTCAATTAACAATTGCCACTATTTTAATAGGAACTATAAATTTAACACCATTAGATACACTCAAGCGGTATGACCCGTTAGTATCCTATATGTATATTTTTAAATTCATTGAAACGCAAACCCTGAAATATCTCGATTTGAAGATAAATGGAGTTAGGCCACTTTCAAAATAAACGGCTCATTTAATCTAATGTCTACGAATGACGTTAAAGGTTGCGATGTAGATAGCGCTTGGTGCCGGAAGTTTTCTACCAACTGAATCGACTAAACATTTCACAAAATTTAAATGTGTCAGTTGCTTTTCTTTTGTTATTTTATACAGTATGTAAGAGTTGATGACGCACATTTCCATGCCCCAACAAATAATTACATTTTCGAAGGTTCCCACTGCGGGATATCGACTTCTACGACGATTTGAAAATGTCCGTGCTACGGGGACACAGACTTCTACAATGATTAACACTTTATCGACCGCTAGCCGATTAATCGGCTTTTCGGTTCTAACTGTTTCAGTGGTCAACGGTTATATTAGATAAAATAAATATGAAATGATATTATGACGATTCGAAATGACAATAAAATTACCCTGCTTTGAAACTAAAGGATTCTCAACAACACAATATGTATTTTTGAGTTGTAGAGTTTTACAAGTACTTTACATGCACGATTCCTGCGCGATATTCAAAACAGAGTCGGTCGTTAGTGAGTGGCATCGTCAGTCAATAGCTGTCGATAAAGTGTTAAGAACTGTTCCCGCAACGGGGGCACCAATCAGAAAGTGTTAAAAATTCTAAACGAAAACAGAAAAAATTGTGTTACTGTATCATTACCCGCCAAGCTAAGATTTCACATATTTCCTCGTGTGAAGATCCGTAAACATCAAGTTTTCCACCGTATGAGTCCCTATACCACGAGTTCACAATCTGTACTTTCCCCCAGTAACATCCCATTTATCCCATAAATCCCTCTATCTGTTAACGCTCTATAGGGTTGACGTTTGCTTAGACAACGTGTACACGAGAATTCTCCAGCCCTTCCTCCGCATCCCATGGGATCTGCCCTTCCATTCTTGATCCCACAATAGCGACCATTTATAGCACATTTGCGGAACGTCAAAGATTCGAATCAGTACGAAGTTAGCCGCGCATCTGTACGCGCTTGTATCTTACCGTTTGAAAAGACTATGCGTCGATGGGCGAGCGGTATATGGCTCGGTCGGAAAGAAAAAAGAGTAAGAGAAGCGGCTGTGGTCCTTTCTGGTTTCGATCGATCGTCGCGTTTGCAATGTCTGTAGCCGCGTCCGTTTCCAACAAGCCGCAGGAACCGAGTCTTATACGCTTATATAGAGGGTATTCCGAGAGTTGCAAATCCCGGGAGTTGGCGGGATAAGAATAATCTGGGCATTCAAGGATTTCGACATTAGATGAATGAACTTAACACATTCGCGACCGGCAGATTTTTCCGTTTCTAATACTGAGTATCGGCGAAAATAATGAAATACTGAAGCTGGTTGTCGCAAAGTTGTATAGTTGAAGCAAGGATGAAAATTATAAAATTTGTTTTGGAATATCAACGTTGCAGTTATGGGTTGTTTAAAATAAAAAGATTTTTATAATTTGGGTACTTGCTTCATAGGTAGACAATAGACCACTTGTTATTACTACGCTAAATTTATTTAGCATTATATTACAGGTGTTTTGGGAAAGTCGAGGAAAAACAAAATTTAATATTTATAGTTAGTGTGATAAATCAGAAAATAATAACTTTTGCATAAAGGCACTTTACATAATTTGTATATATATGAAGTGTCACGACATTTTTCACAAATTTCGCAGACTCTGCAACGTTTTTATGAATATTTTTATTTCTCCGATTGTGCTGCCTAACACTTAGTGAACCAAATGAGACATTCTCACTTGTTTTGCTGAAATAGCGATTATTATCAGAAGCGCTTAATGTTGCCGCATCCAGAAAAAAAATTGCAGGCCGTGAATTTACGTCAGGGGCAATCAGGAATAGAATTTAAAATTATGTGAATTCACGTCAACGGCAACCAGGAATAGAACTTGAAAAGACATGAATTCACGTCAGCGGTCGCGAATGTGTTAACACTTTAACGACCGCTAGCCGATTAATCGACTTTTCGGTTCCAACTGTTATTTACCGGTAGCCGATTAATCGTTTTGTTTCAGTGGTCAAGGTTATATTAGATAAAATAAATATCAGATGATATTATGACAATTCTAAATAACAATAAAATTACACTGCTTTGAAACCAAAGGATTCGCAACAACACATTCAGTATTTTTCAGTTATAAAGCTTTACAAATAGGCACATATACAATTCCTGCGCGATATCCAAAACAGAGTCGGTCATTAGTGAGTGGCATCTTCAGTCAATAGCGGTCGGTAAAGTGTTAATATCGTTCTGGTCAAATGTTTTATGATGCGCTACTTACGGTTCTACACATTCATATTCGAATACTTTTTAAAACGGTTGTTGAATACTTTTTGAAACTTGAGTTGAATTGTTCGGACACGTTGAGATAGTGTGTTAAATAGGTGAGATGTCGAAAAATCACATAAACATTGCAATTTATGGCACGTTAAAAAAAAATCACTTTTACAATTTTTTTATCTCGATTACGCATAAAATTTTGAATAATACGTTTTGTAGATTTGTTCAGTTAGGTAGGCACTCAAAATTTAATCGGAATCGGTTAAAGCCGACAAGACTTAGATGCTTTAAGAGATATCGAAATGTTCAGACTTATTGCATCTACGATTTTCGGTATACTTCATTGTTGTAACCTGTATGAAATTTAATTGATTTCGATGAAATTGTCAGCATGAATATAATTTATCTATATTTCGCATTGTTTTTCGTTTAGTTTCGCATATTTCGTATAGTTTCGAATTTGATCATGTTTCGTCTCATTCTAACTGGAAAAATCTGACCATTAGGGTATGACAATAAAAGTTCTAAATAAAAAATTCCGTTACTGTATTATTACCCGCTAAGCTATGAACTCTCGTCAAAGGAGTCGCGTTGTATGTCGAATCACATGCGTCACACGCTTCATTGATTCTGACTAAGATAGCACAGGCGTAAAAGTACCTGTCACATGGGCGTAGGAATATTGACTAGGACACTGTGAGGAAAGGGTCAATAAGGAGAATGTGAGAGAGTTGACTGCACATGTTTTAACGCCCCTTGCTGCTTGTTCATAACGGGCAGTTTTGATAACTGCCAGACCAAAAGATACTATTAACATCATTAATATTTGTACCGTTTAAATTTTGATTGAAGATGCCGTTTAAGGAACTTACATTGCTTTCAATAGACACATCCAGATTTTGCATATATCCGTAAAATGTACAGGAAGTAATGCAGAGTCCGTTGGTTCTGTGCCGTAAGAATGTATTAACCTCTTAGGAAGGATATGTTTCGCGGATGTTATCTTTTTGAACGACGTACCACTATAGTGGTTTTCGTGGATATTTCCTTATATTACGACGCGTCCCTATAATGGCTTACTCTAGTAACTCACTCGCTCACGGTTTGAATTAACTGATGGTTTTCATATATCTTGTTTCACACTATTCTTGCCTTCACAACGTTTTATAACAGTGTTAACAATATACAGACGGAATATACAATCTTTGTTTCTGATACGCCAGGGTCAGGTATGAATTTTTGCTTTTCGTTTAAATAAATATACAATTTCCTTTTAATTTACCGATACCCTTTTTAACATGCTGTTCCATATCCTTATGTATCTACGTATCATACTGCGCTTTAAAATATTTCATACTCAACTGTATTTGACTCAACTGTTAATCATTAAAGTAAATTACTAAAGTTGAATGACATGTATCATATATTTAAGAAAAATGGTAAATTAATCGTCAAAAACTTCATTCTAATGTGCTCTTGCAGAAAACAGCATCGTCTGTCACACATTGCAATGCTGTATCGTTTACACATAATTCACCTCGAACTCCACCGTACACAGAATTATCGTACTCAATTGTATTATTAATCATTAAACTAAATTACTAAAGTTAAATTACATGTGTCATATTTTTAAGAAAAATGATAAATTAATCATCAAAAACTTCATTCCAATGTGCTTGCATAAAGAACACCATTGTCCGTCACACATTGCAATGCTGTACCGTTTACACATAATCCGCGTCGAACTCAATTGCAGTATTAATCATTAAACTAAATTATTAATATTAAATAATAATGTCAAATAAATAAAGTTAAATGATACGTATCGTATCTTTAAGAAGAAGAATAAATTAATCGTCAAAAGCTGCATTCCAATGCGCTCCCACAAAAAACAGCATTGTCCGTCATACATTGCAATGCTGTATCGTTTACCCGTAATTTGCGCCGAACTCAATTGCACTATTAATCATTAAAATAAATGATCAATGTTAAATAATAATGTTAAATAAATAAAGTTAAATAATACGTATCGTATTTTGAAGAAGAATAATAAATTAATCGTCCAATGCTTAGTTCCAATGTGCTCGCACAAACAACACCATTGCCTGTCATACATTGCACTGCTTTATCGTTTACGCATAATTTGCGCCGAACTCAATTGCACTATTAATCATTGAACAAAATTATTAATGTTAAATAATATGTATCACATCTTTAAAAAAATATATGAATTAATCGTCAAAAACTTCATTGCAATGTGCTCGCGCAAAGAACAGCATTGTCCGTCACACATTACATTGCTTTATCGCTTAGGTATAATTCATATCGAATTCTGCCGTATACAGAATATATTATACTCAATTGTATTATTAATGATTAAACTAAATTACTAAAGTTAAATGATACGCATCACATCTTTAAGAAAATTGACAAATTAATGTATCACATCTTTAAGAAAAATGACAAATTAATGTATCACATTTTTAAGAAAAACGACAAAAGCTACATTCCAATGTGCTCACGCACAGCATTGTCAACTACCCATTGCACTGTTTTATCCTTTACACATAATTCGCCTCAAACTCCACCGTACACAGAATCAGCCCCGCGCAAAATTCAGCCGTACCTAAAGGTTAAGAGTACCGCTGGAAAACCATTCTAATGACTAAAAGCAGTGAGACAGACATCGGTTCGCTGGGAACCGTCGGGCGGTCATTTGCGGAACACCTTGTATGCAAGTTGATGGTAAGTTCGCGATGCGGCCAATTTGCGTTGGGCAGAAGTCACGGTGTGCCCTTGCTGCGGCCAGCGCCGACGTCATAGTTGGCGCATAGAAATGTCAACTCCGGTGAAGTGGGCGTAAAATAAGATGTAGCGTCACTGATAACAAACGCCTCTTTCTGCGTCGTTCCATTTGTATGCACGTACGTACGCGCGCTCAGAGAAAGAAGGTAAGACGACGTCGGCGAAAGACTAGAGAGCGAGGAGGGGAGCGATCTGATAGCAGAAACCAGAAACCCTGTAGTTCGCTAGGCTGTTATGGCCAGTAAGTAGCGATGGGCGTTTAACCCGTTCGCTACCAGCGTCACATATGTGTGACGCCCAGATTTTCTTCCGAGGCCCGACGTCGGAAGGATGCGTCAGGGGTTCTTTCATCAGGTATAATAATTGCTCGCACCGAATCGTATTGTACACGATAGTTATAAAGCAATTAAATAGCATGTCTATATTAACCCTTTTCGGACGTATTAAAGTTGGTCATGGGTGTCGTACTGGTCGGAATTAATTTCCGTTGAAAAAGCATTGATACATAACATGCAAGATTATGAAAAATAAGCAAGATTTATTAATTCTTTTAACAACTTTAGTTATATGTTTATACAGTAATATGTTTTAACCCTTTGCGGACGGAGCCGCTCGACAGACGAGCGTCGCTGTGGACGACAGATATGTAAAGAAAATTATCGCGCGTTTGCGTTATAAAAACTAAATTTTTTTATATTATTTTTCCTGTGATGTTCTTGATGTACCTAATAGATAGGAATTTATTACTGAAATCCCCCAAAAAATAATTTTCGCCACCATTTTTGAGACAGACGTACGCCAGCCGCAGCGCTAGAGTTGGGCGGATATATCCGCCACTCGTCCGCAACGGTAAAAAGGCTTGGGCGGATATATCCGCCGCTCGTCCGCAAAGGGTTAATGTCATGTTTTCGTGTAAAATTATATTTTATAGTTCTCCATTGTGTGGTATTTTTCAAAACAGTAAACTTCTGTCGGTAACTTTCTTTTGGCCATATTAGAATGTTATTTTGAAATATTTTAAGAAGCGGGAATGACTATTTACAGTTAAATACAATTTGGGAAATATTATTTGGAATTTTACGAAGTATCTTCGAACTGTGTCCATATCTTTACGCACAAGAGGCGACTCTAAGAGGTAACAGCTATTGTTCGCACTGGATTTCATTATTTCCAATTGATAAGAGCAACGCATAAGTACGTGAATAGGTCCATTACATATTTATGATTGTACAGATAAATTGTAAATTGATACATAGATGAATACAGTATAAGATTAGTACGGTTTCTTGTTGTGGTGGCTGAGAGCAGACATACGACCGGAACGGTAAAAAGGCTTTGGTGGCTGAGAGTAGACATACGACCGCAAAGGGTTAAGATATAGGACGTATTTGGTATAAAAATAAAGAGATTTTTCCTCGAGCAAATAGTCATACGGTGTTTTTGGTGTGGAAATAAATTATGTGTGCATGACCCACTGGGGTATATATGAGCGAATGCTGCAAAATACATAAATTAAGTAAATAACTTAAATTTCACTTTGAAGAATGTTTTTGTTTTCAAATTCGTTTAATTAAATGAGTCAGAAATGTGTCAGTTCGTCAAACTGTTTGTTTCACACAGCGTCCAGCTTCTGTAGTCTGTACAACTTATTTAAGCAAATGTGGATTTTGGATGTTTTAATTCCCGTGATCAAAAAGAATTCTGATGTTTGGATTAGTTGAGTTATAAGGCGATTAAATAGATGTAGGGCGTATTTAGTATAAAGATAAAGAGATTTTTCGAAATAGTAAATAGATGTGGGGTATATATGAGCGAATGCTGCAAAATACATGAATTAAGTAAATAACTTAAATTTCACTTTGAAGAATGTTTTCGTTTTCAAATTCGTTTACATTAAATGAGTCATAAATATGTCAGTTCGTCAAACTGTTTGTTTCACACAGCCCATTCGTAGTCTGTACAACTTATTTAAGCAAATGTGCATTTTGGATGTTTTAATTCCCGTGATCAAAAAGAATTCTGATGTTTGGATTAGTTGAGTTATAAAGCGATTAAATAGATGTAGGACGTATTTGGTAGAAAGGTAATAAGACTTTTCGGTAGAAAGGCAATAAGACATTGCAAAATGTATCAGTGAAATAAATAACTTGAATTTCACTTTCAAAAATGTTTTTGTTTTTAAATTCGTTCAAATTAAATTAAATTAATTTTTTCATCTATAACGCAACGTATTATAGGCGTGTCAGTTCATAAAACTGCTTGTTTCAGAGACTTAGAATGTTATATAATGTTATAAATTAACGACAATTGCTTTCATATTAGAACAATAAAAAATCTGAACTGCAATATTCGATTTTCTTTTTAGATCCTGTTAGCGAACGTGTTAACGTGTTACATGTGTTCAGCTTATTTAAGCAAATGTGAACCTAGGATGTTTTAATTCCCGTGATCAAAGCGGTTTCTGAAGTTTTGGATTAGTTGAGTTATATAGCGATTCAATAGATGTAGGACGTTTATACCCTTATAAAACGTGACAGCGTTCAAAACAATCACCACTCTGCATTGCAAGTTTGATTGAAAAAGTATCGCATTCATAAGCTATTTGTCGATTTTTATTTGGACGTTTCCTTTCCCAACATATAATACAGTTTTGTTTATTCCCTTGCGCATAAAGAATATGACATCTGTCATTCAGCCTGTTGTCTGAAAATTATGCAGAAGGATGTCCTCGTAGTTGCTGAAATTCACCTCTCAGTCGATTGACAAAATTGTATAAACTTTAAATAGTACAGACGTTTTTAATTTCTTTCGTTACTTTTGTTTACCATGAATTGCAGATATCTTATGCTAGCAAATGTTCGACAAATCTTGCGTTTGCATACGTTTTTCTCAATTATGATATGCATTTTTTTGTCTCCCTTAGAGGGGATATTTCATGCCAAGAATTATAAGTGAAGACGCTTACAGATGCCGGCAGTACCTGTCAACAATTGTTGTAATAAAATGTCTCCTCGTTCACAGCCTAACTCGCAATTGAGCCTTTATTTTATGTAACGTGCAATATGAATTAAAATCTGCGAATCCAAAGCAATTAATTTGAAGATATTCGTATTGTAACAATTTAAGTATTAGACATCATCAAAGAACATCATTTTATTACAACAGTACGACAGACCTTATAAACAAAACCGTGAACATTAACACGTGGACTACCGTGGTGGTCATCGGTGACCGGAGCAAAAGGTCTTACAAAAAATTCAAAAAATACCCAATCGGTAGCATTTATAATTTTGCAAACGCAATTAATATTAAATAGTGATTCAATTCTTTGGTCTCCGATACAATCGTATTATTTTCATTTTGCAGAATTCAATCATATTCTGTAGGACTTCATCACGTTGCGGTTTTAAAATACTAAAATACGCACGGCAGTCAACGTGTTAAGAGCGGTAAGGTCGAAATTTGATGAAGAGTTTAATTGTAAAAACACACACTGTGTGGCAGTACGCAATGCTGTTTTATAATATTTTAACAGGTTGACTGTCGTGATTGTGGTCTGTGACCGGCGCAAACGGTCTGACGAAAAATTCAAAAAATACCCAATCGGTAGCATTCATAATTTTGTAAACGCATTTTCTGTTAAATAGTGATCTAATTCTTTGGTCTCCGATATCTTTGCATTATTTTCATTTTCCGTAACATAAGTTCAATATATATTATTATTAAAGAATCGCGTTAAGGTTTTAATATAGTTACACCATTTTTATTGTATAATCTTAAAGAGATTTTTTAATGTATTACCGCAAAAACATTTTACTTGAAAAATGTAATCCGTCGATAAAACGCATGCAGTTATCGTTTAATTGTTTCACAAACATATCAGATCTACCACAAGTTTTCTCTGTTGAGTAACACTTTCGCTATCAGAATATTCTCTACGTCTGTTCTCCAATGGAACAGTATATTATGCAATAGTTCGTAACATAAGTAGTTGCAATATAATTATTATTAAAGAAGGCATTAAAATAACTGTTACACCATTTTTATTGTATAATCTCTTATATTTTTTAATTATTACTTAAACATTTTACTTGAAAAATGTAATCGTTAGTATTTTCCGTTATTTTTTAATCGTCTCACAATAATATCGCTCCTACTATCGCTATCACTATTGTTATCAGAACTATTCTCCACGTCTTATAACGGATCAGCATACATTTCCTCATTGTATGACATTTCGAAGGATATTTTATAATGTTTAATCAATTTAACGTAATCTTCCGATATGCGAAGGCAGCGAAAGACAGTGTCAAACTAACCAAACAAGCAGCCACTTCGATGCGACCGGCAGAGATTTCAATAAAACACAATCTGGTAAATTGGGAGGGCAAGACAGTTGAAATCACAGTTCCTTGTTCGTCAAACATTGCTCTTCAACAATGTATCTCCCTACACAAACATGGAAATTAACACGTTGACTGCCATGGTGGTTGTCGGTGACCGGCGCAAAAGATCTGATGAAAAATTAAAAAAATACCCAATCAGTAGCATTTATAATTTTGTAAATGCAATTAACCCCTTACCGTACCGTTCAACTCGGAAGAATTTGGGCCCAAAGAATGCGCAGAAATATTCACGAAAAGAGCCAAAGCGGTTGAGACGTATTGTCGGGACTTGAAACAAATTATATCTTACGATTGCCTCTGGAATAGTCGTCTGCTTATTAATTTCATGCGATGATGCTTTTGTGGAATTGAAATTTAAGACTAACAATTTTGAAAAGTACTTTAAGCGGACGAGTATATATCAATTTTGAAACGAGTGTCGGATATATCCGCCCAACTTTGCGGCTTTTGTCTCAAAAATGGTGGCGAAAATTATTTTTTGGGGGATTCAGTAATAAATTCTATCTATTAGGTACATCAAGAACATCACAGGAAAAATAATATAAAAAATTTGATAACGCAAACGCGCGACGTGAATATTTTCTTTACTGCGCGCTCCAATATCTGTCGTCCACAGGACGCTCGTGATATTAATATCGTTTTTCATGTCTGTATTTCTGATACAATACATAAATTTTGATCACGAGTCAGACTCGTGATATTCATGTTTGGATCGAAATTCTCATCACGAGTCAGACTCGCAATATTCGCGTTTGACCCGAAATTCTCATCACGAGTCGGACTCGTCAAAGTACGGCAAGAGGTTAATATTAAATAGTGATTCAATTCTTTGGTCTCCAATACCTTCGCATTATTTTCATTTCGCACAATTCAACCATATTCTGTAATACTTCATCACGTTACGGTTTTAATATAGTAAAATACGCACGACAGTCAACGTGTTAAGCATCACCGTTGGAAAAAAAAGTCACGCATACGTGATAGCGGCCGATAACGCTTGGCGAGAAGAAGTCACGTATACGTGACAGCGGCTGGGAACGCCTTAAGAATCCGAGTCTTGAAACGCAATACGTAAAAATCACAAAGTTCATCTTCACTCAGGCATGGGTGTTAATTTACAAGCAGCCATTTTATGATTGTCTTATTCGAACATAAGAGAACGCAGTTAACACGTTGCATGCCATACGAGTTTATAAGAAAATTAGAAAATTATAAGAAAATCTTCGACAGGCCACGCGCGCTGCTATACCATGCGTGAATTCTTTCTCATCGTAGTAGAAGATTATTACATTTTCAACAAAATGCCTAGGGTTTCCCATCGAGTTGAAAATTTATATTGGAGAATCGCACTGGCCCTATTGTTTCTTATCGTAGCAAAAAACAAGCAGATTTAGAACGAAACGTTTTGAGACATACATGCATTCAGTTGAAAATCTTTCGTCAAAAACGAAGTATCTAAGAAAGTGTGTGAGATTCAAAAATGATTTCTTCTTTTATAGATATTTTTTCTGAACGGTTAAACCTACTCTCATAACAATTTAATATTTTTAATGATAAAACTATTAATATGATACTAAGATATGAATCCTGTGAAATATCTTTCGAAATACTTACTAACTTACCTCGTAAACACACAAATAAGCGTCACCCCAATACGGATGACGCGTCCAGACCAAATTTTTTGCCGTCGCTCGAATACGGATGACACGGCAGTCAATGTGTTAAGGGGTTATGCCTACTTGGGTTGGTGAAAAAAATCGACTCTTTTTTATTGCATTTTCTTAATGTACATCATTTTAAGAAGATTTCCTCAAAAGTACACAAGAATCGGAGCACACATTCAAAAGTTATAAGCGTTTATCTGGAGCGCTACTATGTATGATTAGTAAAGAGCTTGAAACTTTAAACGCGATTATCTCGAAACTGTGTTTCTTAAAACATACGGTTGCGGTGACCACGATTTCTCAAAAACTACTTCACCGATCGGACTCTAATTTTATATACTTATTTGTCATTACAATAGGCAGATTTTTTATTTCGGTAATAAAAAAAAAGTTACAACATAAAAACGAAAGTCAGTTCACCTCGAAAGACGGATTTTTTCGTAAAAGTGTTGTCATTCTTGTAAAAATTAAAATTTTTACAAATCCTTCCTATTGTAATGACAAATATGTATATAAAATTAGAGTCCGATCGGTGAAGTAGTCTTTGAGAAATCGTGGTCACCACAAGTGATGAAAATAAACGAAAGCTCTAGAAGAAGAGCTATATTTCCTCCATTTTTTAATATTTTCTTATAAAAAAATGTATACAAGTACCACTAAAGACGTACTTTTCGGTAGTATTTTGCGAATTTTAATTAGTACTCACAAAAATGGCAAAAAAAAATGTTGAAAATCATGTCATTTTGCCGATCCCAAGTAGGCATAACCCCTTAAACGAGTGTAACCGAAGAAGGAAATAAAGTTGAGCATTTCTCATTGTTCGCATTCGCTCGTACCCATCGCTACTTAAGACGGTCGTTCAAGGTAAACGCCGACTGTCTCGACTCAGTACTGTCTCGCAGAAGTATTTCCTTCTTCTGCTTCCATCTCGCTCGCTCAATCAGCCTCTTCTCTCCCGTCTATTTTCCCCCTCGATCTCTCTCCTCGTTCCGTTATGGTCGAGCTTGTAAATTTGTGCTCGCCTTCTTGATAAAGGTATAAAAGCGCCGCCGCTCGCAGCTATTTGCATAATGCGCGCGAGAGAGGAAATTGTGGAAGGATAGGTCATGCCAATGACGAATTTAATGCTTGCGGACGCTTTCACCGCGATGCGATGCGCGGCATCAGAGGAAAGCGGCCATAAAATAACAGGGGACGTTGACGAGAAATTAATTTGACAAATCAGCTATGCGTGTTACGGCGACGTGTAAGGATGGCGCGAGTAATTAGGGGCTCACGATAAATTCAATTAGCGGACCAGAAGCCTTTATTACGAGATTATGCAAAGATGGTCGTGAAATAATAAAAGAGCGTTGAACAAAAATTCTATTCAAAAATCATGTTGATTGTGGTGATAGGAGAAGGTTCACGGAAAATTTATTTGACAAAGCAACAACATGTATTGTGACGATATGCAAAAGTTTCGCGACATAATAACAGAGCATTTATAAGAAATTAATTTGGTAAATGAGCAATGTGTATTACGAAAATGTGTAAAAGTGTCGGAAATGAAAACAGAGGTAGTTTTGCGTTAGATTAACTAGACGAACGAGGATTATCTGTTATAAGAATATGTAGACATGTCAGGAAATAATGAAAGAACATTCACGAGAAGCGAATTTGACGAAAGCAAATCAGCATAAAAATGGACTGCCCAAATACCATCGATATGCAAATATTAAAAATGCTACATTGCGATAATGGAAATTAGAATTTTCGTCTCTAGAAGGTACTAAATTCATTTAAGAAATTAGAACTAAATATTTAAATATAATCATGAATGATAATGTGGAAAAGTGATGCGCTAGTTATTTCATTACCAAAATGGTGCTTATACTTCAAATGTTTTTCGCATATGTGTGGCGTTATCCTACAATGGTAACATGTATTTTATATGACTTTAATTTCTTACTATCTATAATATTGACCCTTTGTTTACTGCCTCACAATCGCGCTCGAAATTTTTGAAAGAAATCGAATATGGCTTTAATTTCTTACTATCTCTAGACCCATCTGTCCAGAATAAAAAAAAAAACCAAATTGTCGACCAGCACCTGTCACGACTAATTTGGTGTTCTTAATTCTAATGTAAGTAGTATAATATGGTTCAAAGAAAAAATAGCGACTTGCTGATTTTTCGCGCGTAATTACCCGCATGCAGGAAATAAAGGACATTCTTCATATTAAATTATTGATAATGATTATAACACAAGTTCTTCTGCAGATTGGAATCCATGTAATAGGAGATGCAATTTTCGAATCGAACATACAAAACACTCACACTTATTTGCAAACCCTTCTATCTACACACATCGAATGAAAAAAATGAAATGATCGTCCACCACGACTAACGACTACATCTACTTCTGTTTTTTCAGAAACCGCGCCCTCGCCTGTCATTCTTCATGCGTCGAAAATGAAACATTTTCATTACATTAAATTATTAATATTGTTCACTACACGCATTCTTCTACATACTAGTATTCGCACACTAGCGACTACAGATATGCAATTTTCGAATTCAGTACACAAAACGAATACTTCATGTGAGAATTGGGTGCATTTTTTGTGCGCAGAAAGTGGAGTATATTATGCTCATTAAGTTATTGATTGTGATCATTACACATACAATTTTTAAATATTTTAAAACATTATTAGATACATTCTTTTACATAAAATTCATACAGCGGCGATTCAAGAGATACAGTTTCTTGAATTCACTATACAAAAAGTTTCAACTATTTCCAAAGCTTGTAACCTTAACCTAACAAAGAACGAAAATTCTCCTCTTCCACCTGGAACGATTCCGTGCGATGTTTGCATCCGCGCGATATAATCGAGCGCAAAAACGATTTCACAATTCTTCGCGCGTAATTTTCCGAATGCAGAAAACAAAGCGTATTCTTCATATGAAATCATTAATAATGGTTATACCACACGTTCTTCTGCAGATTGGAATCCATATAATATGAGTTGTAAAGATGTGATTTTTGGATCGAACGTACAAAATAGTCATAATTATTTACAAACCCTCCTATTTACATTGAAAAAAAAAAAATTAAATGATCGTCCACCACTACTAACTACTGCAACTACTTTTGTTTCTTCAAAAACCGCACCCTAGCCTGCCATTTTTTATGCGCAGAAAATGAAACATATGCGTTACATTAAATGATTGATATGGTCACCACATGCGTTTTTCTATGTATTGGAATTCATATAGTAACGACTACAGGTGTGCAATTTTCAAATGCAGTACATAAAACGAATACTTCATGTGAGAATCGGGTTTAATTTTTTGTGCGCAGAAAGTGAAATATATTGCTTCCATTAAGTTACTGACTATGATCATTAGTTACATTCTTCCTCATACAATATTTTAAAACGCATACAGCAGCGATTCCAGAGATGCAGTTTTTCGAATTCACTGTACAAAAAATTCTCAAGTATTTCCAAAGCTTGTAACCCTAACCTAACAAAGAACGAAAATTCTCCTCTTCCACCTATAACGATTCCGCGCGACGTTTGCATCCGCGCGATATAGTCGGGCGCAGAAACGATTTGACGATTCTTCGCGCGTAATTTTCCGCATGTAGGAAATAAATCATATTCTTCATATTAAATTATTAATAATGGTTATAACACACGTTCTTCTGCAGATTAGAATCCATATAGTAGGAGTTCTAAAGATGCAATTTTCGAATCGAATATACAAAATAGTCGTAATTATTTGCAAACCTGTCTAGCTACAATGAAAAAAAATAAATGAAATTATCGTACACCACCACTGATGACTGTAACTATTTTTGTTTTTTCAAAAAGCACTTCTTCGATCGTCATTTTTTATGAGCAGGAACTGAAACATATGCGTTATATTAATTTATTGATATTGGTCACTACACGCGTTTTTCTACATATTAGAATTCACACATATTAGTAGCTTCTACAGGTATGCAATTTTCGAATTCAATATACAAACTGAAAATTTCATGTGGTGTTTACAACGCAAGAATTGGGTCTAATTTTCTGTGAGCAGAAAGTGAAGTATATAGCTGTCATTAAGTTGTTGACGACGATTAATAGATACATAAAATCTTTCAAATTTTTTTAAAATTAAAATAAGATAAATACATTCTTCCACATAAAATTCATACAGCAGCGATTCTACAGATGCAGTTTCTCAAATTGACTATACAAAAGATTTTCAACTATTTCTAAAGCCTAACCTAAGAAAGAACGGAAATTCTCCTCTTCCACCCATAACGATTCCGCGCGACGTTTGCATCCGCGCGATATAGTCGGGCGCAAAAACGATTTGACGATTCTTCGCGCGTAATTTTCCGCGCGCAGGAGGTGGAGCATCATTGAGACAGAGGCAATTTGTCAAGCCGTTGCGCCGGACGGACGGTTCGTCCGCGAAGACGTCTAGTAAAGAGCATCGGCTAAGGTGATCTCGGCCAGACGAAGTTTCAACGTCTTCCTTCGGTGATGTATGGTCGCGAGGCAGATGCTTTTCATCTTGCCAAAGAACGCAACGCGCCGAGAAGAGCACGATTGAAAGATGCTCACGATAATTTCTCAGCGTTGTCGCATCTTATTTACGACGTGCCGGTAATGGAAGAAACGTGCGACGACTCGCAAATATCGACTCGTACGAGAGAGTTTCCTCGAGCGAGCGAAAGAAGGAGAAGACGAAGAGAGGGGAGAGCGAATGAGCAAAGAAAGAAAGAGAGAGAGAGAGAGAGAGAGAGAGAGAAGATGCATGCCAGTGGACGACCGTAAGCTACCGTTTATGCAGTAAGCCGTTTTTAGTGTCGCCGCTTTTGCTTTTTATTTGATGCACGCGGTTTTCTCCCTTTTTCTGCGCTGAGCGCATTCGGTGACAAAATTCGCGGGGTCGATGACGCTTCAGGCTTGGGCGAAACTTTCACGGTGAAAACCTGGGACGATCAGGCGGTATGCGGGATGTGCGATTTTTGACACGTTGTCGACAGGAAACGAGAATTGTTATTTTGAACGGATGTTTCTTGGCGAACTGGCAAGGAAGGGATTTTTTTGGCAAGTGTAACATTCGTTGCTGGGAGTGTTTCGTGTAAGTTTTGGATGATTTAAAAATAGTGAAATACATTGCGAGATTCGTGTAAGATTTGGATAATTTGAAAATAGTGAAATACATTGTGATCCTTAGGAATTAACAATACGTACCGGCATTTTATTTTCTACTGTTATTGAGAGAAAGAGGGAAATATCTGAGGGTGCCGTAATTTCATTAAGTGTGGAATGATGCTGATACACTGAAGTACTGAAAGTATTCCAATTTTTTTGGCAAGTGTAACATTCGGTGCTGGGCGTATTTCGTGTAAGATTCGGATGATTTGAAAATAGTAATATATATTGCGAGATTCGTGTAAGATCTGGATGATTTGAAAATAGTGAAATACATCGTGATGTTTAAGTATTAACAGTACGCAACGGTATTTTATTTTCTACTGTTATTGAGAGAGAGGAAAAATCTGAGTGTGCCGTAATTTCAAGAAGTGTGGAATGAAGCTGATACACTGAAATACTGAAAGTATCCCAAATTTTTTGGCAAGTGTAATATTTGTTGCTGGGCGTATTTCGTGTAAGATTCAGATGATTTAAGAATAGTGAAGTATAATACTTTGTGATGCTTAGTTATTAATAATATATAACGGCATTTTATTTTCAACCCTTATTGAGGGAGAGGAAAAATGTGAAAGCCTATTTCATGATGATTTATCAGACATAGCTAGTGGCGGTGAGAGAAACGAAGATGAATAGAAAGAAAGTGACAAGTCGGAGAGCAAGAACAATTCAGGCAGCGATATAATTTCTGTTAAAAAAAGGTGCTTGAATATTTCAGCAGAAACCAATATTGATTCTGAATTTAAAGGCGACGATGTGAACATTGAGAGTATGCCGCAATTTAATGAAGTGTGGAATGATGTTGATACATTGAAGTATTGAAAATATTTCAATTTTTTTGGCAAGTGTAACATTCTTTGCTGGGCGTATTTTGTTTAAAATGTCGATAGTTTAAAAACAGTGAGATATAATACATGGCGATGTTTAGTTATTAACAGTATATAACGGCATTTTATTTTCTACTGTTATTGAGGAAGAGGAAAAATGCGAAAGCCTATTTCATGATGATTTATCAGACAGCTTGTGATGATGAGAGAAACGAAGATGAATGGGAAGAAAGTGACAAGTCGAAGAGCAATAACCATACAGAGGACGATATCATTTCTGTTAAAAAAAGATGCTTGACTATTTTCTCAGAAACAAATATTGGTTCTGAAGTGTGAACTGCTGCTGATACAATAAAATACTGAAAGTATTTCAATTTTTTGTAACATTTGTTGCTGGGTGTATTTCGTGTAAGATTCACGTGATTTAAGAATAGTGAAATACAGTACATTATGATGCTTAGTTATTAATAGTATATAACGGCATTTTATTTTCTACCGTTATTGAGGGAGAGGAAAAATGTGAAAGCCTATTTCATGATGATTTATCAAACATAGCTAGTGGTGGTGAAAGAAACGAACATGGATGGGAAGAAAGCGACAAGTCGAAGAGCAATAACAATTCAGAGGATGATATTATTCCTGTTAAAAAAAGGTTCTTGTCTATTTCGTCAGAAACAAATATTGATTCCAAATCTAAAGGCGAGGATGTGAACATTGAGAGTGTGCAATTTAATGAAGTGTGGAATGATGCTGATACACTGAAGTACTGAAAGTATTCCAAACATGTCAATAATGCAGGAAACTTCAGGAAAAATAAATGATATAATTGAAATGTCATTTACTGATGACTTCTTATCCTGTATACACCAGAAAACATATAGATGTAATGACCAAAAACATATATATAAGTTGCTAAAAATACCATTAAAGTGGAGTGATGCAATTACAATAGAAATGGAAAAAATGTTCAAGTTCAATTATTTTAACGAGACGTCTAATCAGAAGTAAAACTTGGGACTTCGGCAAAAATAGTTTTTTCATAAGATCCAATTTTATTACTTTTCAAAATTTGAACAAACCTTTCTATCGTGAAATACCCTGACAGACAAGATAGTTGCAAGAAATATTACCCATCGGCAATGTACAAAGACATTAGAGTAATGGCTATGCAATTTTCCAGATGGAGTCAAGTGAACGGAACTATTGAAAAACAACAAATAACCTTATATTGAAAAACTAGAACAAGTGTGAGTACGAACGAAAACAAATGATTATATGGAAATTAGCTTGAAAACATGTTTTGTTGTAACAGATTGATTGATGAATGATGGAGAAAGTTTGACTGACTTTTATGTAATTTGCAGTATCTATATAATTAGCGTAAACGTGCAAAATTTATTATTATAACGTGTAAAGACGGCACGAAATTAATTTTACAAGTACAGTTGCTTTCAAGAAAAACAATGCAGGTTTCGTTTATATAAAGGAGTAGTATACGACTGGCTGAAGGAAAATGCTACAGATGAACGTACCTATACGTACAATGCATAAATGCAGGATAGAAGGCTGGAACATGTGTTACATGAGCAGCGCAAGAAGTTTTAATCATGTTCGTGTAACCGTTCGATAATGAATGCAGCACAACTAGTTATGAATGGCTGAACATACACCGTGTAATTTTTACATGACTCCCGTATGATTACGTACTCACGTGCTTTTGTGTACTTGACGATTATTGCAGGACGTAGCCGATCATTCAAATGTAGTGTAGCTGTTGTAAATTTAAGGTTTATATCTGCAAATTTTTTTGATATCATCGTTTTACAGTGTGTAAATATAAATGCAACATGAAATGATTGGTGACGAAAAACAGCAGTAGTGAATCGATAGAATGATGATTATTAGTAATGATTACGCTGTACTGTACGGGATGATATGGAAATTGATGGAAAAACGTTTGTACCGTATTCTACTCTTTTTAACGATAAAACGATAATTCTACTATTCTTAGCGAAAAACGTTCTATAATCGTGGATCCAAAAACTCTTCCATTCCGAGATATAAATACTTTTTACATATATAGAAAATTTCATAGAACACTTGCCAGCTAATTTGTACACTTCTTCGACAAGAGAGGCACACCTAATACCAAATATATATTAATATATTGATCGATACACACGAAACAAATGTCTAATGTCGGTAAAATAACCACGGATCGGAGTAAAACATTATACAACATATAATACAATAATGTGTATTATAAGTGATTTTTTGCATTTGTAAGTTTTTTAACGTATCGTTGATATATTTCCAAATAAATGAGACTAAACATGGTCTAAGTCGGGCTACATTTATTTCCACATATGATGTATATATCGAACATAACACGGCCCCATGGAACGTAAAAAATAGTATGTCTATATAAAAATTACATAGACACTTACTCACATCGATTCATTTATCCTTCTTAAATAATTCATTAAATATTTATTCTCTTTAGTCATAGAGAGACTGACTGCATATATATAGCGCCCTTTCTTATGGTGGTTCCTCAATATAATACTGGTTTTTTCATTATCTCATGCACTCTCTATCAAATATGTATATGTCTCTAAAAATTGTCTATGACGTGATATCTAGCCCTTAACTAATAAATAAAATAATAAGAATAATAACAAAAAAATATGGCTCCACAAGACGTCGCTTGAATAATATACTTGTCTCTTTCAACGATGTTCCTTTATAAAACCGCATTAACCTTGTCCATCCATTGAAGGCTGTTCCTTCACATTTTCCAGTCATACTATAATTATATACAAATATTTTACATACTTGTAAGTATATCGGATTTCTACTTCATTCAAAGCGTTAATAAAACGAAATGCGTTAATCAATACAAGAATATATAGACCGAATTATGCCATTTTTTGCTCTCATTTTTATCCGAAAAATGTAATCAATATGTTTCTTGCACAAAAAAAATTAAAATACACTTTACGCGCAAAAAATAAAAAAACAAAAAGTACAATATCTTGTATCTGATACAGTGACTTTGAAATTTTTTAAATTATCTATCGCGCTCTTTTCTTTTCTCTAAAACGATCGGCATAAAAATGTGCGCCGAACCGATAACTGACGTTATCTCGGGTCTCGAATTTATATTAAACTTATAGAAACGACACCGTGCAACGCGCGCTTTCACCTCTTAAGATGAATCGTAAACATCTCGGTAAAGTACACGCACGCGTTTTTTACGGCTACTTCCTTGTATGCTAATGACCGCCGAGTTCCACATCTTTCAGAAGGGAGAAGCAAATCGCATTTCGCATTTCCGTCTGTCACGATATTTTCAGGTGCGACTTTTTTCTGCGTTGCCTCAGTGAACAGGATTGACGGGTACGAATGTTTGAGTCACTGTACAGGGTGCTGCAAAGATATTCGGCCATAGTTTGGCAGCGTTAGCTAAAAGGTGTCTCAAACTGACCTGACATTTTAAATTACGCGCCATTTTTTTTAGTGAACGTAGAGCACTAATCTTTGACAACTGGTGTCAGGAAGTATTAATGTTTAGTCATGGAAAATTACACGATATTAAAATAAAAACATTCGTATTTTTTAAATACATAATACGATTTATTAATCAATTAAAATGTCACACAATTTTGAGACACCCTTTACAATTTATAATTTTACATCGGATAAGTATCCATGGAAATGCTTTGAAATTATAGGCAACAATTGTAAATCGTTTCGAACGTACACGTACCGAGGATTACTCAGTCCATTTTTAGTGCAAGGGCTTAACAATATATAAAAGGTGTCTCAAAATGAATTGACATTTTAAAAACAGCTGGCGTTTGGCATTAAACATAGATATACGTTGCATTTCGAGCATTTTATTTTTGGAATCCCCTTGCGCCCCGGCTTTTTACAACGACTTCTCTTGTCCGAAAAAAGTGGCCAATGTGCTATTTGATATTTTCGCACGTTTTTTACTGAAAGTATTGCATTTGGAAGAACGATAAAAAACTATTTTTTGTGTGGGATGCTGATTGCCAAACAATTTTTTGTGGTTTTGAATTTTCTTTATCTGATGATTTTTTACTACTAAATTCATCGTCGCTATCAACAATATTTATACGTCGCCGGGCAAATACTATTGGATGATCTTCGTTAGAATCAGAATCTGATAAAGAATCTTCGGATTTATTACTGCTAATGTTTCTTATTCCTATTCCTCTTTTATTTTTGTATGATTTTGTATCCATATTTTGGGCCTCTGATATATAAAACTAAAAAGCAAAGAAAACACAAACGTTATCGCAAATACACCGAACCCTACCATTATAGCCCATTGTGTCTTCAAAGTCACAAAGCTATATCACCTGAAAATAGTAATAAAATGATTGTTTAAATGCAAAAAAACAAGACATTATTGATATACAAACTAAAAGCTATTACGTACGCTTTTTTTGTTTAACAAACACCGACAGAAGAATAAATAATGCCAATTGCACAAGACGGTTCCTTTGGCTTCTATTTGCAGACAACTTGGAAAAATATTTACTTTGACATTTCAGGTTAGAGCTGATAACCGCATCAAACATGTTATTGATTACAAAGGAGACATTATATAACAAGACGTATAGCCATCTAGTAAAAAAAAATAAACTATTTAATAAAATAGCGATTTATCAATATGTAACTTCAAAGTCACGTGGGCCCATAGTGGATTAATGTGAAAATCCTTCGTTTTTTTCGTTAGCAGTGCGTCACCTTTTATTTAGTTTACTTTTCCTTTCATCATTTCTTTCATCAAAGGCGACATTAAAAAACAAAACGTATACGCCATCTAGTAAAAAAAATAAACTATTTAATAAAATATCGATTTATCAATATGTAACTTCAAAGTCACGTGGGTCCATAGTGGGTTAACACATTGACTGCCATGGTGGTCACCGGTAACCGGTGCAAAAGATTTTACTAAAAATGCACAAAGTTTGCAATGAAGTCCATTTGCAATTTTGTAAAAGCAGTTGACGTCGGGACGGTGCTTCAATACTTTGGCTTCTAATAACTCTGTGTTACCTTTATTTTGCACGATTTAATTATACTCTGCAGTATTTCATCGCATCGCGGTTCTAACGTAGCAAAATACGCTTGGCAGTCAAAGTGTTAATAATTTTTCACGTGTCGCACAGACGTTCCGGCTGACGACGTCTACCAAAGACGTCAAAAGTTGCGGTGTAGATAGTGTGTGGTGCCGGAAAATTCCATACCAACTGATCGACTAAACATTTCACAAAATTTAAATTGTTTAGTGGCTTTTCGTTGCTCTGTTGTTTTGTTATTTTATGCAGTATGTATGAGTTGATGACGCACATCTCCATGCTCCAAAAAAATAGTTGCATTTTCGAAGGCTCCCGCTGCGATATCGACTTCTACGACGATTTAACACTTTGACTGCCATGCGTATTTTACTATATTAAAACTGTAACCAGATGAAGTACTACAGAATACGATGGAATTGTGCAAAGGGAACATAATGCGAAGGTATCGGAGACCAAAGAATTGAATGGCTATCTAATATTAATTGCATTTACAAAATTATAAATGCGACCGATTGGGTATTTTTTGAGTTTTTCGTGAGACCTTTTGCGCCGGTCACCGATGACCGCCATGGCAGTCAATGTGTTAACAGTAATTGTTTTAGTGTATAGTTGAGATCTGGAACTACCACTCCATAGCGCCACAGGTTCTAACTTTACTGCGGTCTTATTTAAATTTTACTTTGAAGTTGACTGTGTTGAATCACTAGTGAGTGATTAGGGTTAAATAAAAACTCACTAAATGTCTTTTTCCAATATAACTGTACACCGTTTCATTGTGCATAAGAAGCACATAATAAACCGCAAAAGTTAATGTTTTTTGTCACGGTATATTCCCGTTTGTTTACATTGCATGCAGCCATCAGCAATTGTAATGTGTGCACGCGTTCGCTCTGGCAACCGGTTGTAACCGGCGTCGTAGTAGAAGTTGGTTACAACACTCGTGTATCAGCAATTCCTGCTACACTAACTTGTATGCCTACTTGTCTGGCTGTATACTCGCGCAAGTACGTATTTTAGCGTAGACCACGAGTCCGTCGAGACGTCTGTGCTGCAAGCAGACATGAAAGAGCAATGACGTTCGGACAGGTGCGCAGTGAAAAAGTCACTGTTAGGTTAACGCGTTCAATCTTGCCAAAAGTAGAACATTTTCACCCGCAAAGCTTAACAATCCGATGACGGTAACCGTGAAATTGTAAAATGTTTAAAAGCCCAGTTAGTAGCGACTGATAGCGGCATTTCTATAAAATATGTCGACGACAGATTTTCAGTATACATATGACTGATTTAAATCTTCAAAGCGTAACGCTAAGATTTTCGTTGACATGAAAGAGCAGGGACGACAGGTGCGCAGTTGACATGAAAGAGCAATGACGTTCGGACAGGTGCGCAGTGAAAAAGTCACTGTTAGGTTAACGCGTTCAATCTTGCCAAAAGTAGAACATTTTCACCCGCAAAGCCTAACAATCCGACGACGGTAACCGTGAAACTGTAAAATGTTTAAAAGCCCAGTTAGTAGCGACTGATAGCGGCATTTCTATAAAATATGTCGACGACAGATTTTCAGTATGCATATGACTGATTTAAATCTTCAAAGCGTAACGCTAAGATTTGTATTCAGGGTTTTTTTACGTAATATCTAGTGATATTACGCAATTATAGCATTCTTCTAACGTCTCCCAAAAAATTGTAAATGTGATATTGTAAAATGATTAAACGCCCAGTTAGTAGCGATTGATAGCGACATTTCTATAAAATATGTCGACGACAGATTTTCAGTATGCATATGACTGATTTAAATCTTCAAAGCGTAACGCTAAGATTTGCATTCAGGGTTTTTTTACGTAATATCTAGTGATATTACGCAATATAGCATTCTTCTAACGTCTCCCAAAAAATTGCAAATGTGATATTGTAAAATGATTAAACGTTAACGCGTTCAATCTTGCCAAAAGTAGAACATTTTCACCCGCAAAGCCTAACAATCCGATGACGGTAACCGTGAAATTGTAAAATGTTTAAAAGCCCAGTTAGTAGCGACTGATAGCGGCTTTTCTATAAAATATGTCGACGACAGATTTTCAGTATGCATATGACTGATTTAAATCTTCAAAGCGTAACGCTAAGATTTTCATTGACATGAAAGAGCAATGACGTTCGGACAGGTGCGCAGTGAAAAAGTCACTGTTAGGTTAACGCGTTCAATCTTGCCAAAAGTAGAACATTTTCACCCGCAAAGCCTAACAATCCGATGACGGTAACCGTGAAATTGTAAAATGTTTAAAAGCCCAGTTAGTAGCGACTGATAGCGGCATTTCTATAAAATATGTCGACGACAGATTTTCAGTATGCATATGACTGATTTAAATCTTCAAAGCGTAACGCTAAGATTTTCAGTCGGAGTTTTTTATGTAATATCTAGTAATATTACGCAATATAGCATTCTTCTAACGTCTCCCAAAAAATTGCAAATGTGATATTGTAAAATGATTAAACGCCCAGTTAGTAGCGATTGATAGCGAAATTTCTATAAAATATGTTGACGACAGATTTTCAGTATGCATATGACTGATTTAAATCTTCAAAGCGTAACGCTAAGATTTGCATTGAGGGTTTTTTTACGTAATATCTAGTGATATTACGCAATATAGCATTCTTCTAACGTCTCCCAAAAAATTGCAAATGTGATATTGTAAAATGATTAAATCTTGCCTCTTTAAAATGGTTCAATCTTGCCAAAAGTAGAACATTTTCACCCGCAAAGCCTAACAACCCGATAACGGTAACCGTGAAATTGTAAAATGTTTAACCCTTTGCACTCGGGCATGTTTCTTCACGAAGTAGCGAATAGCGCAACATTTCGTTTAAAATGGTATAGTTTTGAAAAAAATACTTCCCTGAAATCATGTTTTGCATATAACTTTGCTGATACATTTATTATGAAAAAAAAATCGGAATTTTATAGCCTATTCTTTTCGAATGCGTCATAGTTCATTCACCAATATGCATTGAGGATTTGTTCAATACGTATCGCAGTAATACGTTGTTTATTGTCTTTCATGTGACATTTTTTCTTCCGAACATATATAATTGTAGGGATATAAGATGTTAGGTGATGTCGAAGTGTGATGCGGAATTATATTGAGTTGAACAATTTATTCAAAGATAAATAGAAGCACTAATATATACATATAAATACAAAATCAAAGTAAAACTATGGCAATCCTACTACGATTCGGTAAATGGCAAGAAAACGTATCAATACTGGACTGAACACTACACTCTGAACTTGACTGACTGACAACTCAACTTAAACTGCACGACAACTTAAAACTCTGTGTCGAAAGGATAACTTCAATCGGTTATTATTTTGTTGATGATCAAATCTGCAGAGATGAGCTATTGCCTACCCTTAAATTGACCGATGACATGAATTGTAATACTTTGCAACATATACGACCAAGTAATTGAATAAAGTGTAGGCAAATGGCACTCATCGTTAATTTCGTCATTTGCATATTTATACATGTGTATTTGTGGAGTTAGCATATAGTGTTATCGTATAAATAGACATCGTTAAACGTGATGTGCGGTAAACGATAAGTGTTACACGTTAATAAAACGTCAAACCATCCTTATTAAATAAAACTCCAGAACAAAAGCAGTCAAAAATCTTACTTCTTTTTCAATACTAAACGTACCAAGCTGGTTCAAATGACCCCTTTCAAAATTTACTTTGAAATCGTACGTTCATTGTTATTTCTTTCGCTCATTTAACTTTCTGTAAATTCTTATATCATCTGATTATTCAATTTCTCGCTTTAATAAATTAGGAATGTCTATCTAAAAATCAACGTTTATTTCATCAGGGGTCAAATCATTTCTCATGGTAAGAATAGATAGGTATAAAGTACTGATACGTTTAGTGTTAAGCCGTATTTAGAAACGGTTTTCGTTAGAATCGAGTAGTATGCAAATTAAATCTAAAAATGATAAACAGTTGCACGACGGTAACTGGCAAGGGATGTGTCAATTTTCTATCCTGATATTTTTAAAGTCAACTGGAAAGAACGAATAAGGAATATTACTTAGGCAAATATATATGCGTCACTCAGGTAATTATGCAGGGCGATAAATAGGTTTAATGACATCAGATGCTGGAATTCAGCAGTCAGTGTCGAAAGGATACCTCCAGTTGGTCAGAATTTCGCTGGTGATGAAATCCGCAAATGTGTACTATCGTACACCATTAAAAGATTTTCTTCACATTTTCGTTGTAAACTGCGTAAAAGAAGCGTGTTTTCAGAAAAAAAAATTGGATCATGCATTAGTTCAATATATATGCGTTATCCAGGTAATTGTAGCAGAGAGATAAATAGTTTTATTGATATCAGATGCTGGAATATCAGTAGTCAGTGTTGGGAGCATAACTTCAATCGGTTACCAGTTTGTTGGTGATCAAATCCGCAAATGTGTATTATCGTCTACCAATAAAAGATTTACTTCATATTTTCGTTGTAAATTCCGTCAAGGAAGCACATTCTTTGAAAAAAAACTGGATCATGTGTTACTTAGGGAAATATATATGCGTTACTTAGGTAATTATACAGAGCGATCAATAGGTTTATTGATATCAGATGCTGGAATTCAGCAGTCAGTGTCGAAAGGATATTAGTCGGTCACCGTTTCGCTGGTGATGAAATGCACAAATGTGTACTATCGCCTACCATTAAAAAATGTACTTCATTATATTTTCGTTGTAAATTCCGTCAAGGAAGCGTATTCTCAGAAAAAAATGGATCATGCCTTACTTCGGCAAATATATATGCGTTACGCATGTAATTATGTAAAGCGATAAATAGGTTTATTGATGTTAGATGCTGGAATTCAGCAGTCAGTGTCGAAAGGATATCAGTCGGTTACCGTTTCGCTGGTGATGAAATGCGTAAATGTGTACTATCGTCTACCATTAAAAGATTTACTTTATTCATTATATTTTCGTTGTAAATTCCGTCAAGGAAGCGTATTCTCAGAAAAAATGGATCATGCCTTACTTCGGCAAATATATATGCGTTACGAGTGTAATTATGCAAAGCGATAAATTGGTTTATTGATATCAGATGCTGGAATTCAGCAGTCAGTGTCGAAAGGATAACTTCAGTCGGTTACCGTTTCGTTGATGATCAAATCTGCACAGGTGGGCTATCGCCTACCATTAAAGATGCAAAACAGGTTCGAATGATATATAGAGTGATTAGCGTTGACCGACGCTACCCCACGGTCACCGCGTATGGGATTGTTCAATCATCATCAGTCTGTTTATGCCCTAAGTAATTCCATACCCCCTTTCCACCCCCGTATCGAGTTCCCCTCGAACACTATGACACGCAACTAACGTACATTGGCGATACCGGCATCCATCTTGGATACGCGAGAGGCTTCGACGCAGAAAGCTCTTCACTACTACAAGAAAGGTAATGAATCATTTGAGTCATTACGCGCCTGACAAAGTGGACGCTCTCCACCGCGTCTTCGAAATGGCTTCATGGATCCAATTATGGATGATGCCGAATATTGACTAACCAAAAACGCCCATGCGCCTTCGATAGAATGCAATGCGAAGGTATGTAGTGGTTTAACCCTTTGCACTCCTATGTCGAGTGTGACTCGACATCAGTTTTTATGGCAGGAGCTCCTTTGTCGAGCTCCACTCGACATTTTTTCATGTCTAAATAAATAGATATCGTGCACACGTTATCGACGCTCTCGCAATGTCACTAGAAGGGTTAGACATTCAGGTAATCGAAGAGAAATAAAAGAACTGGATGTGATCACAGATTATAATAAAAATATAGATGGTGTCGATATGGCGAACCAATACGCGACATCTTACTGTTTTTTACGTCGAGCACTCAAGTGGTGGAGGGAAGACTTCTTTTGGGGATTAGAAATCTCCATGGTAAATGCGTATATTTGATACAAAGAAAAAACAAAAAGCAAGGAACAGAACCTATAGCCCACAAACAATTTCGCGAAAAGATTTTGTCAATGCTAATTCGTGATTGTCATCATCCAAATATGAAATTGGAGAGGCCTGGAACACATGATAAACACGATCGCTTAGATGGAAAGCCTCATTTAATCTTCCTACATCCCGAAGGAAAACACAAAGACTGTGCAGTTTACTCAAATAGAAAAACATCTGGAGGAAAAAGAGAAACCACCTATTTTTGTGAAACGTGTGAAAGAAAATCAGGGTTACATCTTGCAAGTTCTTTCAAAAGATATCATACCCTTGAAAATTTCAATATACGGCAATACTGTAAATAAAATTGGTATTTAAGTGAATTTGTTTCTTCCTTTATTTATTTAAATTGCTTTATATTTTTAGTTAAAGTAAATTTCAAATAAAACACTTAAAAGCGTTGGGAGCTGCTGGTAACGAAATTGAAATAAAATTCGGAGTGCAAAGGGTTAACACTTTTCAGACTATGGGACACATAGGGTAAAGTATACAGTGACTGACCGCTTAAGAATAGTGATTTAATGAAAGGCGTATAATTTAAACGTGTAATGTTGCATTCTTTATTTTTTAGCGTATTAGGACAGAAAAATATTGTAAGAACATTTTCAGCCTGCAACGAAACAGAAACAAAATTTTATTTATTAACCCTTAGCGCTCAGTAGGCTCCGCTGCGGAGCCGAATGTTTTTAACATGAATGCGCTTAAAATGCTGCGGTATCGTCGGCGTTGGTAATTGATAACTGTAGTTAAAACGTGATCAGTCTCTGAACGGTTACGATTAAATCATTTTTTGACCTTTTTTATAGTTAACAACACGGAGAAAAATAATTATTATGATGAGAATTTAGAGTTGAGTGGTAGTGAAGACGTGTTTGATTTTCAAGTGTTAAAAAGTATTGCGAAAGACAATGTTGATTATAATTCTGACACTTCAAATAGTGGTTCCGAAATTATACTACATAACAGAGGGACTGTGTCGTGTCTTCTACAAGGAAACAAAAGGATGGCAGGCATCAAACAAGAGATTACTGTGACACTTGCCTAAGTAAACCCAGGATGCACATGGGAGATTGTTTCCAAAGATATCACAAATTACAAAATTTTAAATTTATCTTTCGTTTGCAAGAAGAAACTGCATATGTGTAGAATAAATATAATTAAGAACATTCACAAGCACGTGTAATTCTTCTCACTTAAAATAAAACTCCGTTTCGCTCGTTCCGCTGCGAAAATGTGCCGGAGCGCTAAGGGTTAATAACACAACGATAAATTTAATATTGCCAATTAATAGTAATTGACCGCAGAAATCACAGTCATTGACCGTGTTATTTACAGTTATTGACCACCTTCTAAACTTGTGAGAAACGAGAAACATTTAAGCGGTTAGTTTTACTGTACTACCTTTAAATACCTATTCGACGGTAGCATCACGCTGAAACGTATCAGCATATCGAAATAAAAGCGCAAAAATGAAATACGTAGCCAATGGGATACGGTGCGCCTTTTAGTTATGCTCATAAAAAATAACAAAAAAATGTTACAGACAGAAGCCGTTGCACATCATGACAGCCGCAAACGAGACGATTCCCATGCAGCATACGGGTATTGTATTACAATGATTTTACGTGATTAAACTGATTAAATCTATCAGTGATCAATTACTGTCAAAATCCATTGCTAAGAATATGTGATTGACCACCCTAGTACTATCGGATAATTACAATATTAGGAAACCGGGACGAATACAAAACCTTTAGTAAGTTTACTCCATCACATACAAATCATTGTTTCAGAAATACTATATAGACCGCAAAATAATTACAAATTCACCAGTCTTTTCTAAAAGATATCGTTAAGCACTTGCCTCTTTTTCTTAAGAAATCTGTAACAATTCTTTCACAGCACGTTCTTAATCACAGGTAATCTACACAAGAATTCTGTATTGCAAGACGGTCACATACAGAATGCGCTTTAGACTGACATTCAAAACAATGAAAATATACCTATAGGGATCTTCAGATATTCGTTCATGAACGCAAAACGGTCAACCACTGTATACCGGTCAATCCATGCCTATTTTACCCTATGTATTTAAACGTCAAGTTTAATCGTAGATTCAAACTATCAATCTACTGAAATTTCTTGCACTTTGCTTCATTGTAAATTTTTTAGCGCTCTATTGTTATATTTTTGTGTGACTTAAAATCTAGTACCACAATTTCTTCCTGTCAAAAAGTCCGTTAAATGGAACATATCAGCGCAGTAACATCATTTGTAGATAGTTTCCAAAAAGTCATTAGGGAATATAATTAAAATGAGCCGGTAAGTTTTTTGCTTTGTATTTTATTAGCACTTTTTTGAATATTTTTATGTAACCAATTGAAATTATTGTACTTAGTTCTTTATGTAGAAAAATCGGTGGTACATATACATACATATATCCGATAGGTTCCAAACGCTGTTTTGATATTACTTTTTTTTGTTATTACATATGATACACTACATGTATACCAATTGAGAATAAATTTTATTATAATCTCTATAAGACTAATGGGACATATATGTTACATGGACATATTAGGCGATATATATTTTACACCTTTTTATTGACAATGAAAGATATTATGGCTCCTGTCTCGTTGCAAAAAGTGTACAAGCTTCGTTAAATTAACGAAATAAACGGATCGCAATAATTTATAATTCACCTAATTCGTAGATGATTAAAATCTAAAACTGAACGTGCATCTATGGTTCCAGAAACGTTTCATAAAATATACTTTATGAAGTTGAAATTATATATATATTATATATTGTATATTATATTATAAATTATAATACACTTTATTTTTTTAAAAAGGTGCGATCAATGAAATTGCTGTTTAAAAATGGTATGGAAATACTGCAATCGGAAATGACGCAATTATTCATTACAAAAGAAAAAATTCTTCGTAAAAGAAGGACTAAGGAATTTGGGAAATTGGTATGTTAGTAAAAATGTGCAGATTGCGAAAATATTATATTCAGTAAATCAACCTTCCTAAATAATTTCAGTTGTTGTTTCACAATATTATTTAAACAGGAAAAGGAACAGTTTTTTTTTGTAATTTTGGATACAAATATATATACGTATATATGTATATAATATATTTGTATACGAAATAATTCCCGAATTTTAGATTCCTGTTTATTATTTTGTGAAACACATTGTTTTCTATATGTATGTATTATATTTCATATATATGTTGTCGCATTATTATTATTATCGACATTACAAATGTATTTAGCATATATCGGTCAACCAATACATTAAAATTTACAATGTTAAAATCTGACTCGTTTTACCTTCCATTTAAAAATTCCGTCACTATATGTAGTTCAACATTGTTAAGCTTTAAAAACACTACTGAAACTTTACTTCTTTCATGCGGATGCGCATTTAGTGCTGAACCATCAGGTTTTGAAATAATACGTTTCAATACATTAATTGACCGGTACCCGCCAATCGAACTTCCAATATCATAATTATTCACTTTAAAACACAAAATACTATATTATTTTAAATTTCGTCCACAGAAAACGTAATCGCTAACTTTATATCTTTCGCTGAGTCTCCGACGATTCCTAATTTCCCCAAAAGTACCTGCTTAAATCCAGGAGTGTTCAAGTCAAAAGACGATGCGTCGACGAAAGCGATTCATCTCCCTTACACGACACAAGAATCCGCTTAAAGTGTCAGGAGCGAAGAGGAATTCGAAAGCCTTGTGTTTAAATTTTGCGAACTACGCCGATGAGTATGAATCTTGCTGAGTACGTTCGTTCAGTACGCACGTGGCTGTTTGTCAATGTCTCGGACTCCATGCTAAGAGCAGTCTGCATAATCGTACACTCGTCTACTGGATGAATCGTTGGATCTTCATTTAGCCATATTTTTCGAGGAACTGGTTTGCGAAGCGTGCTACTGTACGCGGCCGGTACTGATCGTGATAGACGATTCATGGCCGAAATAATCGCAGAAAATATTTTAGACGCGTCGGAAATGTATGAAGGAGTGGTACGTTGTGAGAATGATGAAAACGTTGAGGTGGTAGCTAATTAAACAATTCATGCAGTTTTCGATAGGATGCAATTAAAAGTGTTGAAGAGTATGTCATAGGTAAATCATGGTGTCCCCAGCTACAGTAATTAACACTTTAAGGACCTCTAAGAAATCTATAAGAAATACGCCTGGGATCGCACTTTTGGAAAATTTGTACGCTACAAAAAATCATAACTTTGTTATTTATGAAGTCATTTTTGTGAAACTTTCAGAAATTGTATAATTAGAAGTATTTTAGGTATTATTAAAGAAATTATGTTTTTTAATAATTATCATAACTTTTTTTACTAAAAAATGAAAATACGAAAAAAACATGGAGGCAATCGAGTTTAATACATTGAATATTGATGTAAATACTTAAATAGACAAAATAGATGCAATGAATCAAAATAAGTGACATCTAAAGACAGCGTGTATAATACATCAGAAAACTAGTGAGCGGTCCTTCAAGTGTTAAGTAATATCATAATTGATGAATTGGTAACAGTGTGCACTTGCTGTCGTCCGCCCAAGATTTTTAGGGGAATTCGTCTGGCAACGCTGCGTGGAAGGAATAAATATTATATTCCTGAACATGGTATATTGTGAGAATGATGAAAACGTTGAGCTGGTAGCTAATTAAACAATTCACGCAGTTTCCGGTGGAATGCAATTAAAAGTGTTGAAGAGTATTTCATAGGCAAATCATGGTGTCCCCAGCTGCAATAATTCACACTTTAAGGAACACTCAGAAATCTATAAGAAATACGCATGGGGCCGCACGTTTTGGGGAAATTTGTACATTACAAAAAATCATAATTTTGTTATTTACGAAGCAATTTTTGTGAAACTTTCAGAAATTGTATAATTGGAAGTATTTTAGGTATTATTGAAAAAATTATGTTTTTTAATAATTATCATAACTTTTTTACTAAAAAATGAAAATACGAAAAAAACATGGAGGCAATCGAGTTTAATACATTGAATATTGATGTAAATACTTAAATAGACAAAATAGATGCAATGAATCAAAGTAAGTGACATCTAAAGACAGCGTGTAGAATACACGACAAAACTGGTGAGCGGTCCGTAACAATTGGGATGCGAAACACGAGAAAACTAGTGAGCGGTCCTTAATGTGTTAAGAGATATCATAATTGACGAATTGATAACAGTGCACACTTGCTGTCTTCTGCCCAGAATTTTTGGAGGAATACGCCTGGTAACCTCTGTGTATAAGAAACAGAAACTATATTCCTGAACATGGTACATTGTGAGAATAATTAAAAAAAAAAAAAAACGTTGGGTGGTAGCTAATTAACAATTCACGCAGTTTTCAATGGGATGCAATTAAAAGTGTTGAAAAGTATGTCATAGGCAGATCATGGTGTCTTCAGCTGCAGTAATTAAGGGATATCATAATTAACGAATTGGTAACAATGCGCACTTGCTATCTTCCGTCCAGAATTTTTGGAGAAATCCGCCTGGTAACCTCTACGTGTAAGAAACAGATACTATAATCCTAAACATGGTACATTGTGAGAATGATGAAAGCGTTGCGGTGGTAGTTAATTAAACAATTCATGCAGTTTTCAATGCGATGCAATTAAAAGTGGTGAGAAGTATGTCATAGGCAGATCATGGTGTCACCAGCTGCAGTAATTAAGAGATGCCACAATTAACGCATATGTAACAGTTCGCAATTGCTGTGGTCCACCCAGGATTTTTTGGGAAATTTATATGGCTACGTCTAAGGAACAGATTCTATAATTCTGAACATAGTGCATTATGAGAATGATGAAAGCATTGAGGTCGTTTAATTAATAATTCAAGCAGTTTTCGATGGGATGCAATTAAAAGTGTTGAGAAGTATGTCATAGGCAGATCATGGTGTCATCAGCTGCAGTAATTAGGGGATACCATAATTAACGAATTAGTAATAGTGCGCACTTGCTGTCGTCCGCCCAGATTTTTTTCTATAATCGAAGATTCTATAATCCTAAACATAGTGAATCTAAATATAATTTAGGAACCTTCGGAGTACAGACCTTCGCTATACGGTGACGGGGCCTTTTGAGACTCACATCGATATTCAATTAGTACTTTGTGTCACATCGAATCTTTACTCGTTTTCAACTAAATAATTGTATGCACATATATAATTAAAGTGTGCATAATTATAATACCATGAATAATCTTCTTAGAGGAACTCGCGTCGCAATCCGATATGCAAAGAATCCTATATTAACATTTAACGACCGCCCACGAGATTTCTCGTGTTTCAATATTGTGACGTAAAAAGATCGGTAATGAGATTTCTTGTTTTTGTCTCTTTTATCTGAAAATTATATGTTCTAACAGTAGTGCTAAGTATTACAAAATATTCTAACGAATTCACATGTTTCAGGATTTAGTGCGTACATATGTCTTGAGCGTACGGAACACTGTTTGATGTTCTTATAATAATTTCAATTTAAAGAAAATGAAATTCCGTTCAATAATGTCAAAAAAAGACACGAATTTGTGTAACAATTGCTATTCTATTACTAATTCTAAAACTGATAATAATTGCTACTCTATTACTAATTCTGAAAATAGTGTGTATGATGGTGACTATGTAGAAAATTTTGAAGGGTGTGTACGAAATAGAGAGAGTGATGATGACATTATTGTGCGTAAACGTAAAATTATGCAACTAAATATAAGTTCAAGTGAGTCCGAACAATCGGAAAATAAAAATGTTTAAATAAAGAAGGACAGATCCATAAATCTAGAAGCTTTTGAAAGCAATTCTGGAGCGTACGTACTGTTACATGTACACAATTCACGTATTTGTTTTTCATTTCCAAACGAGAAAATCGCCGGTCTCAGAATAAGACTACGGGAAATAACATGTGGTCATTTAACCAGTTAAGCGCGGAAGTTAATTTTAGAAATCCCTCACAGGGTGCGGAATTAAAATGAAGCAATGACGTGTATACACGTCGAACGCAGGATAAATGGTCCTATTATAAATTTCGCTACTACATCTGTCTGAATCATCCATCTGGAGGCTAAATTTAGTAATTTATTGTGTCATCGTTATTACTATATTATACATATTTAGCAATTTTTCATACCTTATGGTTTATTTTGACAATAATAGGTATTGTGGTGTATTGGCCCTGCTAATTGTTTACCCAATTTCTCCGCAAATCAACGCTCGCCGTCCAAGTCGCGACTTACGTATGTAATTGGTTTTGCAATATAAAATACTTAGCTGATCTATTGGCAATATAAAGGAAACATACCACCAAATAATATTCATACTGTATTTTATTGAAATTTCGAGTTTTGATAGTCAATGGTAATTTTTTATTTTACACGACGAGTATTCACGTCATACGCACCGCAATTGAGATTTGGTCCGATGTGTACACACGTCAAACGTACTTAACTGGTTAAGGGTTAAAATGTGATGTCGACTCACTTCGACATAGCACTTGCCGGAATGCAATGCGATGTCAAGCATGGCTCGACACAGGACTTGTGAGAACGGTATGCGATGTTGAGACACAATCGACTTAGGACCGCAAAGGGTTAATATATACAGTTGTTCAAGTTCTCACCGATACTCCACGTATTGACGTACGTACTACGACTATTCTCAAATTCTTGATGTTAGACACTATACGTATGTAGATATAACATATTTATTTTTTAATTATAAAAATGGTAAAATTATTTACATAACGATTTTTTATAATTATAAATTTGGTGTGTTCTCTGCAATTTTTGTTGTCGGTGTTTCTATGACATTTATACGTTTATGAAAACTGGTGCCACGAGTCTTGAATTGCATGACTCTTCTACCTGTATCATTTAGGGCAATCTTCTTGAAAAATCTTAACTCTCTATGGGCCCGCGGCACTTTGGAGTCACATATCGATAAATCGATATTTCATTAAATAGTTTTTTTTTTTTTTTTTTACTAGACGGCATACACATCTTGTTATATAATGTCTCCTTAGTAACCAATAACATGCTTGATGCAAAATCAGTCCAACATGAAATGACAAAGTAAATGCTTTTGCAAGTTGTCTGAAAATAGAAGCCAAAGGAACCGTCTTCTGCAATTGTCATTATTCGTTTTTCTATCGATGTTTGTTAAACAAAAATAGCGTACGTAATAGCTTTTAGTTTGTATATCAACAATATCTTATTTATTTGCATTTAAACAATCATTTCGTTACTATTATCATGTGATATAGCTTTGTGGCTTTGAAGACACAATGGGTTATAATAGTAGGGTTCGGTGTATTTGCGATAACGTTTGCGTTTTCTTTCCTTTTTAGTTTTATATATCAGAAGCCCAAGATATGGATACAAAATCATATAAAAACAAAAGAGGAATATAAATAAGAATCATTAGCAGTAATAAATTCGAAGATTCTTTATCAGATTCTGATTCTAACAGTGATCATCCAATAGTATTTGCCCGACGACGTATAAATATTATTGATAGCGACGATGAATTTAGTAGTAAAAAATCATCAGATAAGGAAATGCAACGTATATCTATGTTTAATGCGAAACGTCAACTGTTTTATAGAGTTCCATACTTAAGCTCTTATACATACAAGTGCAAACGTTGTAAGCCGTTGTTACTTCAAAGGTGCAAAATGTATTCGTTATAATAAAATTGTTGAAACTGCTGAATTCATTGTTAATATGTATTTCGAGGTTGATATTTCTTGATTTCACGTTACATAGATTTTGTATAGCCACCAAAAAAAAATCGGTCCATAGAGGGTTAAATAAATTACTTTATTTTATCTTTAGTGGATGTTTTCTTCCGAAAGATATTTAGTTATAACAAAGATATAACTGCGTTATAAATATAGTACATAAACAGGTGTACCACCCTACGGAAACGAAAACAATGATCTAAACAGAAGACTGAGCTACAAGGATAAATAGATATAAGTCAATACTGTAGCGGCCCTTTGAAGTTTTAACAGCCGATACGACGACGCAGATGTAAGAAATATAGTGTTTTAAAATTATACGATTCACTTGTTGTTCGCTCGGTTCGCTTGCTAATGCCAGAATACCCGCTCGGGTGCAGCGTTTTGGGCCTTCGCGGGCCGCAGAATGTCCCTTATCGCCCGAGAACTACGTCATCTCCTTTGTACCGTGTACAAAGGAGGCGCAAGACGCTTAGTCCTATCGCACTACGCGTTGCAGCATGCGTAAGACAGGTAAAAGTGTCTCTGTTGCCATGCGCTTTTTCTTAAATTTCCTACACAGGCTTTTGTTATGCGCGTCTCGGATCGCACGTGCCGCCGCCGAATTGCATCTTGGGCGATAAGAGGCACGCGGACACGTCCGCTTGGAAGTCATTCGGTCATAAGAGTCGGTCATGAGCAGTCGGCATAAACCGTCAATAAAGTGTGGTCGTCTAAATTAAGTGTTTATGATTTATGAAAACCCCGTCTCACCCTCATTTTTGAACAAATAGGCGATCCTTACAATATGAACTGTTTTTCTCTGGTAATAGTTGTGCAAAAAGACCTGAAACTTTGCAGCAGACGAAATTTCAGTTGCAACGTACTTTCTAAAACTGTCGTATAAAAATGATTCTTTCATTGAAATGCGTTCCCATCGATTTTCCACGCACCCATATTCTGAGGCGGCCTGAATTAAGACAAAACTCATGGCACTCAGTTACGTAATTATGTGCGTGATAACGTTGAACACAATAGGGCCTTTTGGACACAACCACCGGACTGCAAGGGTTAAATGAGTATATAGCTTAACGTTCCCCGGCGAACTTCCTGAAGAATCCTTTATAACATGACATTACGCCCTTCCTGACAAACTGTTACATTACGTCACTTGACACGAGTACGCTTCTTTCATTTGAAAAATTTCGACCGTATTTTTACTTAACCCTTTTGCTACGGTGGCCTTGTCCATAATTTGACTTTATGCTCACGTTTAAAAATATTTTGATAACGAATTTTTAAGAGAACGAACATTTCTGACGAAAGATACGACGGATTGAGAACAGACTCCAAAAAAAAGGCAACATACAGGGCAAGAAAAACACGGTAAATGTGCCATGGTGGATTTGTAGTCAGGCGACTATACAGGGTGCGTTGCCAAAATCCGGACAAAATTCAATTTAAATTTCCCGTCGTTCTATACCACTTGGAGATGTCGCTATTGGCAATCAAATAATTTGAAGCATGTAATAAACATTCATAACCTCGAAACTGCAACTATGTTAAACCTGTATGCAGAGTATAATCGAAGAGCCGCGATTATCGAAAGTATTCGCGCTGGGTGCTCAGCGACAGAAATCATTCGATTCTTCGGATAGCCAAGATCGACTGTGTATGATGTTGTCGCGAGATATAACGAGTCTGAGAAGTCCACCGAAGGTTTTGCAACACCGGCCAGGACTCTCACTGTCGAATAAAAATGCGCGTTTTGAGGACGCCCGAAATCATTCAACGGGTTCAAAACTGAGGAGTCATTTTTCGTGATAACGGATCCAGGGCAGTCGATCCGAAAATTGTCGTCGATTTTGGGTGTAAGCGAAAAAACTATACGTCAAATCGTCGAGGAGGACCTCCGCTACAAGTCTTATGCGATAAAAGTGAGACGAATGCTTTCCGAAGCTGCCAGGACAAAGCGAGTTGAATGGTGTAACTTGCTTTTCTGCCTCCCAACAGCCCAGATTTAAATCCTTTCGACTATTATGTATGCAGTGTGATTGAAGATCCGCGCCGTATGTTTCTTTTGTTTCAAAAATTTCACCATTTTCACTTAAACATCCCAACGTCTCATCATTAAGAGCCGCTATTGAAGTGGCATACGCCGATATGAACCGAGGCTCGTTAAAAATATTTTGATACAGATTTAGACCGAGAATGGAGGCGGTCATTGAATCAGAGGGGTGTTATATTGAGTGAATGTTTTCTTTATGACCCAACAAATAATACAGTAACAAAAAAAAATGTTTACTTCTCTATTATTGCAATAAAAATTATGTTCCAAGAAAATGTTTGATTTGTCCGGATTTTGGCGACGCACCCTGTAGTCGCTCATCGTACATAAGGAACGTACCGTGGAGGGCGACTATAATTGCCCATAGTAACGTAAGGGTTAATAGAGTAAAAGTCAATTTGTAATCTTCATTGAACATAACAGAAAACACGAAATTGTATGGTTCTTTATTTATTATATTTATATATATTAAGAATTTGTAAGGTTATTTATTTATTATGTTTATATATATTCATTATATTTATATATATTAAGAAACATTTGATTCTGACGTATCGACGCCTTGGATCATACAAGATGGATCGTGACGTCATAATTTACGCTGCCTGCGGATTCATCTTCTGTATCCTGCCTTGATTTTTTATACTACGAGCCCCGACGCCACTACTTCTCTCCGCTACTATTCCATTCATCCCTTGTACCTTCCAGTAACGCGGCTAATGTTGTAAAATTGTCTCTAGAGCTCTGCACAGAACTACTGCACCATCGCAGAAACAACATCGAACCTCCTCAGCGTCCAACTTCTTCGTCAGACCACTCGCTACTTATCTCATAACTCCAGCGTGTGCAATTTCTCACTCGCCAGCGTTGTTTTTCCACATTCACCCAAAGCATTAGTCAGTCCAGTCGGCGTCTAGCTTCACAATCCCGCCCTGCTACGCACACACGAGCGCGGCAACGGTAATTCGTCGCGTCATGCAACTTACGGGATACCACTGAACAATTACACACGGATCTAATCGTCCGACGCATCTAACCGTCGGCGTATTATCCGCGAATTTTTCCCAACAATCTGACAATAAAGAAACGGCGGTTTACGTCAGCCGCATGCCGATCGTTGATGTTCACAGGCGCTCGGCCACCTGGAAAAAAGACATTTCCCACGCGACGATTGATGATCGGCGGAATGATAAGGTGCAGCGATAAACCGCGCGAAATAAAAGTAACGAATAACGATTCTTTCGTGCGTGTTCCATTTCGACGTTTCACGCGTACGCGGGCCGGCGTAATTCGATCCGTGCGGAGCGAGTAAAGTCCTCGAGGTGAAGTTACGATCGCCGATCGTGTACGTAATCTGCGTGGATATCGTTTTCAATTGAAGTGAGCAACCTCCTTTCAAGCCGTGCCCGAGCGGTCCTCGTGCTTAGCTGCTTGTTTACGAGTGAAATTGAGCGAGGAAAGGCGTCACTAGGGGATCATTGACGAGGTAAGATGTCGGCGTAAAACGCTCAGGGAATTACGTGGCTGATGAAGACGTCGGCTGCTTGGTTATTGGGTGAAAGAAGGATACGGAGCCGGGGGTGAAATGTTTAGTTTCGACACGTGTGGTATTTACCAACACGTAACTATGCGTAATAAGACGTAGAAACTGGGAGATCTGGAGTATAAAGGGTAAATCTTCAAAATTTGGTAGTTGAACAGTGTACAATGCGATACGTAAGCAACGATCGAGCGAGCAAAAATGTCAGTGTTACGTTTACATTAATTTTTTATATTATTTTTATTATATTTATTTTATATTTATTTATTCATTTATTTATATTACATTATACATTATTATGTATATAGATATGTACACATACGTAGAAACTGGGAGATCTGGAGCATAAAAGGTAAATCTTCAAAATTTGATACTGGAGCAGTGAACAATGTGGTATCTAAACAACGATCGAGCGAGCAAAAATGTCAGTGTTATGTGAAATGTTATGTATATATGTGCATGTCATGTATATTAATTTTTTATATTTGTATGTAGGATCTCAAATACAGGGTCCTCTAATTGGCGAGAAAATGTCACCAATGATCCGACATTATTATATTGATGTATCATACGTGACGAGTTTGTGGAATTGTGTTATTTGGTTGCTTAATAGTTAGTTGATGACGAAATGTAAAGACGATAAGACGTGAAGACGAAACGACAAAACGACAAAAGATGAGCAAGTAAGACTATAGTGTCTTGATTGTGTTATTATTGTTTATATAAATATTGTACTCTCTAATTTTAAGTGTTTAAATACTACATGTATATAATGTTTATTACATATATACATGATACATTATTATGTATATACGTATATACATATGTAGGGATATAAGATGTTAGGTGACGTCGAAGCGTGATGCGGAATTATATTAAGTTGAATAATTTATTTAAAGATAAATAGAAGCACTAATATATACATATAAATACAAAATGAAAGTAAAACTATGGCAATTCGACTATGATTCGGTAAACGGCAAGAAAACGTATCTATACTGGACTGAACTACACTCAACTTGACTGATCTAAACTTCGAACTATATCTGACTGACAACTCAACTTAAACTGAACGACAACTTAAAACTCTGATCTATTACTATTACCGGTCCCAAACCGGGCCGCCTTTTATACGGGCCTCTACCGCCTTATCTTAATCCGGTAGGGCCCGATGGCCCAACGACAGTTTTATGCGACGCATCTACGGCCGTTTTCCTGATGCTACACATACATTATTATGTTTATATTTAATTTGTATTAATACAAAGTTTAAAGCAATATTTTACCTAGTTCATCTATAATACAGGAAAAATGCAGGATACTAAAGTTATTTTAATGAAAAATAGAATAAACCTCAACCAAGAAGAAGGACAAGTATTTCTTTCGAAGTAGTAACAAAAGTTGGGCAGTTTTTGTTTTTAAGATGTAACTAGTAGATCAATGGCCATTTATAGTATCTTATTTAGTTGTCTTATTTACTTAAATAGGAACGATTTTAGCATTTTTTCGTATATATATTGAATATAATAATAAGATAATTAATTGAAGAGACAAAAGTTCTGCGAAAAGTATGACTTTAATAGTGTGCTTATTCGCCGTTTTATAAAGTAGAAGGAATTTACAATTGATAGTTCATGAATTAAAAATACACCTAATTATTAACACCATTTTGATTCACAAAAATTGAAATCATTGGCTATGTTAGATTACAATAGAGGAAATGGTGGCATTGATCTTTCTGACCAACTGGTTTCTTATGCAATAGCACTGCGAAAAAATGTAAAATTGTAAATCGTACAAAATCTGCTAGACTCACATCGTAAGAAGAATGGAGGCATAAAGAAAATATATCTGGATGACGTTGCGTCTATCATAACGTGAAGCGTAAATAAACTTTAAGCCGGTTCGAAGTTAACAAAATGTGTAAAAGACGATTACATATTTCCCACATATATACTTTATACTCTAATAAATTGTATTAATTATATTTTACATAAAACGTAAACGTATTCATTGCGTTTATAAATTAGGATTCATTATTGTATAGAACGTATATAGAAATAAATATAATACAAAAATCATTCCTCCTTAAGTAAATAAAATTGCCCCCAAAATGTTATAGTGAGTAATTACATGTACATGTATCGCGCATGCTATTGCAACGTTACATAGCAATTAACGTTAGTCATTGCAAGAAAAAATTTGGAGAAGCATTATAATATTTATACTAACAACATAGCGCGGGTTTGCCCGAATGAAAAGTTGTCTACTTGCGTTAATCGGACGTTTTGATTTAAGTAGCAGAATTCCATAAGAATTTCACGACACACGCAAGCAAGAGATATTGATTTACAGCACGGCCGTTTAATGCTAATATAGATGAATCACCGATTGATATCAAGTGAGAAGAAGACAAATCATGTAGAACGTCAGATTAATAATGATATTGCTTGGAACCAATTGATCAGGAATATGACACTGCATCCGGCTAGACCAATCTGATGATATCTTGTAATTGACACGGATGAGTGATGACTGTGATTAAATAATTAAAAAAATGCTATGACTCGTCGAACGCACTCTAGCTTCTTATGATTTGTATACCTTCGGTGTTTTAATTGACCGATGACATGAATTGTAATACTTTGCAACATATATGGCCAAGTAATTGAGTGAAGTGTAGGCAAATGGCATTCATCGTTAATTTTATCGTTTGCATATTTATACATATGTATTTGTGGAGATAGCATATAGTGTTTTCGTATAAGTAGGCATCATTAAACGTGATGTGAGGTAAATCGTAAGTGTTATATGTTATTAAGATGTCAATCCATTCTTATAGAATAAAACTGCAAAACAAAAGCCGTCAAAAACCTGACTTCTTTTTTAAGTGGCATTTACAAACGTTTTTCGATAGAATCGAGTAGTATGCAAATGAAATCTGAAGATGATAAACAGTCGTACGACAATAACTCACAAGGGATTTGTCAACTACATATCCTGATATTTTTATATGACCTGTTGTTATATATGTTATATAACTAATTATTATATAATAGTTTATGATATTATATACTATAATTGTAACATATATATAAATATCTTCGTGATTATTGTTCTCTGACACACAATTAAACCATCCATTATCCAATCAATTTAAAAGATCAGAATTTTTGTCAACTGACAATTTTATACATCCTGAAAAAAACTGGCAAAAGCGAACAAGGAATACTATCTATGACCTGCTGTTATATATGTTATACAACTACCTATTAGATAATAGTCTCTACTATTATATACTACATTTGTGACATATATATAAATATCTTCATTGTTATTTTTCCCTGACACACAATTATACCAGCCACTATCGAATCCATCTAACCCTTTCGAAACTGTTGGGACACATACACATATGTCCCAGTCAAGTTTAATCATAGATTCTAACTATCAATCTACTAACGTTTCTTGCACATTTCTTCACCGTGAATAGGCCTCTATTGTTACATTCCTTAATATCTAGTAACACAATTTCGTCCTGTCAAAAAGTCCGGTAAGTATAAAGTATCAGCGCGGTACCATCATTTGTAGGTAGTTTTCAAAAAGTGGTTACGGTATACAGATAAAATGTGCCCGTAAGTTGTTTGCTTTGTATTTTATTAGCTCTCTTTTGAATATTTTTATGTAGCCAATTCGAATTACTTAGTTCTTTATGTAGGATCTCAAATACAGGCTGCTCTAGTTGGCGAGGAAAGGTCACCTGTGATCCTCAATTATTATATTAATGTATCATAGATGGCCAGTTTGTTGAATTGTGTTATTTGGTTGCTTAGTGGTGAGTTGACGATAAGACGTAAAAACGAAATGGCGTAAAGACGAGAAAGCGAAACAACGTAACGACGAAACATTACGAAATAAGACGAAAGTGTCTTGATTGTGTTGTTATTGTTTATAAATATTATACTCTCTAGTTTCACGTATTTAATTCCTACATTTATGTAGAAAAAGCGGTGGGACATATATATCCCATAGGTTCCAAACGCTGTTTTCATATTATTTTTCTTGCTATTACATATAACACACTACATGTGTATCAATTGAGAATAAATTTTGTCATAATCTTTGTAGGACTAATGGGACATATATGCACCAGTATGCAGGTCGAGTGGGACATGTGTGTCGCACGCTTTAACTTTGCACTGACACAACAAAAATCTTTTTTTTTCCTTTACCCTATTATAATGAATGAGTTCTTCACCTGAAGTGTTAGAATTGTAACCTTTTATAATCTTTTATTTTTATAATCTTTATTTTTGTAATCGTTTATTTTCTTAAAAAAAATTCGTCTCGAAAGGGTTAAACGATGAATTTGTCACTGAAACTTTTCGGTCTACTATTTAACCATCAACAAATTCACTCGCATCATACAGCGTGTCCCTTTCCACAAAAGGTATTTTCTCAGACCATTTCTTTACAGGTTCACTTCCTTACAGAATGTTCCACTATTTCCAGATGAAACACCTCATACGTGATCACAGCCGCTTTACATCCCTCGCATGTCCCCCCAGACTGTTCTTCTTCCCTCAAGGACACGCGTCAGAAGCGGAAAAATCTCATCTGCGCGCATCGCGTCTAATTTATGCGTAGGTACGCAGAACGCCTAGCAAGGATAATTCGGAACAATGCCGAGGCCAGGTTGCCCGCGGGCAGAAAAATCTGCCGAAGTGGGTGTCTGGTGGGTGGGACGAACCTGCGAAAGCATTCAGCCTCGACCTCATAGTCATCTTCGATGAAGGAGGAAGAGGCCGAGGAATGCGAAGAAGGAAGAGCGAAATGAGACGGCCCGGATGCATGAAGCGAACGATCAGAGGAGGAGGAAGAAAGGGAGGAGAATCGGAGGGACGAGAAAGCCAAAGGCCAAGAGGAAGAAAGCGTATAGATACAGAGGCAGGCGTATATCTCCGTGAAAGAGATCTAACGGATCGAGTGGAATACGTAAGAACGATAAGAGAGCCGCAGAAGCTTTCGTTCCTTTGTCCCTTCGGTCGATGTGACGCATACATGCGAACAAAGACTGAAGACTAACTACCATTGGCGGTGCCGGGTCCCTGGGGCGCAACACCGTTCTTCCATTTAGCTATCCGGGAAAAATTCGAGCCCTCCCTATATGGGAAAGAGGACGGCGCCCACACGTTCTTTTGCAATTACGCGCCGCCCTGGAGAGGGACGGAAGTTGAAAGTGTCGTTTGAGCACTTCAACGGCGATTGATGTGCGAAATTTCCAACTTGGTAGTTGGTTCATTCAGTCTTTCTGCAGCAGTGGGTGCGTGGACGAAAATTAGTGTTGCGTTGTTTAGTGTAGGGAAACACGAAGGTATTATGCCGATGATATTTCGTTCGCTTGGCTGTGTGAATGGAGAGATGAACGTAAGAGAGAATTTTTAACGTAAATTCGTGGTATGTTGTGCGAGTCTATATAAAAAAGACGCAAACGATCATCTATGTCAAGGGCAGATTAACTGAAAGATAATTTAATCGAAGAATATTAATGGCAGTCAATGTGTGAATTTTGAAATTTCACACTAACATTCGATTTTTTGTTCAGTGTCAAGTGGGTTAGTATTATAAAGGGAGTCTGTATGAACACCGCGGAGACCGTTTTTTAACCACGCTTTGCTGGTAATTGAAAAAACGTAGAAAATTTACGCGACGATTGTGCTGTGAATTCTGGAAGTTAAGCGGACTGCCGAAAAATATGCTATATATTGGCATGCGAATTTTCAAAGTTGAAAGTTGCGTCATTCAGCGTTTCTGCAAGCGCTTGTGTGTGTACACAAGTTCGTGGTATATTGTGCGAGTCTGTATAAAAAAGATGCAAACGTTCGTCTATGTGAAGGGAAGATTAACTAAAAGATAATGTTATCGAAGAATATTAATGGCAAGCAATGTGTGAATTTTGTAATTGCATACTACCGTTCGATTTTTTTTTCAGAGGCAAGTGGGTTAGTGTTATATTATGGGAGTCTATATGAGCAAGACGGAGACCGTTTCTTAATTGAAAAAACGTACTGAAAAAATTTACGCGACGATTGTGGTGTGAATTTTGGAAGTTAAACAGACTACCGAAAAAGATGCCCGTCTCATTTCCAACTTGATAGTTGCTTAATTCAGCTTTTCTGCAGGAGCGCGTGCGTGGACGAAAATTAGTGTTGCATTGTGGGAGTCTATATGGGAAACACGAAGGCATTATTTCGATGATGTTTCGTTTGCGTGGCTGTATGAAAGAAGGGATGATTATAAGAGAGAATTTTCAAAGTTGAGAGCTGCTTGTTTCTGCGTTTCTGCAGGCGCTTGTGCGTGTATACAAGTTCGTAGTATGTTGTGCGACGCAAACGTTCGTTCTTGTAACTGAATTTTGTTTGTGTGTCTATGCGAAGGGAAGGTTAATTAAAAGAAAATATTATCAAAGAATATTAATGGCAGTCAATATGTGAATTTTGAAATTTAAAACTACCGACCGATTCACTGTTTTTCTTCAGAGGCAAGTGGGTTAGTGTTATATTATAGGAGCCTGTATGAGCAAGGCGGAGACCGTGCCTTAACCAAATTTTGCTGGTAATCAAAAAAACGTAGTTAGAAAATTTACGTGATAATCGTGGTATGAATTTTGGAAGTTAAGCAAACTCCCGAAAAAGATGGCCGTCTCATTTTAACAGAATTTGTTTGCGTAAAGAAACTCTGGCGGAAATGCTATCGAAAATTTAAGGTGGGTTTCTGTTTTAATTCTAAGGACCCTATGGCATGTATTTTACCTCATAAGACAAAAAATGTGTGATACGTACTATTGAAAAGTTCTTTTGCATTTTGCCTCAAACTGCCTTGAAAATTTCGTTGCAGACAATGTGCTCCGTTTTGCAATGGATCCCTCAAGTCGCCGAGGATGAGTCAGGCAACTGACTCTGAATTCTGCTGACTCGTGCATACCAACGCGCAGCGCGCTTTCCTTATTCGTTTATAATAATTGTATTTCAGCTCTTAAGAGAACGTGCACATCGCGCGCGTTGACTCATTAAATTCGAAAGGACGTCGACAAAGAACCGTCGAAACCTGACGCGTTCCCCGGTCATTAATGACGAGAGAAGGCAGCGAAGATGAGTGTGCGCACCATTTGCAGAAAACGAGCAGAAAGAAATCCTTTCTCCGTTTGCGGATTCGCGGTAAATAGCCGCGAACCACAAATCACCTGCACTGTTAAGGAAGTTCCGCGGGAAACGAGGAGGGAACGTCTTAGGACGAGCTTCCGATTAATCTCCCTTGTTTACGCTTTGCGTTTTCGTAATTGGATAATGCGACGTTGCGATACAGTCAGGCACAAGATTGACGATATCCTTCCTTTGTCTTTTTACCTTAATCCCTTCGGACCCTGTGCACAGTGTAATGTACATAATACTTTTCGTGCTATATTTTATTACGTATATTACTTTTACACATACGATTTTTTTTTTATACCAGTATTTGTTAGGACCTCCTTAATGTTACAAATTTTGTGTAGGGATCATATGTTCATTAAAATGTACATTTACAAATTATAAATAAATAAAAGTAATCTATCTATCTAATATTTAAAAAGTATATTGTTGCCTTCATTCACATGAATTAAGTTAATTTTAGTATAAAAATAATTTTTCCTAAACGAAAAAAAATTCGGGTCTGAAGGGGTTAAGATATAAATTCGAAGGTCCACAAGTCATACGTGTTTAAAATATATTTTTTCAGGCTGCAATAACATGGAAAGAAAAATAGGTCAGAGCTGTTAAAAAAGCGGCGATGACCTTGAAACGTCGAAAGAAATTGATCATGTGGGGACAATCATGAATTGTAGTATTTGTCGTTCGAAACCAAATAATTTTTACCAGACACATTGTTTTTGCATCGACGAAAGAACGGACGTATGAAGGTGAGTATATACAGGGTGTTTTTATTATCTTGTTTACCTTGGTATTATGGGATATTTTAGTGACAACAAATAGATGTTTATTTGAATGAATCAAACAAAAATACAAGATAAAATGCTTCGCGTGTGTCGACCCCGTGGTGACTCCGTGGCGACCGCTTCTGAACTGCCCCGTCGCTCTTTTCTCTTATAAACATTTGAATCGCAGATCATACCATCGGTCGCTCATCTTATTCGCTTCCCTAGCAACTAATTTATTCGAGAACCTTCCAAACACATGCGTACACATTCCAACTTAGTCCAGAATCTTCCAAACGCTCGATCGCTCATGCATACACACACACACGCGCACACACGCAATCGGGTGTTGCCAGTTCATATCGCGATACCACAGTATATTTGTTATTTTCGGTAATGCGAAAAATTCTTGGGACAAAGTTATTTGGTTTCGAGCGATAAGTACCGTTGTTTATAACTTTTTTCCGTAAGATCATTTTTTTTCAAGGTTCTCAAATCATCGCCGATATGTTTAATAGTAATGACATATTTTTCGTTTCTTATTGCATCAAGTATATCATATGTACGACATATACAGTGTATACATGCCATTGATAATTGAAAATTGATAATACGTGTACCTTATACACATGCGGACGCATTATATATGTGCTCAAGTATACCGTATGTATGTACATATATATCATATATTGTGCTCATAAGCATACTATCGATCATCTAAGAAATCTTTTTTAATTCCCCTGTTCACCGAAAATGTTGATAATCTCAAAATTGCATACAGTGTCATAATTAAAACTCTAAGAAACACCATGCTTCTCTTCCCGTAACATACTAACAAATCATATTTTACAGATAATACACGTAATCCAGATTAGTTTTTTCAGGAAAAATGTCGACAAAAATAAAATGTTGCACAATGCTATATCGAAGGAATAGGAAAGAATAATAATAACAAAAAGAATAAGCGTAAGAAAAGAATAAGAACTAATGCAGTAACGCATTCTTATTCACATCCTAAGATTAAATTTAAAGTCAATCGTATGATTTTGTCTACTTCCAAACAACGTTTATAAACTACGACATTTTTAGGACTTCGTCTCCAACGCAATAACAATATAGTGCCAGCAGTATAATTTCTCCCTTGCTGCATAATATCATCGGATAATTTTTCCAGAACCGCGTCTCATATTTACGAGATAATAATAAGAAAAAACTGATAAAGCATTACATTTATGTAAGGATCGTGTTATTAATATTGCGATAGATTGTACGAATCTTCCATTCCCAACAAATATCAATAAACCACGAATGTCCCAGGACCCTGTAACAAAAACTATAATAAAACTACCCGAACAAATCCGACTCCTCGCTTATCCAAAAATATCAATTTTCCAAAGCATATCCCAGCCAATCAGAAAAATGCTCTAGCCATTAATGCGTTGTTTGCCAACAATTTCATCCGGCTAGTGTGAACCACTTTGACCTTAGTAATGCGCTTCTTTTTTTTGTTGTTATTATCAGTTACCTTGGTCTGGAGTTGTTTGCAATTGCTGATGAACTGTTTCTATAAGGCATAGTATATAACAAAATCCACCAATTTCGTGGTGAAAATTATTTAAAAAGTTACACAATCAGTTGGGACTAAATAAAGTTAAAGCGGTATCAGGTGTGACGAGTAAATATTAAAAAATGCACAATCTTCTACAAAAACTGGCATGCTGAGAACGATACCACACTAAAGAAAATAATAAAATGCATTACTACATTTTTTTAACGTTTAGGTCTTAATTTTGAAACGTTATTACCTATACTTTTGAACAACCTACAAAAAATAATTATTATATACTCTTAATTTCATGTCCTGTATAAACAATATGCGAAATCGTTAAACGAAATTGTTGCCGCAGGATATAATTGAGCACTTAACCAATCTCTAGACTTCTTTAATTTCAAATGGTAAATTCCAGTCCGCATTACTTGCGAAAAAGTAGAGTTGGCTGTGATGCGCGCGGTTGGCTAAGTGTTAAAGAGAATGAAGCAGAAAAAAATGAACGAAACGACGCAACTTGTTGGCATCCTATGAATAACACTAAATGTACCGGTACTTTACACCTACCAATTCTTATCATGACGGGTCATTTGACCCCTTGTAAAATAAACGTTGATTTTCCGAAAGAAATTCCCAATTTATGCAACGAGAAATTGAATAATCAGATGATATGAGAATTTACAGAAAGTCAAATGAGCGAAAGAAATTAAAATGAAAGTACGATTTTAAGTAAATTTTGAAAGGGATCATTTGACCCCGCTTGGTACTTTTGGTATTCAATTTGCAAATGCATGTAGGATCTCGAGTCCTCTAATTGGTGAGCAAAGGTCACCTATGATCCTCAATTATTATATCGAGGTATCATAGGTGACGAGTCTGTTGAATTGTGTTGTTTCGCTGCGCATTAATTAGTTCACGACGAAACGTAAAGACGAAACGACGAAAGATTAGCAAACAAGACTAAAGTGCCTTGATCCTGTTGTTTTTGTCTATAAATATTATACTCTCTAGTTTCACGTATCTAAACCCTGCAGAAGATAGAAACATAGATAGATGGTTATAAATAAAAAGTTTGCACCACATTACCTTAACTTTCAAAACAAACGTGTAGAATCTTGAGTACAAGGCTCTCTAATTGGCGAGCAGAGGTTACCTATGATCCTGAATTATATTGTGGTATCATAGCTGACGAGTTTGTTGAATTGTGTTGTTTTGGTTGCGTAGTAATGCGTCGACGACGAAAGGTAAACATGAAAAGGCGAAGCGACGAAACGACGAAAGATTAGCAACCAAGACTAAAGTGCCTTGATTCTTGATGAGGTTATGTGTGAATCAATACGCGCATGTGTAGTGAAAACGAATTCTTAGGCTTACTTAAGTTTATTTTTTATATCGAAACTATTTTTATCGAAACTTCAACAATTTTTTGTATTTTTATCGAAACTTCAACAATTGTGTTATTATCGTTTATGAATATTATACTCTCTAGTTTCACGTATCCAAATCCTCCATGCATCCGGCGATTTTTCAATCTCGCAGAAGCAAGCAGAATGATGCGTTCTCACACTCTGGCACTGTGGCACTCAACGATTCCGCCCGCTCGCGTGATTCCTCTCCTCACCGCCGGATTTATCCCGTCCGGGAGATTTCCTATTACCGCGCGATAGGTATATCGCGTCGAACGTATCGGCTCCCACACGAGCCGATTATTCTGCAATCGCAGTTGAACGACGGTGCCTTTTTGCACCTGCACGACGCGGTATCTCTTCCTTCGCCCTGGATACCCGGCCTCTCTTTCCGTCTAATTCAGTCCGTCCTCTCCTCGCCTCGTTCCTTTCCTTTTCCCTTCGCGCAGCGAAACGTAGTAGCCGCGCGGAGCGGTATCGTTTATTCCCATTTAAGTAAAGTCAAGGCGACGGGACCTTGCGCACACAAATCAGTCAACCCTCCGCGGCCGAAGGCTCCTGCTTCCTAGGCGTCCAATCCATCTCGGTGAAATCACCCTCTCCAGAAGACGCGCGCTCGTCCTCGTCTTTCTAGTCTCTTTCCGCACGCTCGCTCCCCGGCTCGTCTCGATACCGTGAGAAAACCGATCGATCCGCTATCGACCGCCGCCATGGACGTGCATAAATATTGCCAAGCTTTTTCTTCGACTTCTAGCCGCACTTTTCTGTCCCCTGCTCTTCTGGTTCCGTTAGAACGCGCGGACGACATGCCTGACTTTTCGACGGACATGTGGCGGTAGGCGTCTGGCGGGACGATCACGGATTTAGCAAGCAAATTTACGCGCTGCTGACTTAAATGCCTGGTTGCGTTGAGATCATTTTATTTCATTTATCTTCGAAACTATGCTGTGAGTGTGAGTGATTTTGAAATTTGCCGCAGGTGATTGAGAGGGCGATGGATTTAGCGATGTAAAATTACAAATTGTAAAGGATATCTCAAAATGGACTGACATTTTAATTTATTTTTTGTTTAAAAAATACGAATCTTTTTATTTTAATATCGTGTAATTCTCCATAACTAAATTTTAATATTTCCTGATACCGATCGTCGAAGGTTAGTACTCTATGTTCGCTACAAAAAAATGGCACATAATTTAAAATGGCAGGTCATTATGAGACATCTTTTATATATTGTTAAGCCCTTGCATGGAAAATTAACCGAGCAATGCTCGTTACATATACGTTCGAAACAAAATACAGTTATTGCCTATCATTTCAAAGCGTTTCCGTGGATATTTATCCGATGTGAAATTACAAATTGTAAAGGGTGTCTCAAAATGGACTAATATTCTAATTTATTAATAAATTGTAGTATTTATTTAAAAAATACGAATGTTTTTATTTTAGTATCGTATAAATACTCCATGACTGAACCTCATATTTCCTGATACCAGTTGTCAAAGATTAGTACTCTGCGCTCGGTACAAAAAAAAATGGTGCGTCATTTAAAATATCAAGTCATTTTGAGACACCCTTTATATATTGTTAAGCTCTTGCGCTGAAAATTAATCGTGTAACGCTCGTTATATATACGTTCGAGACGATCTACAACTGTTACCTATCATTTCAAAGCATTTCCATGCATATTTATCCGATGTGAAATTACAAATTGTAAAGGGTATCTGACGATAGGCGTTTGACGGAACGATAACGGATTTAGCAAGCAAATTTACGCGTTGCTGACTTAAATGCCCGGTTGCGTTGAAGTAATTTTATTTCATTTATCTTCGAAACTATGGCGTGGGTGGGAGCGGCTTTTGAAATTTGCCGCAGGTAATTGGGAGGGCGACGGATTAAGGGATTCAAATTACAAATAGTAAAGGGGATCTTAAAATGTACTGACATTTTAATTTATTAATAAATCGTATTACTTATTTAAAAAATACGAATGTTTTTGTATATCTGTAAAAATACGAATGTTTTTGTATTAATATAAAGTACTAAGTAATGACTAAACCTTATACTTCCTGATACCAGTTGTCAAAGATTTGTACTCTATGTTCGCTACAAAAAAATGGCGCGTAATTTAAAATGTCAGGTTATTTTGAGAAACCCTTTATATTTTGTTAAGCTCTTGCGCTGAAAATTCTACACATGTTGCTTATTACTTCAAAGCATTTTCATGGACATTTCATACATATGACACAACACTTACAACATATCATAAATAGTTATTATTATATACGTTCTTCGCTGATTACGTGATTTGGGCAACCATTAGATTTCATAATTAAAATTTCCTAAAAATCAATCAGTGTAACAGTTACAATTTGTAAAGGTTTGACGTTCCGTACTAATCAATCTAAACTGCATTTTTGTATTTCGACAATTATGGAATATTGCCTGATTCTAATATAATTTTTTTAATTTTGCTAAATTCAATCAGCTATACTTGTATTTCCCTTACTTGTACACCTGTTGTGAATGGTACAACCATATCGCTATACATGCAATTAGTTCCATCATCTTCAACTATTATAGTCCATTTTTTTATGTTTGACGATGCCCAAACAATGTCGCTTGCTTCACCGCCACTCCGCATTATGGGATCTTAATTAAATTGTTTACGCGTAATCATAAGACATACTACACTATATACTTTATTCGACATAATTCAACAGATTTATATAACGCAATGAAAATATTGTAATAAACACGACAGTCACATTTGTTCCTAACACCACTCCATGCATACAGCACTTTTTGACCAGCTTAGAGACGGTTGAAAAATAGCATGCGTGGTATATCTGTCACATAACCACGATAAATAATAGCTGATCTACTACGAATATAGTTTCAGTCCTAAATAACCGACAACGGTCTCCCCGAAATCAACACACGCATAGAATAACATTAAACCATATCACAAACTTGCAAGAACGAACGAACTTACTAATAACAGAGATATTAGAATATAATCTATATGTATGTAGTCTCTCTATGATTAAAGAGAATAATTATTTAATGAATTAATTAACACATTGACTGCTATGTTAGAACCACAATGCGGTGAAATACTACAGAGTATGATTAAATCGTGCAAAACCAAGGTAACGCAGAGTTGTTAGAAGTCAAAGCATTGAAGCACCGTTCCAATATCAATTGCTTTTACAAGATTGCAAGTAGGCTGATATATTTAATCAGTTTAATCGCGTAAAAATTATTGTAAATCAATACCCGTATGCTGCATGGAAACCGTCTTGTTTACGGTTGTCATATTATCCACAGGCTTCTGTCTTTAGCGTTCCTTTTTTTTTTTTTTTATGAGCATAACTAAAAGGCGCACCGTGCCGCATTGGTCGCATACGTATTTCACTTTTGCGCTTTTATTTCAACATGCTGATACGTTTCAGCGTGGTGCAACCGCCGAAAATTATATTCGATAATATTTAAAGGTAATACGGTAAAACTAACCGCTTAAATATTTCTCATTTCTCACACGTTTACAAGGTGGTCAATAACTGTAAATAACACGGTCAATGACTGTGATTTCTGCGGTCAATCACTATTAATTGGCAATATTAAATGTATCGTTGTGTTATTAATAAATAAAATTTTGTTTCTGTTTCATTGCAGGCTGAACATGTTCTTACAACATTTTTCTGTGCTAATATGCTAAAAAATAATGAATGCAACATTACACCTTTAAGTTATACGCCTTTCATTCAATCACTATTCTTAAGCGGTCGATCACTGTATACTTTACCCTAGATAATATGGATATAGATTTTTATATTATATAATATTGTATATATCTATACATTTATTATTATATAGATATATTTCTATATCTATATAATAGATACTAGAAATAAACGATTACACAGGCAAAAAGTTGAAAAATGGTAGATACTAGGCTGTATAATTGAAAGTCGTTCGAATTGACACATAAAAGCGAAATGATTTGTCATTCACCTCCTGAAATTACTCGAGGCACTAGGATCCTTACTACGTATCGTCCGCCGCTTACATATGCGTGCCTTCCCTGAAAGTGTTCTTACGTCTCGCGTATCGGTCGGTACCATCGTGAAGTCGAAGATACATGCGACTCCGTTTACACTGAATAATGTTTATCGCCAGTCACGACCGGAGTTTCGAAATTATGGTCCACCACCGATGGACCTGGTTGCTTCTTCTGCGAATGCGGAAGTAATATCGAATTCCAGGCTTCGCGAGCCACGAATTTCGGAATGTAATCGCAGCCTGCGTGTACGTCAGGGTACACGATAATCGGCGACAACAAGAAACAATTACAGTTGAAAAATCAGCTAAAACTCGAAGGCGCAAAATCAAGTAAAAATCACAGTTGAAAAATCAGCTAAACGTCGAAGTCAAAAAATGAGCAGAAAATCACTACCGAAAAACGAGTTAAAATCGAAATTGAAAAATAAGAATAAAAGGTAAGAATTAACAATCAGCTAAAATCGAACTAAAATTAAATTTTTTGTTTTTAAATTAAATTGTTGAGTAAATCCTGGAGATCGGCGGGGAATTTGTTTTCTGTGAAAACCTTACGTAATAACAAACACAAGTTGTTGTAATAAATATAATAATGATCACGCCGTGTTAACAGTGTATGTGAAATTGTGGGTATAATTCGTTAAAAAAAAATTAATTAATTCTTAAATGTTCCAATTATGCATAATCCTACAACTCGACGTTTCGACACTTTGATCGTATCCCCATTAAGAGATAAGTTTTAATTATTTAGTGCTTCTTAAAACATAACTTACAACATAGAGAGTTAAAGAAACGTTTTTTTTTTGGAACCATATTTACTTACATTTTCTTCGATTTTCTTTTCGAATGAATTTAATAATTAACAATTATTTTCTGACGTTGACTTACTCAATATGGCAAATCATCGAGTTTAAGGTTATGCGTAATGGTACATTTCATGATTAACTAATTTCTTAACCGAAGTACAGCCATCATTTAATTTACAAAACCAAGCAAATTATAGTAATAAAAACTCAGTTAAACATTTTAACGCGTGATAGTGATACAGCACAATTGTAAATACTCGAAAAATGGATTCAAGGATCCGGAAACACCTGAAATGTTTAAACATAATAGCAATAAACAATTTCAGCTAAATCAAAGCTTAAAAAAACTTTTTACACTTGCTGCATCAGAATTGAACATTTGATATTACTTTCTTTATAACGCCTTTCTTCATAACAGCCATAATTCAATTTACAAAATCAAGCAAATTATACTAATAGAAACTCAGTTAAACATTTTAACGCATCATAGCAATACAGCACAATTGTAAATTCTCGAAAAGCGGATTCAAGGATCCGGAAATAATTGGAGTTTTTAAACATAATAGCAATAAACAATTTCAGCTAAATCAAATCTTCGAAAAATTTTTTACACTTGCTGCATCAGAATTTAACATTTGATATTACTTTCTTTATAACGCCTTTCTTCATAACAGCCATAATTAAATTTACAAAATCAAGCAAATTATACTAATAGAAACTCAGTTAAACATTTTAACGCATCACAGCAATACAGCACAATTATAAATTCTCGAAAAGCGGATTCAAGGATCCGGAAATAATTGGAGTTTTTAAGCATAATAGCAATAAACAATTTCAGCCAAATCAAATCTTCGAAAAATTTTTTACACTCGCTGCATCAGAATTGAACATTTGATATTACTTTCTTTATAACGCCTTTCTTCATAACAGCCATAATTCAATTTACAAAATCAAGCAAATTATACTAATAGAAACTCAGTTAAACATTTTAACGCATCATGGCAATACAGCACAATTGTAAATTCTCGAAAAGCGGATTCAAGGATCCGGAAATAATTGGAGTTTTTAAACATAATAGCAATAAACAATTTCAGCTAAATCAAATCTTCGAAAAATTTTTTACACTTGCTGCATCAGAATTTAACATTTGATATTACTTTCTTTATAACGCCTTTCTTCATAACAGCCATAATTAAATTTACAAAATCAAGCAAATTATACTAATAGAAACTCAGTTAAACATTTTAACGCATCACAGCAATACAGCACAATTATAAATTCTCGAAAAGCGGATTCAAGGATCCGGAAATAATTGGAGTTTTTAAGCATAATAGCAATAAACAATTTCAGCCAAATCAAATCTTCGAAAAATTTTTTACACTCGCTGCATCAGAATTGAACATTTGATATTACTTTCTTTATAACGCCTTTCTTCATAACAGCCATAATTCAATTTACAAAATCAAGCAAATTATACTAATAGAAACTCAGTTAAACATTTTAACGCATCATGGCAATACAGCACAATTGTAAATTCTCGAAAAGCGGATTCAAGGATCCGGAAATAATTGGAGTTTTTAAACATAATAGCAATAAACAATTTCAGCTAAATCAAAGCTTCGCTAAACTTTTTATGCTTGCTGCATTGAAGTTGAACATTTGATATTACTTTCTTTATAACGCCTTTCTTCATAACAGCCATAATTCAATTTACAAAATCAAGCAAATTATACTAATAGAAACTTAGTTAAACATTTTAACGCATCATAGCAATACAGCACAATTGTAAATTCTCGAAAAGCGGATTCAAGGATCCGGAAATAATTGGAATTTTTAAGCATAATAGCAATAAACAATTTCAGCCAAATCAAATCTTCGAAAAATTTTTTACACTTGCTGCATCAGAATGTAACATTTGATATTACTTTCTTTATAACGCCTTTCTTCATAACAGCCATAATTCAATTTACAAAATCAAGCAAATTATACTAATAGAAACCCAGTTAAACATTTTAACGCATCATAGCAATACAGCACAATTGTAAATTCTCGAAAAGCGGATTCAAGGATCCGGAAATAATTGGAGCTTTTAAACATAACAGCAATAAACAATTTCAGATAAATCAAAGCTTCGAAAAACTTTTTATGCTTGCTGCATTGAAGTTGAACATTTGATATTACTTTCTTTGTAACGCCTTTCTTCATAACAGCCATGATTAAATTTACAAAATCAAGCAAATTATACTAATAGAAACTCAGTTAAACATTTTAACGCATCATAGCAATACAGCACAATTGTAAATTCTCGAAAAGCGGATTCAAGGATCCGGAAATAATTGGAGTTTCTAAACATAATAGCAGTAAACAATTTCAGCTAAATCAAAGCTTCGAAAAACATTTTATGCTTGCTGCATTGAAGTTGAACATTTGATATTACTTTCTTCATAGCGCGAATCTGTATGTCGTCGTCTTAATGGTGGCATTCTCTGCAAAATCTTCCGACATGCCCGTGATTTTGCTCTACGCAGCTTTGCGACCACTAATTCAACGAGCGAACGAGAAAACCGGGAGTGACCCAGGTAAATTTGTTAAAACGTCCACAGCGTGGATTGTACGCGACATGTTTTACTACTTACGAGCCATAATTAGCTAATCTTCCCGACAGATATAATAGCATCTAACTATGGTGACGACAAAGGATTGCTGCGGTTACCACGGCCAACTTACAGTTAGCGCAAAAACTTTTCGTGGACCGATCAATTTCAAGCAACAAAAAGTCATATATGTTGTTGCAAATCTTTATAGTAGACACGGTACAGCAGGAAAATCAGTTGCAAATTAACAATAATTTTTTTTCAAACGATAGTTTTCGCACGTTTTGTCCCATTTTGGTATAATAATTTTCAACCGCACAAAATGTTGAGTTCTGCTAATAGTACAGCAGGAAAGTTAGTTGCAAATTAATAATCGTTTATTTTTTTCATAACGATAGTTTTCGCATGTTTTGCTCCATTTTGGTAGAATAATTTTCAATAGCACAAAGTTTTAAAGTCTGCTAATGGTGCAGCACGAAGTTCAGTTGCAAATTAACATTCAATTATATTATTTCAAACCTTAGTTTTTACACGTTTTGCCCCATTTTGGTACAATAATTTTTAACAGCAGAAAGTTTTATGATCACCGCTAATAGTGCAACAGGAAAGTCAGTTGCAAATGAATAATCATTTATTTTTTTTAACAGCACAAAGTTTTAAACTCTTCCACTGGTGGAGCAGCAAATTTAGTTGCAAATTAATAATAATTTTTTTTTCAAACGATAGGTTTTGCATGTTTTGCCCGATTTTGGTAGAATAATTTTCAATAGCACAAAGTTTTGAACTGTGCTAATGGTAGAGATACGAAATTAGGAAGAACGTAGGCACGTTTCCAAACATACTGATGTTGTCAATTATAATTAGAAAGCAATAATGTGATTTATTTAGATCATCAATACTCCTGCAATTTCTTAGAAATAAGAAGTGTACGAATGGGTATTTCACTTATATTTCTGTAAATATGTCCCATGTCTTATGGACTTCGCAAATTTTCTGACTATCACCTAATTGTCAACTACCAACTAATAACTGTAAATATTCGCAATCGCACCTAATACGTTTCCACTTGATCCGCACTAATTGATTACAATATCAAATTTCCGATGCCCATAAAGTTACTTAGAAATCCATGGTTTTTCGCTTAACTTCTGAAATACACGTCCGTGATATTTATTATACTCAAAAGCTGCGTTTGTCCAGAAGTTCACGCATACTTATTATGAAGCAATTTTCTCCGCGAATTACGTCAGAAAGTCTTGTTCGGCAGTCGGTTTACGTAAACTTCGCGGGATAACGCAATGTTGCACGCGCGTGCAGGTTCTAATAATTATGCTAAGTGTTGTGGGATAAACACATAAACCAATTTCGCAGAAAATTATCCAACACCTTTCGTGTTGAGAATTATATGATTTGAAGATCGCACTTTACGACTCCAGCCATGCAGAACACGTAGGAATCTCATAGCACATAAATATATCCCCACCAAAGTCGCGCGTGCAGTATTGCTATAATAACTGAACCTAAGTGTAACTTCAAAATGCACCTTTCCAAGAAAATTTGTTCGAAAAATTCCATCACACATGTTTTATGAATTATTTTATAAGTAATTTTATTTTAATTCGCATCAAACTTTGGCAATTTTAAAGATGCTTCAAAAGTTCTTAAAGTTAGTTTATTACTGTTTTCCGGTTTTCTTCTATTTTTATTAGTTGATCAATTCTTCCTCTTCTTATTAGTTTATCAATTTTTTTATCACAAGATGGCGTACAGATGTTGTGGTATAATGTTTTATTGGTAATCCATAATGATTATATAATAATGATTATGAATTCTAATTCAAAATGTCAAATTAAATGCTTCTACAACTTTTCTGCTGTTAGAACACGTAGAAACCATCTTGTGCGCTTGTCATCATTTTGTCGAATACCGATCTTTTAAGAACAAGAGAAAATTTACATAACAATCGTTTTGTTATTATTTTCAGATGACATAGTTTTGTGACTTTTAGTGTACAATACGCACTAACGGAAGGACCCGGTGCATTTGCCATACTGTTTGTGTTTTCTTTGCTTTTGCATCTTATATATCATAATTAGCGGTAATAGATCCGAAGATTAATGGACTCTGACTTAGATATAGTTCGAGTAATAGTATTTACCCAACAACATACAAATAATATTGATAGCGGCAATGAAAATGTAGATCCATAAGCTATGTTCTTTTCTTAGAAAAATAACGCTATTCCAGAAAATGATTGATTATAAAATGATAAGTATTACAAGTTCAGGTAATAGTACTTACTTAATAACATACAAATAATATTGACAGCGATAATGAAAACGTAGAGCCGTACGCAATATTTCTTCCTTCGAAAAATTAACCTATTCCAGAAAATGATTGATTATAAAATGATAAGTAATATACTTAACCAACCAATGCTAATATAGTGCTATATACTTCAGTAAAGTCCATAGAGATTTTATTGAATTTCATATTGAAGAGTATACACACACAAGTGCAAACGTTGCAATTCCAAAGTTACAGAGCGTATTCAATATGATAAAGTTACTAAAACTACTGAAGTAATTGTTGATTTGTACCTGGATGTTCATATTTGTTGGTTTCATATTTCATATGTTTTTCTATAGCCAAAAAAAAATCGGCCTGTAGAGGATTAATAGAAAAATATAGTAGTAAATAAACTTTAGCTATAAAGAGAAGTTCAACAATCTTTAATAAGTAATGAAATTTTGAATTAATTTTAATAATCAATGTATTGATAATTCTTCATTTTAAATAATTAATTATTATTATATATAATTATATACAATAATTAATTGAATAGTTAACGAATAACAATTGGTTCACATACTTTCAATTAAATATTGTAATAATAACTGTACGCCGCTGCACAGGGTATGTATAAAATGTCTTTCCGAACTCTACTAGTGTATTTTGCTAATTGTATTTAAGACGATATACTATTCAAACGTATTTTGCAAACGCATTCATTCGGCGTTAAAACCGTGCAGTATACATCATGGTATTATTTAATCCTGCTGTACTTCGTGGATCTATGCGATTAGTAATGATATTACAATTTAAATAATTTCATTATTTCTTTTAGTATTTTTTTCCTGTATTGTATATTTTCGGTGTGAACAAATTGATGGTCTGTGCTTCAGTAAAAAATTAAGTGACCTGATTATACGTAACATTTGAATGGGACGTGAGGACATATTGATCGTATCAATATCAGTAGGATATATTAAATTAAATTAAGAAAACCAAACATATGGAAACATAAATACATTTTTTCCTTTTCCTTTCCTAATCAAATTTATTTAATTTTCCATCTTTTCCTTTCTTCCAATTTTACTTGAGATATTCTCTTTTTGATGTCAGGATAAATCTGTCAAAACTTCAAGTTCAAACGTTCTGCATAATCAACACGCTTCATTTTTTATCGAAGTACTACCTACCATTTTTTTAAATAGTTATTTTAAAGGGGTTATTATCGTATTTATCACATTGTATATTTTTGTTCGAGTCAACAAGGAAATCTGTGTTAAAAATAATAATCATCACATTGGTGTGCAGTTTGTATATAAAAACATATTTTCATCCATTTTAATTACACACTTCGTCGAACACAGTGCGCCAAATACGTAAAACCACTGCATTGGGCAAAAAGGAAAATATATATTTACGATTTGCTATTATTTACGATATTGCTATTATTTTTGGCGGAAATACTTTCAGTGTGTGGAATTATTTTTGGCTGGACAATATTCCAAAAACTGGGCGCCTTGTCGTTCGACCAAATATGTAAAACATTTGCATTGTGCAAAACGAGAAATACGCGTTTATGATACACTTGTCATTATTACTTTTAGCGAACTTATTCTACTTTCAGTATATACACTTAGCGTAACGTTTAGCAACTTATAGTTTATTATATTATATTTATCAAGAAACATATCTGCTAATAAACGAACAAACAAGAAAGATACTCTAACAGCATCATTTGTATTGTGTAAAACGAGAAATACGCTTTTATGATACACTTGTCGTCATTAATTTTAGCAAACTTATTGTATTGTACTTTCAGTATATACACTTACCGTAATATTTAGCAACTTAGTTTATACAACACTATAGCTTATTATATTATATTTATCAACAAACATGTCTGTTAATAAGCGAATAAACAAGAAAGATACTCTAATAGCATAATACATTTATGCGGAAGCTTCCTTTTAGCAATCTGTCAAATGATCAAGTCGTTAACTTCGCCGTACATAAACTCTATTAGAACGACATCATTTCAGAACAACGGCAGCATTAATCAATCTTGTGACGTTATCGTGATGCTATCGAATGTTGAATACTGACGAATGAAAAATCATTATGTCATGTCGAATTAATGTAGCAGGTGTGTCAAAGATATGTATTCTTGCATACCTTGTACATCGCGATCTTTAATCTTTCGCCTGTCGGAAGGTAGACATGGGACTGAAGAACGTGTCATGCACGAAGCATTCAATTCATAAAACTTATTTTTACTAAAATGTATTTCCACGAAATTTATTATACAAACTCACATAAATTTTATCTTGGTGCCGTTGCTGATAATAAGATGTACTCTTAGTTCTATTATATTACTTCATATATTATTTATAAGATATATTATGTACTATTTAAATATTTCATATTTTAATGCTATGAAATAAACAAATATTTATTGTTTATTATTTTTATACTATATTAATTTATATAATTATTAACATTTGAAATTTCAGGTTTTTGAGATCATGGTTGTTCATATAATATGTATAATTACTATAATTAGTTTACTATTATTATGAAATAAATTGAATTTTTCAAAAAATGTCACTAACCGACATATATTTTTGATGTTACTGAGGTTGTCTACAATGACGGGTTCATGACTGAAATATTCTACCTCAGATGAATATCTCATAAAATTAAAAAATTAACGGTTTCGCTGTTATGATGTTAAACGTTTTTCAAATATCGTGCAAAAGTAAATTGTCGATATCGGGGAGAGAATGGTTGTAGAAGGAAAAACAATCAAACAAGGTTTATGTTGAGAGAAGACTTCGATAATCTTTAAGGCGATTTGAAACTACAAAAACAGAGAAGCAGACGATGACAAATATGCTTACAATGCTTCTTCAAATATGACAATAAATTGTAATCTTTAATAATAAATTATATAAATAATAAAATAATCATTTCATTTTATTTAAAATAACATATACAAGAACAAACACGACAATCGTTACTTCATAAGTGAATAAAGTCGTTTTCTATTTCTGCGGGATGGTGTATAGATAATGTTAATTATGTTATATAAGAGCCCGTATGATATAAGATCCTTGGATCGCGTCTTCAAACGTCTACAATTATTATGTGTCGTTACGATATGTTAGGTGATGTTTGATATAGTGTTTAAATTAGTAGAGTTGTCACGTTAGATCTAACATATATATACGTATAAATCACAATAATCATATATATATCATATACATATCATATGTACATGATTATATCATATATTACATATCATATATATATGATTATTCACATTAATCACAATTATCACAATAATCATATATATATCATATACATATCATATGTACATGATTATATCATATATTACATATCATATATATATGATTATTGTGATTTATACGTATATACATATGTTAGATCTAACGTGACAACTCTACTAACTGAAACACTATATAAAACATCACCTAATATATATATATATATATATATATATTCCATGCATTATCTATATTTATGTGTATATGTATGTATGTAACATTCTCAGACATATTGATGATGTCAATTAAAATAAACAAGCAAGAATATGATCTGTTTACTTCGTAAACTATCTTACAAAACCTCCGAAATAAGAATTCTACAAATCTCATTGCTTTAATGCGCGTGCTGATTTATGTTTTTTTTTATATTATCTTCACAAATTGTTTGATTCGCAGCAATGTAGATTTCATTCATCAACGGAACTGTCACTTCACACTTCCCGCAGAACAATGTAATGTATATGTAACAAAACTTGTTATACTTGCATTATGTACACCACTTTATCCTTGTAATAGTGTAATATTTTGAAGTTATGAAGCTTGGACCTTACGAAGACGATTTAAGAACTTTAAGAAGCATGTATTCTAATTATGAATTGAGTCTCTAAACCCGAAATTAATTAAGGTAAATGATCTCTATCAATCTTTGTCTAATACTGCCTTGTTGAGTGTTTTGGTCAGTATTGTAGGGCAACAGGGTGTATCCGGGTGTCCACTGTTTAACCACTTAAGCGCGGGATTTAATTTCAGAAATCCCTCACAAGGTGTAGAATTAAAATCAGGCAATGACGTGTATACACGTCGAACGCAAGATAAATGGTCCTATTATAAATTTCGCTACTACTACTGTCTGAATCACCCATCTGGAGGAGAAATTTAGCAATTTATTGTATCAACATTATTAATACATTATATATATTTAGCTATTTTTCATACCTTACGCTTTATTTTGACAATAACTGTGGAAATACGCAGGTTTGCCTCAGATGCTTCAAAAGCAAAAAAGAGAGATATTTTGCATCGAATGCTTGGGATTCTTGTATTCATTTCAAGAATGTCTAGGATTCTACCTCGTAAAGCAAAGGACCAGTATTGGCCCTGCTACTTATTTACGCAATTTCTCCGCAAATCAATCCTCGCCATCCAAGACGCGGCTTACATATGCAATTGGTTTCGCAATATAAAATACTTAGCAGTTCTATTGGTAATATAAAGGAAACATACCACCAAATAATATTCTCATTATATTTCATTGAAATTTCGAGTTTTGATAGTGAATGGTAATTTTTTACTTTACACGACGAGTTTACACGCCATACGCACCGCAATTGAGATTTGGTCCGACGTGTATATATACGTGAAACACGCTTAACTGGTTAAAAGTTACTTTATGTGGATTGACTGTGGGCAAGTATTGCAACAGTTGGTTATTGAAAATGAGAAACTTGTGACGAAATACTCAACTACAATTCTAAGGGCAGTTACTTAAAGTAAATGGCACAGATCGTCTACAGAATAACGGGTTTGAGCTTAATTATTCACAAATCCACTGGCGATCAACAGAAGTACCGATTTCTGGAAACAGTAAAATAACATAAAAATGCGCAAATCGAGTGGACAGCAATTACCACGGATCCTTATGTGTGAGAAACACGTCACGGGCCCGGGGAATTTAAATTCACGATTTTTCCGATCATAAAAATTGGCGTTTTTACACGGAATATCGCGCCTGCCGTCAGTACATTCTCAAATTTCCCTCTCACGCGATCCAAGGAATGCGATGTATAATGATTTACTGGAATTCACACCGACGCGGACAGAACTGTGCAATCTGTTCGTATTTATCACGATTAAGAACGCAACTGGAATTCCGCCGTGGCGTGTATGAAGAAAACGACTACCGAGGTTCACTCAAACAAAATGGATGTCTATGTGAGTCTTATAACCTTGTGCCCATTGCAATCACTATTGTGCTACAATTCCCTTTTACGAAATGGCGCTGGACAAGTGAAATTAAGTATAAATAACTTCGACGAGAAAAGACTTTGGAACTGGGATTTATGGTGCTGTAGGAGGTGTACAAAATAATGTCACTCCAACCACATGTATATTGTCAATTTATGCCATCTTGCACAGCTTCCGAATTAGCAAGCCTAATATACAGGATGTTTCTTTTATATCGTGATATTGACATATGTCGTAAAAATGTTCACACAAAAGTTGTTTTGTGTGACGGAACGTGCAGTGCAGACTAAATTAATTGTTTGCTGGTAAAGTAATGACGGAAAAATGGTATTCAATTTTAATGTCAAATTAATTTTCTAAATGGACCTATAGGACCTAGTGTATATGAAATATATATATGTCAAATTCACTTGAGAAAGAGAACTATATATTTTGTTCATACATGGTACGGCATTGTTGTTGACCACGTTTTGAGTATTTAATTATTTTCAATTGTTTAAGTATTTAATATTATTTAAGTTTTAAGTATTCAATTTTAAAAATTATAAGCAAGTAAACGTGGTTCAAATAATGACATGTTTTTGTTCATTTTTATTGCAAAAATCACTTGGTATGCGTTATTACTCTTCTTTTTGGTCGACTGTGTGTTTGTAGATTATAGTTTATCGTATTGTTTTATATATCCAGTATTATTATAAATAACAAACAGCACCTTGACCAATAACAAGGAAAGTTATCCATTTATATTACCCAATATTATTTATAGTGTATTGTATCGTTTTATGCATTCAGTATTATTATAAACAAAGAAGAGCACCTTGACCAATAAGGGAAGTTACTCATGCTATGTAATATCTAAGGTAGAGCGACATTCTCAAATTGCAAAAGTCTCACCAATATGTTATAAAAATATTCAAATAAAAAATATGCACAAAATATATTATGTTATTGCATTATAGTCTAACAAATCGTGAACTTTCATCAAATGAACCGCGTAGCATATCGTATTACATACATCGGACACTTGGCTGAGTCTGCTTAACATATTTCCGAGATGAAATATTTATTGAAACGTTCTTATCTCAGGGAATATTTTTCTGATGGAAAAAAATGTACGAATTAAAACGGTTGTAATTCATTCTGTAAATATCATATTACAATTTTATATTTTGTATATAAAATATAATATAAATATAATAAGTAATATAAATATAATATAATATAAACGGTTGTAGTTCATTCTGTAAATAGCATATTACAATTTTATATTTTTATTCAAAGTTTCAGGTATTGCATACTTAGTCTCGAATTTTACTGTACTTTAACGCGTTGACTGCCAAGCGTATTTTGCTATGTTAGAACCGCGATGCGATGCAATACTGCAGAGTATGATTAAATCGTGGAAAATAAAGATAACGCAGAGTTGTTAGAAGCCAGAGTATTGAAGCACCGTTCCAATATCAATTGCTTTTACAAAATTGCAGATAGGCTTCATTGCGAATTTTTTCCATTTTTAATCAAATCTTTTGCACCGGTCACCGGTGACCACCGTGGCAATCAATGTGTTAAGTGATCCATTCAAATATTAAATCTAAAAAATCTCGTTATTCCTATCATTATCACATTAAGCCACTTTAATCCTTCTTTCGAACCTCATACATCCGGTCTTCTCAATTACGATATCTGTTTCTGACAGAAATACAAGATCCAATCGTTCACAATCGAAATCTTCTGTTTTCCGACGACAATATGTGCATGCATTTCAAACAATAATCGTACATGTGTCGTCAGATACCAAATTACTGAGACAACGTACACACAGACATCATTTTTCCGCCGCCACAGCAATACTACGCTGGACACTGTCAAGGCAGGAGCAGTAGGGACAACGTCAGAGAGTTTAACGTCCCAGGTGTCTCACGTAACCAAAAGTATTAGGTGTCTGAGCAGGCATCGGAATTGCGTAACGCGTAGACAACAGCTCATAGAGTACATAAGATCTCTCTAAAGATAAGAAGTTAAGGTCACAGTGCATTAACTGAAGCTTTAATCAATAAACTAATAGTTTCACGGTAGAAGACCGCTACTGTGTGGAACTTTGACCCCTCGGCCGAACGTTAAAAAACAGCCGACCGCACGGGCAATAACCGTAAAACCGGCTTTTAATGTTCCTGTACGCATCGAGGCTATCGTGCATCGTGATCAGACGTTTTCAGAACCTCTTACCGCGAGGGCACAGGAAAGTAAATATGGACACGCGTGTACGAACGCACGGATGCCTGCGTATACGTGTCAATTTACTTACGCGCGAGTGTGTGCGCGTGTGCGCGCGCAAATACGATAATTATTTCGTATCTCATTAAGTTCTTCCTTATAATTTTCGCGGGAGCGTATCTTTTTATGTTTTGGGCCGGGATAAACAAGCTAATTAGTTAATAAATTAAGTTTAGTTATTATTATTGGGGTAATCATTTAATTCGGACGTTAAGCGCGTACCAGTTTTTGGTCGGCAGCGAGGAGGATGTTTGGGGGTTTTGGAACGAGATATTGAACATAAAAGATTGAATTTGTGGGATCGTGTTGATGTAATAAACGTGGTACTTTCATATGTACAGAGATGATTGAATTTCTAAGAGAATTCGGCGACTGAAATAGGAACATGCTGATACAGTACCTGACCTAGAATTGCCACACAAACGTAATATGGTACCAAATGTTTGTACATGAGTATAAATATTGATACGATTTGTCATATGGTCTTCCTACATTACAGGAACTGGATCCCATATACACATTATTGCTGCACTTTACACTGCACTGCGCGTTAAAGCCCGCAAATAATAACATACCGCATTGTATCACGTATCACGACCTTTGAAGCGTAACCAATATTTGATGAATAGTTTATGCTATACGTGTTAAATGCGTTCTGTGCTCTACAAGTGTGTACATAAATAAAAATGGAACGCAATATTTATAACCCAAAATGAAATACTAGTGACTGTAAGTTACTGTCACATTATGAGAAAAACGACTCAATCGTCAAAAGGCACTGAAATATTGGAAGTAAAGTACACAAGTGAAGTAACCCATTACATAACAAGGATTCATTACATCAACATAATATCGCACCAACTATTGATATGATTTCTGATATGTCCCTCACAGAGCACATGATTTGGACCCAATATATTCATTATTGCTGTTCGGACGCGTATTTTTATAGCGATACGTTCACGAAGCGGCATTTATATTTTGATCATGAAAGGGTTCTGATCCGTCGCATAGAAACCCTCACACCGAACTTTTATATACAATGACGTGTGTCACCGACTGATGCAACTTTTGTAAACCAAATTCTTATCGCGTAAAAATACTATCGTCGGTGGTCCGGAAAAGAATAACTTCTTGCTGGGTCGGACGCACTCTCGATCATGCACTGCCCTTTGTCCGTTTCGTTTTCGGCGTATCGTTCTTCGGCGTAGTGCATTGCGTCACCCACACACAGTTCGATAGTTCGTTGTCATCAGAGATCGTTTTAGACGTTCGTCTTTTGAGCAGTTAGCTAAGATCTCGTGCGAGACACATCAGAGCATTGTTATAGTAGGCAACTTGCCTTCTTCTATACTTACTCACGCGATACTTTTGTTAAAGTGTAGAAATAGTTTTTGTTAATAAAAACTCATAAAAATGACTAATCAGGCTTGTCTTAAAAGGCAGAGAATTCGCCACGTGTAATTAGCGACCGAAATCCACGTAATCGCCTTTGCACGTGGGTAAGAACGCATAGTGCGTTCGGGTGCAAACTCGTTAGTAAAAAGACAGTAACGGGCGCGCACAATTGCTGCACATTACACTGAATCCGCATTAATACGTTAACTGCCTGTGTCACCAGTATTCGGGTAAAAATCTTCAACGGACTTGTGTACTTACGGGGTGAATTAATAGGTATTTGGAAATATATTTCACAGGATATAATAACACTATTAAATTGTTATAAAAGTAGCTTGAACCATGCGTCACTAGAGAAAACATACTTGAAAAGAAGAAATCATTTACGAAGTACACATGCTTTCTTAGATACTTCGTTCTTGAGAAAATATTTTTAATTGAATACATGTTCGGAAACGATATAATGTAAACGTGCTTATCTTTTGCTATGATAAGAAAAAATAGGTCCAGTACGATTTTCCAATATACATATTCAATTGGATGGAAATCCCTAGGCATTTTGTTTACAATGTAATAATCTATCACGGTAAGAAAAAATTTGCACCTGGTATAGCAACGCGCGTGGCCCGATGGAGAATTTCTTATAAACTTGCGTGGCAGTCAACGTGTTAAAGCACGTCAATAATAACGTGCAACAAAGTAAACAATCATATCATGTGTCAACATATTTTAAATCATTTAACAAATGTGTGAATAATTTATGCTATGTAGATTAAATGGACTTCTACAATCTACAGGTGGTAACCAATTCACATTATATTTCAACACCAACACAAAAAGAACATAACTTAACAATTTACAGTACATGTCTTACTATAGTATATTCCAGGGATTCATCATAAAAACGTGATACGACACCAAATATTGACATGACTTCTGGTATGCCCCTGATACATCAAGGCTCTGGATACACGTATTCATTATTACTACATTTTACACCGAACCCGCGTTAAAGCACGTCGATAATAACGTGCAACGAAGTAAACCATCATATCATGTGTCAACTGTTTTAAATCATTTAACCAATATGTGAGTAGCTTATGTTATGTACATTAAATGTACTTCCATAATCTACAGGTGGCATCCAATTTAAATTACATATTTTACTACAATATATTCCGGAGATTCATCATAAAACGTGCTACGACACCAAATATTGACATAACTTCTGATGTGCCCCTGATACATCAACGTTCAGAACCCACATACTCATTATTGCTGCATTTTATACCAAACCCGCAATCAAAGTACATCAGTAATAACTTGCAACAAAGTAAACTAACATATCAAATGTCAACATGTTTTAAATCATGTAACCAACGTGTGACTAGCTTATGTTATGTACATTAATTGCACTTCCACAATCTACAGCTGATATTCACATTAGATTACACATCTTACTAGGGTGTATTCCAGAGATTCATCATAAAAATGTGACACGACATCAAATATTGGCATAACTTCTGATATGCCCCCGATACATCAAGGTTCTAGACCTACGTATTCATTATTGCTGCATTTTACACCGAACCCGTGTTAAAGCACGTCAATAATAACGCGCAACGAAGTACAGTTACCGTATCACATGTCAACACACGCTATGCACATTAAATCCATTTCCACAATCTAGAGGTGGTAATCAATTCACATTACATATCTTACTATAGAATATTCCAAAGATTCATCATAAAAACGTGATACGACACCAAATATTGACGTCACTTTTGGTATGCCCCTGATAAATCAAGGCTGTGGATCCATGTATGTATTACTGTATTTTACACCGAACCCGAATTACAGCACGTCAATAATGACGTGCAACAAATTAAACTATCATATCATGTTTTAAATAATTAACCAATGTGTGAGTAGTTTACGCTGTGTGCATTAAATGCACTTCCAGGATCTACAGGTGGTAGCCAATTTCCATTACATTCCAACACCAACGCAAAGTAAACACAACTTTACAGTTGACAGTACATATCTTACTACAGTGTATTCCAGAGATTCATCATAAAACGTGACATGACACCAAATATTGACATGACTTCTGGTATGCCCCTGATATATCAACGTTCCCCACATACTCATTATTGCTGCATTTTACACCGAACCCGAATTAAAGCACGTCAATAATGACGTGCAACAAATTAAACTATCATATTATGTTTTAAATAATTAACCAATGTGTGAGTAGTTTACGCTGTGTGCATTAAATGCACTTCCAGAATCTACAGGTGGTAACCGATTTCCATTACATTCCAACACCAACGCAAAGTAAACATAACTTTACAGTTTACAGTACATATCTTACTACAGTATATTCCAGAGATTCATCATAAAACGTGACACGACACCAAATATTGACATGACTTCTGATATGCCCCTGATGCATCAAGGTTCCGCACATACTCATCATTACTGCATTTTACACCAAACCCGTGTTAAAGCACGTCAATAATAACGCGCAACGAAGTACAGTTACCGTATCACATGTCAACACACGCTATGTACATTAAATGCATTTCCACAATGTAGAGGTGGTAATCAATTGACATTACATATCTTACTATAGAATATTCCAAAGATTCATCATAAAAACGTGATACGACACCAAATATTGACGTCACTTTTGGTATGCCCCTGATAAATCAAGGCTCTGGACCCATGTACGAGTATGTATTACTGTATTTTACACCGAACCCGAATTAAAGCACGTCAATAATGACGCGCAACAAATTAAACTATCATATCATGTTTTAAATAATTAACCAATGTGTGAGTAGTTTACGCTGTGTGCATTAAATGCACTTCCAGAATCTACAGGTGGTAACCAATTTTCATTACATTCCATCACCAACGCAAAATAAACACAACTTTACAGTTTACAGTACATATCTTACTACAGTATATTCCAGAGATTCATCATAAAACGTGACACGACACCAAATATTGACATAACTTCTGACATGCCCCTGATACATCAAGGTTGTAGACCTACGTACTCATTATTGCTGCATTTTACACCGAACCCGTGTTAAAGCACGTCAATAATAACGTGCAACAAAGTACAGTTACCGTATCACATGTCATCAGCATACCGTTAAGACACGTAATAGCAGAAAAATAACGAAAAGCCGTCGGACGTGGATTATAACGACACAACCATTACGACCTCGGTCGAAGGATCGAGGGAAAGGCGAGTGTCATTACGCCCTCTGGAATATCAATTTTCGTCCCCGATACATTCGACACGCGTGATGGCCGATAATGACGGTTATTACGTGCTGGGCCTAATGTCTAATGATCGTCGTCGACATACTCAAATGACGTGTAACCATCCTGTAAATGCACGCCAGCGTGCGCCTCACATTTTTCCCTTAATGAACTGTCTTAATTAAGTCCCGGGCGAGGTGAGAGTCGTCGTTCGATTAATTCGTGCAAAATGCGTGCCGTGAGACACGTTGCGTTTGTTCGCACATTTTTTTGTAATTTTCAATGTAACGAAGTAACTGTTGTTCTGGAGATGATATCTGATGGAATCATAAATTATTGTGTCTTGGTTGTTAGCGGATGTGCAGTTATTTATATTAATATTGTAAGTTACTTATACAAATATGTGCAGTTACTTATATAATATTTTGAAACGAGATATACATATAAGAGATTAACATTTTTAAAATTAGACAAGATTGATTGAATCTTTTGTGAACGTTAAAAGGGTGCATTTGCTGGATGTCATGTAGAAATCTTAACAGGCTTGAAATTTATACGTCTTGCGAGACACGAGAGTAAGGGCTGTTTTTTAGAAATTATCTACCGGAGCTTCTAATGAGAATGCAAAGATTTGTAGATTTCGGTCAGTTATATATGTGTTGAAAATTGGTATGCATTGAACAATATAAAAGTCTTTAGATTTGTTAGTTTTAGAGATTGAATGCCGAGAAGATTTTTCATTATTTGTAACTCGTAAGATAGTTAATTGACATCGATGAAATCTTTGGCATTTATATAATTGACTTATATATACTAAACCTCTCGTTCAAATTGTCATTGCGCGGTCAAATAAAAAAGTAGTAAACACCGACCTTTATTTTGTTTCTCGTAACTTCTACAAATTTTGATTTCTTCAAGATATTGTTATATATCGTTCAGCAAAATCAGTTTTCTAACCTATCAGAAAATTTAAGTCGTTTTCTCAAATTTTCAAGCAGTTATGTTACTTTAAAGAGTATCCGAATATTAGTGGGAATAGCTGTATACGAAAATAAAGCAGAAAGGACGTTCATGATAGAGATCAAAGCATATTTAGAACTAACTAACCGGAACAACAAATGTTGGGGAATAATCCGATTCAACACGGAGGTCCAAGTATATTCCAGCGCTACGCAATTTTCCGAATAGAAAACATTATTAATCCTTTGCACTTGGACTTTTTCTCGCCTAAAGCTTCCAACAGTTCGGACATTTCTTTGCTATATCTGGCATTGTAACGTGTTATTTATTTCAAGGTAAAATATGCACATACAATTTAAAAGGCAAGATATTTTTAATGTTATTTTGTTATTGTTGTATAAACATTTTGATGACATTAAATGAAAATTGTAATTATAAATTATTGTCATTTTCAAGTGTATGATATCGTTTGAAGGAATTAACCGGATGTAGACCTAGTTGACGATCCTGCATATCGTTCATAGGCCTGCTTTCCATATTGAATATGACACCAATAAATGCTTTCATTTCCTCTACTGTTACATCTTTCCAATTTTTCCAGGTAGAGCCGTCAGTAATAGTTTTTCTACTAATGATACGTTGTGCATGTAAATATATCTGCTTTATAATATTGTCTATCAAATCACTTGTAAAAAATAAATTAAAGTATTCAAAGGGTTCGTTCAAATTATTTATCTGTGGGCCACATGTTTCGTGTCCAGTTGAAAAATAAAATCGTTCAAGAGCAGTGTCTTCTTCAATGATTTCTTGCCAATTACTAACTGGATGATTTTCGCTAACACCATCTCCATTTTCTGACACCTTTTTATCACTTTCACTAGAATCACTATATTGAAATACTTTTCTTTTTTTGTTCACTGGTGGAATAATTTCACTGTAATCAGAATCACGAATCACTTGTATATTCATCCACACTAAATTCATCATCGCTGCAATCTTGAAACAACGCTTCTTCCATCACGTTTTTCGCCAAGTTCAATGGTATTTCTTTCTTTTTATTGCCCAAACAAATGACTAAACACTGAAATAAACGAAATGGGTGCAACCAAAATTTAACTGTAAATTACGTTTGTTTGATCTTCGGTGCAGTATATTGTTGTATTGCACACTTCGAGTACAATCCCAAACTTTGGCAGTGCCTGCAAGGTTTACTCCGACTTCAAAGGGTTTAAAGCGGTCCTCTTATGAACACTCAAAAACTACTAATCTGAGACTTTTGTCTACCAAAAAAGGGTAGACATTTGGATTAACGGTCACCTGGTGTCACAACCAATCAGACAGCGTCTTGTCGTTTTCTCATTGGTACTTCTGGTACCGTTGAAATCCGACAAAATTTGCTACGCAGCAGATTCCGATGTAAAAATATTGTTATGCACAATTGAACACAATATATACAGACGCGTCAATCTTCAACATTGATGCAGTATTCCTCTTTACATATTACTTGCTTTATTTGGAATCGAGAACTCGGTAGCAATTCCCAAATAAATCTGCAAAATTGTCAACAGACCAATTTAGGTTCGCTTTGCATCTTTGATCGCGTATAGGCATATTTTTTCGTTATTTTTTTTTAACAATCGGAACTTTGCGAAAGTTCGTATATACATGTATTTGATGTTTAAGGAAATTAAAGTCTTCCGTTGGTCAAATTCTCATTCCCCTGTTAGTACGCTGTTTTACGCGTTCAACTCAAAACTATAGAAAATAGCATAAGAACTCCATACGCAGATACCTACATATATTATAATAATAGTTTCCTAAATGCAAAAACAGTGTACTTATGTAAGCATGACAAACGGCACGATTGATTTATGTTATTTCGTATGCAAAGACAGTAATATTTGACAAAGTAACCGCAATAAGGAATGTACTTATTGTTAAGAGTCGTTCTAAGCTGCTAATCTCTGGTAAACCCGCTCATTCAACTGCGTTCATCTTACATGCCCTTACACAGGCGACACTGGTATACAGTTAGTGCAGAAAGTATTCTCATACCGATCGCACCAAAGTTTTGTACATACTCTCAGAAATCACTATAGTAAGTACAGTGCCAAAAAATCTTTGTAAATTACTAATATGTTTTTCTCTGGTATCATCATGTTTTTGTATCATTGTTAACGTTCATTTTCAATAATATAGTTTCGAGCAACACTTCACACACACTCTCAGAAATCACTATAGTAAGTACAATGCTAAAAAATTATTACAAATTAATGATATGTTTTTCTCTCGTATCATCATGCTTTGTATCATATTTAACGTTTATTTTCAATAATATAAAGTTTCGCGCAACACTTTGTGAAGTTGGAGTTTAGTAGGTCATTTTTGACAAACAATCAATCAGAATTATTAAATATTCTCGGAAATCTTTATAACAAATATAGAGAAAATAAAATTAGTTGCAAATTAGTAATGAATTTCTTTCTTCAGTCGTAGTTTCTGTAAATCTTTGCGCCATTTTCAACCACGATTTTTAGTAGTACAACATTTCAAACATTAATAATGGTAGAGTTGTAACGTTAGGAATAACGTAGGTATAACGTAGGTATAACGTTTTCAAACAAATTGACGATGTAAATCGTAATTCGAAAAAAATAATATAATAATAATTTTACCTCAGCTCCTGTGTAAATGTTGGGAAATAATAATTGTACGGGTACGCATTGCCTTTATTTTTTGGCAATTTTTCGTATTGTCTTAGCAATTTCACAAATCTTTGAACGACTCATTTTTTCAGTACTCCATCTTTCGTGAAGATTTGCATAGATACGTGTACATTTGTTGTTTTTTAAAATTTGTTAATATACTAGAATTTTACGGTGTTCAAAATTAATGAGTATACGAATACTTTCTGCACTAACTGTAGAACTGGTTACCTTACGTGCGTATTCGCAATTTATCACGACACATATAAAAACCGACCATGTTACAACCATTTCTCATGCGTCACCTACACCAAGCCTACAAGACGTTATTATCGACGATGAAACTTTTTACTCATCTCGATGCTGAAGAATCGTGACACAATTATGTCCGACAACACCTTTTGCATTAACATTAAAACTATCGCCGACGTTTACGGAACAAAAGGCCACATGGGGAGCATATTGCCGTATTATGTAAGTTTCATAAACATAAAAAGAAAAATAATGTAGTCTCATCAATTTTCAACGTGCTAATATTTTTGAGAAAATGTTAAAAGGCCACGCGTTTCTTGTACCCAGTATTATGTGGGACTATGTGCAACTTTGTTGAAATGCGAAACAGAACCGGCTTTATAGTTTGTTCGAAAAGTCCTTCTGACTAATTAAAGGATGAAAGGGAAGTATTTAAAGGAAAATTGACATATTCCCGGATTGACTTTTTATGTTATTCTTAAATTATGTCAAAATTTTAAGTATTTTCAAACGCCTTTATAATAGAAACAGTCTCAGAGAATCTAAATTGTTAGAATAATTTCCGAAGGTAACAAGAAAATACAAGAAATTGACGAAAATATAAGAGCAAATGAAGGATTCATACAGTTCTTATTTTCAAGCACGTACAGGAGAGTCTTAACATTGTAACTCTATTATCGGTAGAATGTGAACTTGTGGGCTTTTGAAAATCATTATTGAAAAATGGAACGAAACGTGCAAAAACTAAGATCGCAGAAAAAAGTATAATTTGCAAGCAATTTTGTTGATTGTATCTTTTACAAAAACTTTGAAGTATATACATAAACTTGCTGTTAAAATAAGTTAATAAATTGCAATTTTGAAAAGTATGTACACATATTATTCCATATTGATCCGTATATGAATATTTTCTACGCTAACTGGATGATTTGACGCTTCGGGTTTGCTTTAAAATTCATTGAGAAACTTTTTACATGTACATATAAATACCGTGAGGTTCGACAACATCTTGGCAATTGTTTTCAGGTACATCACACAAAAAGAAACACTAACGTCGACACAATAATGAAGTAAGCAATTTGATACAGCATAAATTTGTTTATTCGATTTTTACGGCCATCACATATTGTTCAATTGTAGCTATTTGGGAGCTTCCGTGTAAATGCAGAAACGATGAATTTACATGCTTTTTTTTTAATCAAAACTAACATTTAAAATAGATTGTTTATCCAAAATCACCCCTGAACTGCCATTGTCGGTGTCATGGCCAATGCAATTTCATTCAACTATAATTAAGTAAACGTTTCTTTTTAGATAAATTTAGACCTATTAAGATTAGTGCCTAATAAACTGTCCTTTGTTCGCTAAATTTGTGTTATCGTAATTGAACAATATTATGCTATACTGTAGGTAATATTCTTTACTTGCCGTTATAATAAAATTGTAACATGTTCCTGAAAGTAATTGTTAAAATTAAGTTTGCATGCTGTTTGCCAAAAATTAGAAAAGGGGACGTAGTAGTAAAAGTATTAAATTCTTTTGCTCCCTTAATTATGTAATTCGACATAGAATACTATCAAGTTGTTTTATTTCAAGAGAACCTAAAATAATGCAGCGACACTTTACGCATTCACTCCACTCAAATCCGCTGTGCCAAAACTTCGTGTCTTCAGGTGACTTAAAGAAAAAACCAAAGAAAATAGCTAATTGCACACAGTGGGTCATGACTCAAGGATTCGCTCTCCAGAGCAGTTATCAAATGCTTAATGATATTTAACAATCATGCGACACTGTTTAAACTTCTTGAAGGGTGAAGAAGGAAAAATAAGGCTACAGGACCCTGCCACACGGACAATCAGTTACATTTCGCGTTTTTCTCTATCACTCAGGTGGGCGTGGTCAAATTTCCTGTGTCGCGAACACTTTCCTTGATGTACCAGTAGAAAACATTGCATCCAAGATACCGAGTGAAAGAAACATCTGCGAATCCTTGGCTCCACCCACTTACCTTGCCTTCAACAACAAAAAGCACAGAAGCAAGCAGTCTTCATTGACGAGTCATCTATACCATCCATATCTACACTACTTTTAGCACACTTCACACAAAATTCATCAGAACGCCGAATTGCAAATATAAAGCTTGTTAACCAACCGCAAGAATTTTATATCAAAAACAACTCCAAAAAATTGTACTACTGAAATGCTGAGTAGTTATTCACACAAAACACACACAACGTATTTACCCACACAATTACATACAACAATTTGAAAAGCGTTGAAGCTTTTTTAACACTTTGCGGTCATTTGTGGACAGTTTTCATTGCCGTAGAAGTCGATATCCCCGCAGCGAGAACCTTCGAAAATGCAGTTATTTCCTTGGGGCATGGATTGTGCGTCATCAACTCATACATACTGCATAAAATAACAAAACAACAGAACAACGAAAAGCCACTAATACACTTAAATTTTGTGAAATGTTTAATTAATCAGTTAGTAGGAATTTTCTGGCACCAAACACTATGTACACCGCAACCTTTGACGTCATTCGTAGAATGAGTAGAAAAGTAGAATGAGTAGAAAGAGCGCGTCTTGTATTTATTAGTGGTCCGACCCAACGGACCCAAGAAGAATTCCGCCTTAATCCGCAGTACCAATCCTAAATCCTAATCCCTACACATCACGCACCGTTAACCATCACTAATTAAAACCCGTTTCGCACTCCTGATTAACACTAGATTGCCCGAGATTTTTTGAATACCTATATTGCCCAAAAACAGTCAAAATGACTGCATTGTGAAAAAATAACAAATATGTAAAGAAATTTGTTTAAAATTAATTTTTAATATTTTTTATGTTATTTACAGTTATATAACAGGTTATTAGTAAATATTAACTGTACATATTGACTGTTTTCAATGAACTTAACCCATATTTCCGAAAGCAAGGCAAATTTATTTGATTGTAGGCGCCTACTGCATTCGGTTCTTTTGTCAAAATGAATAAATCGTAGGATTTGCTTGAACTTTTCTCTGGCCATAGTTTTTCTAAAAGATTCGGGACCCCACTTCGCTCACCATAAATAACTCAATTTAAAATTTGTTGCCTCGTAAGCTCCACGAGCATATAGAATCCCAATAAATGCATGTATTTCCGGTAATGATATTGTCCAACCGTTCCGCAAAATTCGGCGACATTCTTCTGTGCACTTTCTTATATGTTTGATAATATAGTTATCTATTATCGACGATAATGCACTGATAAGATTATCTGCCACAATGTTCCTTTTTGCGTAGCCTGTTGGCCCTTTCACACTCTTGAAAATACAAGCAGATGGTATCCTTCCAGGAATACCACCTTCGTCAATTTTTGTCCACACAGTACCATCAGCAGCTGTTTCGACCTCCTGAAACGTATTTTCAGTTTCTTCATCAGAATCTGAACTAGTTAGCACCCTACACATTTTCCTGGGCATATTGATGACACTTTCATTTTCATCATTGGTGATCGACTCTTCATCACTATCTTCAGCGTCAGATGTTTCACTTTGAATATAATCCGCTTCATCTTCAGATGATAGTTCAGAATTTGTTGCATTTGATTCTATATCGGAGCACTCTTCACTTATGTTCGTTAGCTTTTCCAAGAACTCATTTCTGTTCGACATTTTTTTCATAAACTTAGGGCGCAAAAGAAATAAAATAAACAACTTGTTAGAACAACACTTTATAAAGATTCGAATAACTAGTACTACTTTAGCTTATTGAGCAACTGACACTTATCAAGTATACGCCCAAATCGACAATTTATCATGCATCATATTTCAATACAAAGCCGGACAGGTCATATAAGAAATTTACTCAATTCAATAAATAAAAATCTTTTGATTATTTAAAATTTACCAAGCAGTCAAAATGACTGCTTCTGGGCAATATAGGTATAACACATATATATATACGGAAATAAAGGAGGGCGGAAGTAACTACAATTATTCATAAACCTATTTATATGTTTTAGAAAAAGTCACCAAATTCTAAGAAATTGTGTCATCAATTTCATAATTGTTTTTCTAATTGAAATTAAAAAACAGTCAAAATGACTGCCTTCGGCAATCTAGTGTTAATATTCCAGGTAAATTCCCTTCTCTTCGACATACCACCGACTCTCCCAATTTTAATACTACTGTCACCGTCTTCCAAACCCACCTTCCACCAATCATCTTTACTTCATACTTTACGTCTCAAATTATTGAGAAGATGAAATAAAAATTTTTATTTTGTAATGTATTAGTGCATTGTTATAGTATTATTCTACCTATTGTAAAATGTACTGCTTACATTAAAAGGAGCTGTGTGATGTACTTGCTCAGTAAATCTGAGTGTGCGACTTCAACAATCGGTAACGCACCGTCAGTTGTCTACTATGTTCGAAATGTACTGGGTTTTCTCGACATAAAATCTCAACAGCGTGATCGCGCTGCTTGGGACTAAAACGGATATACGACGAGCGACTATAGTCGTCCGACCACAGTCCATCTTGGCACATTTATCACGGACTTCTTGTTCCGTATGTTGCTTTTTTTTAGAGAGCATAGCATTGTTGCAGGTGTCTATTCTCAATCAGCCGTAACTTTCGTCAGAAATGTTCTTTTCCTAAAAAATTCATACTCGTGACATTTTTAAGAGTGAGCATAGAGTCAAATTGTGGAAAAGACCGCCGTAGCGAAAGGATTAAAAAAATGTATTAACCGATTATGTAAAAAACCAAAAATCAATTTTTTTGAAATTTCAAACTTTTCTGGTCCCCTTAACCCTTTTAGTACCGGAGGCCGATATTCCTTGTAGCGCTTTATTATTCGCATTGCGAGAGAACTGTATCTCAAAATAAATGTATAATACGTGATAAATGGTCTAATTTCATTAGGAGAGAATTGAAAGAATAGTTTTTCGGTTTAACTTTAAATGACCTATAACAATTACTTATTTCGGAAGAGATAATCCGTCCGGCGCTTACCATGTATCTTGGATTTTTTTTGAAATTTCAAACCTTTTTGGTCCCTTTAAAGTATTAATATCCATATGTTGACTTTAAATTCTGTTTTTCAATTATGTATATATTATTTTTTGTTTGGTTTTTATGTACGGAAAAAAAAATAGTTTTACGTAACTTACTTGTTTCGGAAGAGATAATCCGTCCGACGCTTAATGCTAGATTTTATTCGACCTGTTGGTATTTTCGAGAGCGAAATCTGCCGACCGCAAAGGGTTAAAAATTGATGCTCAGAGCTCTGGAAAGTCTCACGTTAAAAGGCAGCTCGCAAAGCATGATCACACGACGTGCTAAACAGCGTGCGTTATGTCCTCAATGACTGACATCGCGAGCGTTCAAAAGCCTGCAGTGGGTGTATCCCTGTCCGACACAAAGATAGGTCGATACGTCTCACGGTAGTACACGTAACGAAGAGACGAGCCATGGCAGGAAGTTGACGTAAGAAGAAAACCGATGCTACATCGTACGACGAGCGACAACATCAGGACATCATTCATCCGGCGTGCACGTCCCTCGACCTATTAAAAGGCCTCAGAAGTGGTCTTCGCGTACAAATGATCGTCATGGTCTACCCTGCGTCAACTCATGGGAGTACAGGACGCTTCACGTTAGATCTTGTCGGAGCCCAACATGTTCTTTGCCGACTGCAGCGTCAGCGAAGCAAGGGAATTAAGGAAAAAATTCGACAGTTTTTACACGGGAGATACGTGCAGTGATGAACAAGCGTGCAAAAATGAACGGGTAAAAGAAGAAACCGCTCAAAACCAGGGATCATCTAGATTAAATATGCTTTTTGAAGAGACATTTGGAAAAAGGTAGGAAACTAAAGCCAATTATACAAAAGTAATTTAACATTTTCGCTACGGTAGTATTGTGCATAATTTGGTTTTGTGCTTGCGCTTAAAAATGTTTCGATAAGGAATTTTTTGAGAAAAGAACATTTCTGACGAAAGGTACGGCTGATTGAAAATAGGCGCATGCAACAATGCTACGGTTTTTAATAAAAAGAAGCAACATACGGAACAAGAGGTCCACAGTAAATGTGCAAAGATGGATTGTAGAAGGTATATAAGTAGCGTATCGTGGAGAGCGACTATAGTCGCCCATACTAATGAAATGGTTAATAAACGTCATTCAAAGTATGTGTGTGAATGTAAAATACCCAATAAAGCGATTTGTTGGGAAAAATATAAAGGAAACAAATATTTAAAAGAAATCGATGTCTGTTTACTAGGTCGAATTTGTCATAGTAGAAAATAAAGCTATAATAAGTAAAGGACACAAATATTTGAAAGAAATCAATGTTCGTTTACTGGCGTTGTATGTTACTCACGTCCATAGTATTTCTTGTGCTAAAAAGTGCTAACAAACATACTAACGAAATTGTTAATAAACGTCTTTCAAAGTATATGTGTGTATGTAAAATATGCAATTAAGGCAATTCGTTGAGAAAAATATAAAGAAAACAAATATTTCAAAGAAATGAATGTTTGTTTACTGGAGAAGTATGTTATTCAGCCTCATAGTATTTCTTGTGCTAAAAAATACTAACAAACATACTAACGAAATGGTTAATAAACGTCTTTCATAGTATATGTGTGTATTGCAATATGCAATAAAGGCAATTTGTTATGAAAAATATAAAGGAAACAAATATTTGAAAGAAATGAATGTTTGTTTACTGGTGAAGTATATTATTCACGCTCATAGTATTTCTTGTGCTAAAAAGCTATGTGTCAGTGAGTAAAATATGCAAAAGAATGGCATAAAAGTAAACCAAGTGTATTGAAAGACGCATCGTAAGCTTAAATAGAACGTGTAAAAAGACTGCTGAAAGTTGATCGTGTAAAAAGAAACGGAGATGTATGTATAGATTGTAAACTAGTAACATTATCCTCACACGACAAAATATGGGAAATCAGACTACTGTTGTTTGTTTCATCCAAAGACGTAGATTCATCCGAATCAAATGTTTTCTAATAGGACACCTTCGGCGGTGTTCTGATTTAGTTAAGTGATTTTGCAAATAAATAATTTTTCGAAAATGTTTCGTGTTTTCTATTACATTCAATTAAAATTACAACTTTTTATTTACTGCCAGGGAAAAGAGTGTTTGTGCATTAATCAATTTCGGATAAGAATTCGTACAATTGCGATTTATAACAAACTTTTTATGAACCCCACGTTTGTATATACTTTCGGACATCTTTATAATAAATACAGTGCCAAAAAAAAACTTGCGAAGTTAACCAGTAAATACGAAAACAATGTGTATTCGTGTAGTTCTTATTTGCAAGTGTTTCTAACCGTGTTGACGACATAAACAGATCGCATTTTTACTTTCTAAATATGATTAACGTCGTCAGTATGTTCGGAAATGTTATACGTCCGCCGTATGCCTAATCTTATAACTGCACAATCAATAGAATCTGAAAATTCGTACTACTGAAAACCGTATTTTAAAAATGCATGAAAAACGTGCGAAAACTATGATACATAAGGAAATCATATTATCAAAGTCCAAGCAATACTTTTTGCATTAGATCTATTATGGAAAATTCTGAGAATGTGTTGACTAGTAAATAAGAAGAGAAGTCAGCAAGTCAGAGAACAGAAAATTCTGAGAAGTCGTTGTTTAGTAAATACTTGTTAACTGGTATAATTGCACAAACTCTTGTTCGAAATTTACGAAATACTCCATATAGTAACTATAATTTGTCATATGAAAATGCCATCCAAATTTTATATTCGAAAGCATTGGACTTCAATGATTCTACGTCATTGGTTAATATGGCCGCAAAAATTCCACACAATGCATGATGTAGTTTCTTTAAACTAAGTTTAATTATTGACCGAAACAAAGTTCTAAAATGCAGTTAATACGAACAAAGTCTCAAGAAATATAACGGTTTTAAAATAACTAATTGACAATTTTTTCTTCTTGACACGTCCGTCTTGTTAGGCGTTTTTATGCGATCTGATTTTTTATTTTTAACTTTTTATTGTTTCCCTTTCCTCCGTCCTTTTGCAATTACACAGTCGCTAATATAGGATATAATTATCCCCAACAATGTATTCCTAACATCACGTGACGCAAGTGACGTAAATAGTGAGTAGAGGAAATATGACGTCACAAGGATTTTTTTAAGGAAGTCACTTGGCAACACTGGGCGAACGTTACTGAAAAATCACGTGTGATTAATACGTTGAACATCATGTCAGCCGTATTTGGGTAGCAAGTATGCTGCCGTGGCGAACAGTTACGTAGTCAAACAGTGGTTAACAAGTAATTTGCGAGGGGTTCTACACTGTAGACGAATATGTGGTTGTAACGAGACAAGAAGATATGTGAATGAATGTTTGTAGTTTATCTACAGCAAAGTTATATAATTTAAGTGAAAATTGCACAATCTTAGTTAGTATTAAACAAATGAGAATGTCAGTCTTGAATGAAGTCATGTTTGAAAGGTATATTAAGTTTATGGGTTCGCATGGTATTAGTTTTCTTTCTATTTGTATCATTATATAAACTCGTAAAGGGGAAACTACAAAATTTTAGGAGCGTTTAAATGTACATAATGATGCAGCGGTCTTTCGAGATATGCTTGTTTAATGTAATTTAAATAAAATTGTAGAGCTTTAGGCATTTTTGTGGGAATTTGCTCACCTGTTTATGGTAGACGAGTACCAATTTACAAGGACTTTATAAGAGGCTTTGACATGAATGCGTGTATGGAGTTGTGACATTGCAAAAAATATATGTGAGTGGGAATTTCTCAATTAATTCCGAGAAATTCAATAATATTATAGCGGTCATTTATAATAGGCTTTAAGTCAAGATTATAGCGTTTTAACATAAAAATGTATATTCAGCCAACTGTTTTATCTACCAAACTTCTGTAATGGGCAAATTGTATTTGACGCCCTTCGGTATTCTAAGAATTGACAATTCAGGGCAAACAAATTGGTTTGTTAACATTTCTCAAAACTATTCTTGTTATTTTGTCATTACAAGTAGATGCAATAGTAAGTTGCTATAGCATCTGCAGTTTTCTATAGCTCACACTTCATTACATGTTTTTAACCACATTCAAGAATGGTTTTTTATCGAGCGTTATTAATCGTGATTGAACGCCATTAATTGTCAAATAATATTTTGTCGTAATATTTTGATCGTTTTCGAAACGACTCATCTTTCATTAAATAAGCAAAACAAGCCAGGGATTTACGTCAGACGTTCAACATATTAAACAGCACAAGACCGCTGTCTTTATTTGTACAACTTTACTTTCATTGATTCCAAATTTAATATATTTGATATAATAGAGTTTATCATTTTTTTTATGCGATCTCTATGAAAGCGCTGAACTTGGAAGTCTTCCGCTACAAAACAGTTTATGCTGACCAGTTATGTTACAAACATTTTCAAAATTGAGTACATTTGATATAGCAGAGTTCATCATTTCGAACACGTAATCCTTATTTAATTGATTTGAAACATTGACAATTGTTAAGTTTCCTGAAGACTTTCCGATAGATTAAATACGTGTATTACGATATATGTCAAAAATTCAAAAATTTGCCACACACTGAGACCTTTGGATCCCCTCTTCATGAGTCTACAGTTGTTTGGTGTTTTGTTTGCCTTCGCATTAAATAGTAGCTGCGACTAAGAACTGTTCCATACTAACATCGAAACGTTTATAATCAATCTTAGAATATAAACAGTAAATTTAACGTTATATTCACGTAGACCTAAGTTGTGTTTTAGCAATGTAAAAATATTCTTATATTTGAAAACTGAAAGTATACAATTTTATATGACTTCACATTGAATCATTTATAATTTACCTTCGGTATTAAATAATAAATCTTGCACCATGTTCACGTACCCACGAGTGACATTTTAGCAACATAAAAATACCGTTATTTTTTGTAATCAAAAGTATACATTGTATTTTACATTGCATTAATCGCCGGCAATAACTAAACAGCAGTTATTAATTCCGTATTAACATCGAAACCTTTACGACCAATTTTGAGGAATAAACAGGGAACTTCGCATCATGCTTACGCGGGTTATATTTCACTAGAGTGGAAATACCGTAATTTCGTAAAAAGAATAGAGTCTAATTTGACTTCGCATCAAACAGTCGCAGCTGTTGTATTTTCTTTAAACCAAGTTTAATTATTGAACGAAGCTAGTTTCAAAATACAGTTAAAACGAATAAAGTTTCAAGAAATCTATCGGTTTTAAGATAACTAATTGGCAATTTTCTCTTCTTGACACATCCGTCTTGTTAGGTCTGATCTTTTATTTTTAACTTTTCTGTCGTTTCCCTTTTCTCTGTCCTTTTGCAATCACACCATCCGTAACATAGGATATAATTATCCCCAACAGCAGCGCCTTACAAAACAGCGTCTAATTGTCAGAAGCACCAACTGTTAGATCCTCAGAACCGTAACGATGCGACACGATGACGTCTTCGCTGCGTAACATCAATGATGAAGCGGCGTGTACATTCTTCACGTGAGATGCGAAACGTACGTAGTACCATAGAATAGCACAGATGTGCATACCATGGTTACACAGTGCTTCGTGACTAATGAACCTTTACAGTCACCTTTACGTTCGACTAGCGGCGCACAGTACCACTGTGTTGAGTTTATTGCCGATGCTAATTCACGAGTCTCGGCAATTAGAGGCATCGAACGCAGCGACTCTTTGAGATCCTCGCCGAGAAACGGATCTATCTTCGCCATCGACGAAATCGTTATGCCGCCTCTTGTTGCCGATTGCAACTTTTCCTACGCTCCGATCTCTCGGAACGAAGGCAGTTACAGTTGCTGCAGAAAGTATCCGTGCACCGATCGATTCCGACAGAGACTCCGCGAAATTGCAGTTTATGCACTTGTTGCCGTTGTAACTTCTACGCGCTTCTATGGGGCGCAGATACTTCGTGATTCAACAAATGACAATTTAGTTTTATTTGTACACTGATGTGGAAGTGGCTGTTGATACAATGGATTGTACACAGTATGTCGGAAAAATAACGGCACTTGTTAAATTTTCGCAAAATTACTAACGCTATGTCTTAAAACAATATATATTAGGTCTACATATGGACGTGGGTGCTGATACAATGGATTGTACACAGTACGTCGGAGAAATAACGGAACTTTTTAAATTTCCGCAAAATTACTAACGCTATGTCTTAAAACAATATATATTAGGCCTACATATGGAAGTGGGTGCTGATACAATAGATTGTACACAGTATGTCAGAAAAATAACGGAACCTTTTTAATTTACGCAAAATTACTAACGCCGTGTCTTAAAACAATATATATTAGGTCTACCGAAAAGTTCTGTTCAGAAATGTTATCTCAAATTTCAACACATGTGAAAATGTTCACTTCAAACATACATGGCTACCTTTGTTTGCCATTAAATTTCTATATGCGCTATCGAAAGATACTGCAACAATGATTTCGTAATTTCAGTAGTATGTATTGAAAGTTGGTTATTATCTAAAAACTGCGAAATATGGTATCTTATGGGGATTTTCACTCTGAATGGAATTACGTATTGACCGTTGCTAAATTTAGAAGATTTTAATCGAATATGTGTAATATATTATATACTAAGTTTATATACTTAGTATTACATATATACGTAAATCCATTTAGAGTGCAAATCACCATAAGATACCATATTTCGCAGTTTTTACGTAATAAGCAATTTTCAATATATGCTACTGAAATTACGAAATCACTGTTGCAGTACATTTTGATGTGCGCATATGTGGAAATTTAATTGTAAACAAAGATAGCAATGTATGTTTCAAGTGAAGACTTTCATATGTGTTGAAATTTGAGATAACATTTCCGGACAGGACTTTCCGGTAGACCTTATAATTTGAAAGCTGTATGTTTCCGTCACAGAACGCGCCCGCGATCATAGTTATCGATCGATGGATTGTTAGGTTATAGCGCTTAAAGCCAGAGTACGTTTTGTCACCTTGTCACAAAAATATCGTGGAGATTCAATTTTGCTTCAACCTTGGTAAAAATTGTATAGAAACATTTGAAATGATGAAAAAAGTTTATCGTGATAATTGCTTATTCCGTACACGTGTGTTCGAGTGGTATAAGCCCGTCCAGGTCGGACGTGATGCTTTGGAAGACGATCCAAAGGCAGGCCAACGAAAAAAACAAAAATCGCGACGAGTTGGTAGAAAAAATGCGTGAAATGATCACCTACGACGCAAATTCGACGGTAAGATGGATAGCGGAGAAATTAAATACGACCAAAGACATTGTTCACGAAATGTTTACGAAGGATTTAAACAGACGGAAAGTCTGTCCTCGATTTGTTCCTCAGGCCTTAACTGAGGAACAAGAAATTGCTCGTGTTCAACATTGTAAGGACCTTGTTAAAATAGCTAAACGGAACCGCATATTCCTGGAATCTGTTCTAACTGGAGATGAGACTTGGTGCTTCAAGTACGATCCTCAAACAAAAATCGAAAAAATTGCGTTTCCAAAATTCACCAGAGAAGACAATGTTCATTTTTTTTCACGACTCTAAAGGTATTATACTTCGGGAATTCGTTCTACGGGGTCAAAATGTCACTGGCGAATATTATTTGGGTGTGATGGGGCGTTTGTGGGCGAGAATCGTTCGAGTGAGAGTAGAATATCGTTAGCCGGGAAATTGTTCCTTATTGCACTCGAATGCAGCATCTCACAGATCCATCGCTGTTCAAGAATTTTTTGCAAAAAAACAAGTTCGTGTTTTTTAATATCTATATGTGACTATTTCCTGTTCCCGAAATTCAAATTGGCTATGAAAGGAACATTTTATGACGATGTTACACAAGACGAAAACACCGCGACGAGGGTCATTGAGGCGATTACGAAAAATGACGTAAAAAAATCTATGTAACGTGCCCAGCGGTGTATCGATGCGGAAGGGATGTATTTTGAATAAAAATAAACAAAATTGCCAAAATAACTAATTCTTTTTTTTAATTTAACAAGTTCCGTTATTTTCCAGGCATACTGCGTATATGTGTTGCCGAAATCAACTGATAATGAGTATACTCGTCAATCACAGAGTAAATGTTTCTGTTAATATATTAGATCAAAAGGACGGGTTTATTTTACAAAATTGACGCTTTTAATGAATAGGGATAAATTAATTGATGAGAGTAAGTGTCTCTAATTTACGTCGTACTTCTCGCGTTGAACCTCAACTGCCAACTGCCGGTTATCTCCTCGTTCGTTTGTTCTGTTTTCTTCTCCATGACAACGGATTCATTCTAGAATGTTCTCATTACCACATACATACTTAGTTGGTTAACTTAAACATATATTGCATATTATATTCAACTAGCCCGACTATGAAATAGATCGATCGAAGATCGACTTTACCGTTTATGGCATATATAATTATTTTCGTCATCTACATCGCACACACTTCATATAAAATAATTATTAAACAAACCATACTCAATTTCAACCACCTCACCACCGTCAAATAAAACTCAAAGCGTTTAAATTAAAATAAGCAAATTTACATGAAACCGTAAGAAGTTTATGTTGAAAAAATTGCGAAAGCTAATTATTTAGAATTATGGTTATACGTTGTGACTTTCGAGCCTCGTTGATGTTGGGAAATGAGTTCCTGACGATACGCAACAACGTCTGGGAGGATGAGAAAGGTCGTGAACGGAAAAAGTGGTATGTTGGTAGCACGCACACGTAATGACGGCCGGGCAGTGGCCATCAGAACAAAACATAGCATCAAGATGCGCGTACGTCTTCCCTCAACTCAGTGACGAACACAATCTGTGCGCGACTCCGTAGAAATTCAAGCGACAAAGAACTTTGTTATCACGAAACAATCGGAATTTTTCAAAGTTAATTGGGTGTATAAGTTAATACGCATTTTATGTTCAGGAAACTTCGGACTCTACTGATCTCTCGATTTAGTAAACGGAAAATATGACACGCCAAATGCTTAGTGCGCCGAAAAAAGTGACCCAGACTAAAACGTCACTTGTTTTTGCCTTTTTGATTTAGGCAAACACTTCTATTCGTCACACACGCACACACATAGACACACTAATTCAATGAAAGGGCCAATGATATGTTAACCCTTAACGGACGACAACTTTTTCGACCGGGTGAGGTAGCAGGACGAAGCGATTTTTGCGAATGCGTTGAGTGACTTACATGATATAATAAAATGATCTTACATATAAATTATCTCATAAAAACGTTATATTTCGATTGTTTATCTATATTTACACCTTTAAAACTTTATTTTTAGAAAAATTATGTACGATTTTTTATTGGAATGATATATTAAACGGTTTTAATCACAAAAGTAATGGTTATAATATTACTCGCACTGCACTCTGCATTAAATGCTGACAAAGGTTCGCTCAAAACTCGCTAAACACATTCGGTGATATTCTCTGAAAATTCGCTAAGACGCACACATTGTTACTCTTGAAAGATTCGCAAAGACTCACTTATTTTAATATCGTGCTCAACCCTTTTATACTGTTTGGTTTCCATGATAGTAAATTCTTTCGAGAACTTTTGTAATAACAAATATAGACACATGCATTCTTTCTCACTCTCGCTTTCTCTCTCTCATACGCACATATTCTCATTGCTCGTTCATACAAAATCACACATCCTACAATTATGTTCTGTACTTTCGCTGTGTGTGATACTTTACGAAGCATTGACCAAGATGCATCCGTGGCTTTTCTGGACATCTATCACAATAATATGAGGTTTCATGCCTTCCACCTGGCTCGTTTCGGGTAGAACAAACTTTACAATCTTTACTACAAACTTTACAAAAAATTCTTCTGATGCTTTTGCCACGCTTGCCAACTCTCAACTGATGTCGGAACCACTGTCAGAGCTACACTCATCGAAGAATGTTTCAATATCTTATCTCTGTTATGGTAAATCATTTCATACATTGTATAAGAGACCATCGATAGCTAAGGAACCTTTCCCAGGACCAATAGTACGACCCTGTTGTTTGGAGATAACAAAATCTAACGTGTACACCGAGTGTCGCCTCTCACTCGCCACTCGTCCTGCCGCGCGGAACACCGTGGCGACTGAGAGTCGCCTCTCGTCCGTTAAGGGTTAACCCCTTAACCTACAACTATGGGCATAGCCCGTAATAGATGATCGGACTAAACGTAAATATTACGGGCATAGTCCGTAGTAGATGATCGGACCAAACGTAAATATTACGGGCATAGCCCGTAGTAGATGATCGGGCCAAAAGTGAAAATTACGGACTATGCCCGTAATACAATGATCGGGCCAAATATAAATATTAGCGGCGGCGCCCTCCTAAAGTTATAAATATTTGTGGAATATGTGGTAAGTAATTACAACCTGATGTAATAATTGTGGTAGATGCAAGTAATACAAAATTAATAATCTGCAATGGTGTGATACAATTCGAAATATTCTAGTAGATGTAAGGGAACTTTGCACTAAACTTCGTACTAAACAAGTCATGTGAATGGCTCGAAGGCTGCGCGAGCTTGTTTATGTTTTCGGCCCAAAATTCTCGAACGTAAATCGTAGGTTAAGGGGTTAATCGTTAACCCTTTGGGTGCTGAGTACTTCCGGTCGAAACGCTCGCTGAGGACGAAATACTTTTCACTACTGTGAATTCTGGTGATTGATTACGTAAGGCGTGACTAAGTTATAATGGTAATTCTTCATTTATGCCAAATTAAATGATGCAAGAAAATTATATGATAAAGAACGCATCTGTATTCATCTCGTAAATTGATAATTGTGGCTGCAATATTTTGATTGAACGCATCTGTATTCATCTCGTAAATTGATAATTGTGACTGCAGATTTCTGCGGACGCATATGTGTGTCCATAGGAGTCAAAGGGTTAAGAATTAACCCTTTGAGCGGTATAAACGCATATATGCGTTCTCACACAACCATTCAATTTAGGTTATGAACGCGTATATGCGTTCTTACATTTAGTCCAGTCGGATTAGCATCAAAACCCCCTGTTTCGTGCGATAATTGTAAGTTGAGGTTTTTAAAATATATTGGTTCGAAAGGGCATTAGAAATAAACGGAATATATTTGAGACTCCTAATTTTCAGGGGAACCCCCAGAAAAAATTCGAAAAGTTGCAAAACACCGGTTTTTCGCGGCTGTAAAGTAACGTAGTAATTTTACGAAAAAAAGGTCGATACGAAAAATGAAGGTATTGAGAATTCCTACAAAATGCGCTCAAACTTTACGACCTTGCATTATCTCAGCAACCAATCAACGTAGAGTCATGATTTTTTTTTATGAAGAAATAGCTTAACCATTTATTTCAAAAAATAAATGTAAGCACTGAAATTTTTGTTTCTTATTTTTTATTTTTTATTTTTCTTGTTTTTAATTTGTAAATCATGATTAAACATGTCTCACTAAAAAATTAACGTCACATGACATATGTGTTATTAAAGTTAAAATTTTACAAAATATTTGAGACTCCTAATTTTCAGGGGAACTCTCATTTCGGCGTTTCATTCGGCATTCATCAACTCTCATTTATGTGTTCTCACACAACCTTCCATTTCAGCTAACGGAGAGGCATTTCCCTACATCTTGCATAACGAAAGAAAATAATACACGTTCTTCACGACGAAGATGCGCTGTTAACACTAAAAATAATCGCAGGGCTGAATCGCATTACAAATGCAAAAAATGTAACGTTGGCTTGTGTATTCAACGCTGCTTTGAAATTTACCACACAAAACAAAATTATTAAATTTTCAATTTAACACATTGACTGCCACGGTGGTCACCGGTGACCGATGCAAAAGATTTTACAAACAATGGAAAAAAATTCGCAATAAAGTCTATTTGCAATGTTGTAAAAGCAATTGATATTAGAACGGTGCTTCAAAACTTTGGCTTTTAACAGCACTGCGTTACCTTTATTTTGCACGATTTAATTATACTCTGCAGTATTTCATCGCACCGCGGTTCTAACATAGCAAAATACACTTAAGCAAAATGCGCAAAAGATTTGACTAAAAATGCAAAAAATTCGCAATGAAGCCTATCTGAAATCTTGTAAAAGCAATTGATAATGAAACGGTGCATCAATACTTTGGCTTGTAACAACTCTGCGTTACCTTCATTTTGCATGATTTAATTATACTCTGCAGTATTTCATCGTATGGCGGTTCTAACATCGCAAAAGATCTTACAAAAAATGTAAAAAATTTGCAGTGAAGCCTATTTGCAATCTTGTAAAAGCAATTGATATTGGAACGGTGCTTCAATACTTTGGCTTCTAATAATTCTGCGTTACCTTTATTTTACATGATTTAATTATACTCTGCAGTATTTCATCGCTTCGCGGTTCTAACATCGTAAAAGATTTTACTAAAAATGCAAAAAATTCGCAATGAAGCCTATTTGCAATCTTATAAAAGCAATTGATATTGGAACGATGCTTCAATACTTTGGCTTTTAGCAACTCGCCGTTACCTTTATTTTGCACGATTTAATTATACTTTGCAGTATTTCCTCGCATCGCGGTTCTATATAGCAAAATACGCTTGGCAGTTAACGTGTTAAAAGATATAATTTACTACCTTTATATTGTTCATGTTATTACTGCTTAATGAAATAAATGGTTATTTAATGCTTTTGAAGTCACTACATAATTTATTTCAATTACAATAAATATATTTTGCAATGAAAATTCAGTTTGCTCAACTTGCACTCTTTCGTAAAACGTACGCAGCCCACGGTATGTTTTTTCGTAAAGAATGGCAGTCCGACAACGCAACGCTCAAAAGGTTAATAATTAAGTCAATGAGTCAACCGTTACAGTTTGAATTTGTAAATCCGAAACACCGTCGGTATTGTAAGAGATATTACAGGTAAGCTCCGTCTATACGTTCTAAGGACAGATAAAATGAGAACTTATCGCAGGGTCTTACCTGCCAGTAGTGAACTTTTTCTATAATTCATCCGCGAACGGGGGTGGCACGACAGAAAAGGAAAAAAGAAAGGCTTCTCTAGGAAGTGGGCTTCAGGGTTTGTAATCATTCTATTTCGGGAAGTTCAGTTGAATAACCTTGGTTAAGGTTCAGAAAGGGAGAGAATTTGGAAGTTTCCTATGCAAGGAGTTGCTTATTTGTGTCTTGCATTTTGGACGTCTTGCATTAGGTTCTGACAATCATGTGTGCACTGTTTCTTTTCTATTTAACCCTTTCGAGACTGTTGGGACACATATGTTTCAGTCAAGTTTAATCGTAGATTCTAACTATCAATCTATTAAAATTTCTTACACATTGCTTCATTGTAAATGGGCCTCTATTCTTACATTCCTTGAAATCGAGTACCACAATTTTTTGCTCTCAAAAAGTCCGTTAAGTGTAAAATATCAGCGCGGCAAAACCATTTGTAGGTACTTTTCAAAAAGTAGTTACGGTATAGAAATAAAAACAACCGGTAACTTTTTTGCTTTGCATTTTATTAGATCTCTTTTAAATGTTTTTATATAGCCGATTCAAATTACTTAGTTCTTTATGTAGAAAAAGTTTTTATTACTTTTTACTGCTTAGTTCTTGTTACTTTTTTTGCCATTACATATAAACACTACACGTGTATCAATTCAGAATAAATTTTGTCATAATCTTTATAAAACTAATGGAACATATATGATATATACACTGATATAAAAAAATAATAATAACATATTCTATTAATAATAAGTATATCATAATAATAATCGTAATAAATAATAAATTCTTCACCTGAAGTATTAGGAATGTAACCTACCTCTTTTAATTTCCTAAAAAAAATTCGTATCGAAAGGGTTAAATAATGTCTTGTATACATATTTTCACATCACTTTCTCTTATCGATTTACCCCAATTTATTTGATTCTAGTACGCCATCGCAGTTGAAATTTAGGAATTTTGCTATTTACGGTATATTTATAACAGTTTAAAATCAAAATTTATATTAATTAGTTGTATTTTGTGGCGTATGCAATATACGGTGTTACAATAGTTTTACGCTTAGTGATGAGCAGATTGAAGAATGCATTATGGGAAGCGTGTTACACGAGGGGGAGGCCGATGATCATGCAACTGTCAGATAATGATTAAAACAAAATTGATGTCATGTATGTAGGGGTCGATAATCTAAAGTAGTTGTTAGGCGTCCAAGATCATTTTACAGTAAACCTTCTTATAACACGGCTCCTGAATAATACAGCTTAATTAGCTTAAACCTTGCGAATGTTTGACGTATACAGGGTGTCCCGTTTTTATCCAGGCAATTTGTGAAAGCATATTTTACCCGTGTAAATACGGGTAAAATGTTATTCGAAGTTTGATTAGAAATGCATTATTATGAAAATTATAAACAAGTAAAATTGATATAGATAACAAGGGATTTAATTTCGCAAAATATGAATAGTCGAACGTGGTTATCTTGAAATTTCAAAACGTCCTTCTACGTGAATACAAGCTTTACATCAATGCTTCGGTGCAACTTATTACCGCACGAATTTCCTAATAATTTGGTTGCATTTCTGTAACTGAATTATTAATTGGTTATGTTAATTCTTCATGTAAAACAGTTCTTTATCCTTTTCTTTAACTTTATCCTTTAAACATACCTATACATAAGAATACAAAAGTTTCAAATCTGGTAGTCTCCGAAGCTGTTACTTATTTCGTATATGCGACTAACGAATATGACTGACGCAAATGTATATATCGTTTATCATATATGATAATAGACCCACCCTTATGGAAATTTAATTTACATATGAGAGCAGTGCCAGTCGAAGCCATTTGTATGTAATTACCCTTTGTATGTATCAAACGGGGTACAACATAACTTATATCCGCGCAAAGGGTAGTGTAAAATTTGTAATATGTTCGGATATATTTTCGAAAATATGTCGAAAATTGCGGAAAAGTAAACTCAAACGAACTGCCAACAAGTATGTTATATAGTTTGCAATAATCTCACACAGATATTCCATCGTTCTCGGCACTGGTAAAAGACTGAATTAAGTTGCAAGTGTAATGTTACATTGAGTATAAACTATGGCTATATGGGGCTATGAAGGTAAACATAAATATAAAAATGAATATTTTTATAATAATACATGTGGGTGTGTGGGTGTGCCATATATAACATTGTGTTGTGCCAAGTTGTAGAGATGGTCGCTTGGAATTGTCATGCAACAAGTATATGTATATATACAATATATAATTAATAAGTACAAATAAATGTACTATTATAATGTGCTATTGATACATTACACACATATATCAATGTACTATTAATACACGTATGATAATAGAATAACAAGTATATGTAATAGGTACACAACTTTGCTCCCGCCGTTTTTCCCCTTTCGTCCAATGCAAAAAACGGCGGGAGCAAAATCTGCTTGTATAATCAAACTACGTGAATATATATATAATAGTACGTGAGTGAAAAGAAGCATTAGAAAGACAAGTCTACCGTCTCTCTCTCTCTCTCTCTCTCTCTCTCTCTCTCTCTCTCTCTGCGGTATCGAGTAAATAAAGAAATTTACGGGTATACATAAACACAGTGATTAAAAAATCCTTATATAAAACATATCCTAGGAATACAAACTTGATCTTATATGTAAAATACTGCTGCGTCATGCACCTTTTGATTAACCCTTGACACTCGATTGCCCCTCGGAAGGGACCCAAAGATATTGCATGTTATTTTTAAGCAAAAAGTACGTAAAGACAAAATTTATCCAAATATGTGGTTTCTTAAGATTCTACCCCATTGGAAATTTATAAAATTCTTGATCAGTGAGGTGAGATGTGAATGGTTGAACAATAAATTACATGTTATTCGTGCGCCCCGAAATAAACGAGATTGTATTGTATGTTTGGAAAGAAAAGTACCAACTGAAAGATAACAAACAGCTTATTATTGCAATACGTGTTCAACAAAATTCGCAGTGCTTATCAGTAATTGTTTGAACATTATCACACTTTGAAAATAATACGCTGTACAAATTCAATTTTCTTTCATAATATATGCACCAATGCAGTTTTATTGAAATATAAATTCGATGAAATAATTCTTTCCGAAACCATACCATTTTACACGAAATTATGTGCTGTTCGCTACTACGTGAAGGAACGTGTTCGAGTGCAAAGGGTTAATACGCAGTCATATCGGCAACTACAGTAGACTAATATGAGTATTACCGTTTTCCATAAAACTCCGTGGTATATCTTCAAGCAACCCAATACTTATATCTGCTTGATTTCTTGCAAACAACGCATGAAGAAATTACGAGTGCGCGCAGTGTGCGGAAAAAAGCATTCAAATGTCACTACTAAAATCAATACAACAGATAAACACACCGGCTCGTAAAAAACAGCGATTAAAAATCGCTCACATGAAGTATCCTACGCAAATAAAATTATTGTCATGTCTAAAACATCATTGCATCATATCATTGAGCATGGTACAGCAACATTACTGCTGCCGATCCCCATAAAACACAGCATACCTTAAAACAGCCCAACGCTACTCCCTGGCTAAAATCAATACAACATATAAACCGACCGGCTCGTAAAAAAACACTGATTAAAAATCGCTTACACGGCGTATGCTACGTATAGAAAATTGGTCTGATATCTAAAATATCATTGCGTCATATCGTTTAGCACAGTACAACGACATTACTATTGCCGATCCCCATGAAACACAACATACCTTAAAACAGCATGTAAACACATATAAATACAGCGGCTCGTAAAAAACACTGATTAAAAATCGGTCACACGACCTATCCCACGCATACAAAATTATTCTCATACCTAAAACATCATTGCGTCATATCGTTCAGCATAGTACAGCGACATTACTACTGCCGATCCCCATAAAACACAGCATACCTTAAAACAGCCCAACCCTTCTCCCTCGCTAAAATCAATACGATATATAAACACATTGACTCGTAAAAAACAGCGATTAAATATCATCCACAGGCATATCCTGCGCGTGCAAGATTATTCTCATATCTAAAACATAATTGCGTCATATCGTTGAGCACAGTATATTAGTAGTAACATTACTACTGCTGATCCCCATAAAACACAGCATACCTTAAAACAGCATGTAAACACATATAAATACAGTGGTTCGTAAAAAACACTGATTAAAAATCGGTCACACGACCTATCCCACGCATACAAAATTATTCTCATACCTAAAACATCATTGCGTCATATCGTTCAGCACAGTACAACGACATTACTACTGCCGATCCCCATAAAACACAGCATACCTTAAAACAGCCCAACCCTTCTCCTGCCTCGTTTTTTCGCACAACAGGTATCTCTCCGCAGCATGATGAAATGATTGAGCGTGCGCACGTGTGTGAAAAGAAGCATTCAAAAGACAACGGGCCACTACCAAAATCAATACCACAGATAAACACACCGGTTCGTAAAAAAACAGCAATTAAAAATCGCTCACACGAAGTATCCTACGCATACAAAATTGGTCTGATATCTAATACATCATTGCGTCATATCGTTTAGAACGGTACAGCGACATTACTACTGCCGATCCCCATAAAACACAGCATACCTTGAATCAGCCCAACCCTTCTCCGTGGCTAAAATCAATACGACATATAAACACACCGGCTCATAAAAAACAGCGATTAAAAATCACCCACAGGTGTATCCTACGCATACAAAATTATTCTCATACCTAAAACATCATTGCGTCATATCGCTGAGAACAGTGACATTACTGCTGTCGATCCCCATAAAACACAGCATACCTTAAAACAGCCCAACCCTTCTCCTGCCTCGTTTTTTCGCACAACAGGTATCTCTCCGCAGCATGATGAAATGATTGAGCGTGCGCACGTGAGCGAAAAGAAGCATTCGAAGGACAACGGTCGGCCGTTACAATGCATCAAGCAGGGAATACACCGGTGCCCAGAAAAAAGAGCGGCAAAACGTTCGCTCGATCGATCTGTTGATCTACCATCCTGTCTCTTGGCTCTAATGCCCATAGCGGAAAGTTACTCCGGGCTAGGAGTAAAAGCGATAATGGCTCGAGACTGAGTCCTCGGGTGTGTAAAAATGGCCGATTCCCTTCCAGGTACGATATAGACGCTCGAGTGTTGCGAATTACGGCAAAATGCAGGCGAGTGCGTAAGTATGCGCGCACACAACTATACGAATGCACCTACGTCCCGCACACTCGATAGTGATTGATGATGATTAGCCACCGATTCGACGATAAGGGAATGCACTACGCCAAGGTAAAGCACGAGAGTGTAGACGAGCTATGATACAGCTGCGATATTCGAACTTCGTGTATATTCCTGTAAATTCCCCTAAGATACACGGACTTTTAAGTATTTCGTTCGCGGGCTTGTCGGAGTTATGCGCGATATTGAACTAGAATGCCTCGTAAAGTACTGCGGTATCAGAGGAAATCGACAGTTACGGTATGAGTGTGTGGATATTCGCTAAAATAAATCGACAGTTATGGTACGAGTATGTGGATATTGGTTTAAATAAACGGGTATTTGGAAATTTGAGGAAATTCCGTGAATTTTGTTGAAGCGGTGAGAGAGTTAGTGTGTTTGATGACAACGAAAAAAGGTGTGCCTTGAAAAATTGTTTGCAATTTATAGAATTGATAGGAAGGGAAAACAGTAAAGGTCGTTTTAGGTAACATTTTTATTTGAGGATCTAATGAATATTTCAATAACATGTTTTATAGATTTGGGGCGCTTATATAGATGCTGCAAATTTCATATTGTTTTGATAACAAATAGAAAATAAACGTCGGTGTTAATGGACGTAGAGTAAAATATATGTAAGCCCTGAGTACGTTTTAATTATTGTGCTTTAACCGTTTAACTGGACATGACAGTATTTTTTAGCGTGAAGTTTTATAAACTGATCTTTATTGAGCATAACATTTCACACAATGTTCTTGCAGATATTTTAATACGGTAAATATATAGTTTGTTAGCGCCATCTGTTTCATTTTGTAGCGTCGTAAGGGGTGTATCATTAATCATCTATCTGGTCATGGGGGAAATATTTATATAAACTCATCTTTATTTAGCATGATTCGTATTGAGCATAATGTTGTACGTCATTTTGTTATATATGTTTGAATAAACCGTTTACCTTTGAGTGTTTGTGTACATCTAACATTAAGTTATTACCTTTGAAAATCTTTGTATAAAAATGCATTGAATAAATGCCAAAGAAAACATAAATGAACATTTAAAAAATTGCTTTCCTATAATTACTTCACCAAATGCAAATTTCGGCAATTTGAAAACGAATTCCTATACGCTGATCTACAATTCCAGTAGAAAAATAGGGGTAGTATTTTTATTTAATATGACACAATTACACGATCACTAAATTTCAGTTTGAATTTTTTTTGCATTCAGTCAAGTTTACACACTTATGTTTTTATAAATGAAAATGTAATGTAATTTTATTAGAATTGTGATTATTCTGAGTTTATGTGAGTATACGGATATGAATGTATCAGAAAGATACAGAGAGAGAGAGAGAATTATTAATATCATGATATCATAGTTAACCTGTTCGCTTGACAGTTGCGTTACATATGAGTGCATCTGTTGTGCATTTGTTGGCATATAAGTTTTGGAAGCATACAGAGTAAAACAGAAATCGAAACAAAATAGAATAAAGCGCGAATCATGAGTAAAGACAGCAAGAAGGAAGACAGTAAATACAGATAAAAATTGTATTTTACGTTACTGAGGTTGATATCCGTTACTTTTTTGCGTCGTTATCGTTATGTTAATAAACTATAGCTTACACAATTATCATTATATTATAATAAAACCGCCATCAAAACTTTTCTATTCAACATCATTAAAAACGTCACAGAACGGTGTATGACAAATAACTAATGTGACGTGATGCATGTAAACATCTGTTGTGCGGTTGTTGGCATATAAGTTTTGGAAGCACAGAGAGTAAAACACGATATGAAAGCAAACAAAGTGAAACGCGAATCATGAGTGAAGACAGTCAGAAGAGAAAAGACACTAAATACAGATGAAAATTATATTTTGCGTTACTGTGTTAATATTTGTTGCTTTTTTGTGTCGTTATCGCTTTGGGCACAAACTTCCCGTTACATAATTATCATTATATCAGTAGTATAGACAGTAAATACAGATAAAAATTATATTTTGCGTTACTGTCTTAATCATATATTAATAATTAATATCTGTCTGCTTTTTTGCATCGTTGTCGCTTTGTCCATAAACTTGACCATACACAATTATCATTACATTATAATAAAACCGCCATCTATTGAAAATCATTAAAGCCGTCACGAAACAGTGTATATGACCAGTAAGTAACCTCACGTATCGTATGTGAGCATCTGTTGTGCGATTTCTGGCATATAAGTTTTGGAAGCATAAAGAGTAAAACACAAATCGGAAGAAGACAAAGTAAAACACAAATCGAAAGAAAACAGAGTAAAACTCGAATCATGAATGAAGACGGTAAGAAGAAAAACGACAGTAAATACAGATAAAAATTGTAATTTTCGTTACTGTGTTAATATTTGCTTTTTTGCATCGTTATCGCTTTGTGCATGAACTTTACCTTACGCAACTATAGTTACATTATAATAAAACCGTCATCCGAAGTTTTCTATTGAAAATCATTAAAACCGTCACAGCAGGGTGTATGACCAGCAATTCAGGTCACGTGTCGTATGTGAGCGTCTGTTGTGCGATGCATATAACTTTTGGAAGCATAGAGAATAAAACACGAATTGAAAGAAAACAGAGTAAAACGCGAATCATGAGTGAAGACAATAAGAAGAGAAACGACAGTAAATGCATATAAAAATTGTATTTTGCGTTACTGTATTAATATTTGTTGCTTTTTTTGCATCGTTATCTCTTTGTCAGTAAACTTTACCCTACACAATTATCATTACATTATAATGAAATCGCTTTTCTATTGACTCTACCGGCTTCTATTAACTTTTATATTAAAAATCGTTAAACCGTCACGGAACGGTGTATGAAAAGTAACTCACCTCACGTGTTGTATGTGACGTAACTATAAAGTCAGCATTGGGGGTAATATGAGATCGTAAGCGATTTTGCGAGAATTTGCCTGGCAACGTTGCGCTGCACATAACGCTCACAGGTGCAACGCAACTGCGTGCTTTGCTGAGGTACAAGGTGGATAAGGATCTACGTGCGTTAGCAATCTATCGGTAACGCTGGATGCCGGGATGGCAAGGTATCGCGGCGGCTGAAAGTGGGCTGAACTCTTGCTCACATTTTACCTTCTAAGAAACTAGATACGAAGATGCGTCGTGATAACGCAGGCCGCGCTATTGTTGTCCTAACGCAACCGAGCACGTAGCTTCCGGCGGCAATTTATGAACTCGCTCGAAAATCTATTAGCTTCGAAAGTAGTTAACGCAGTATTGATGGGAGCGGCTACTGTGCTTTCAACGCTTTGGGCCACGGGATTTGAACTAAGAGTACGTTGACTGCCACGCACTTAACGTATGTCACAATAGAATTTAACAAAATATCATTTCAATCCTAACACTAAATTGATATGATTAATATATATTCGGTGAATTTTCACTGAATAACGGTTTCAAGGGTATATATCATTTTATACATACATGATGTGTTTTATGATTTGACCAACGTGTTTTAGAAATATAATGAGTAAACATTTTATATTGTATGTTACCGACGGTGTTATTGCGAAAAGAAGGGAAAAAAGGAAAACAACAGAAGAGTTCAAACAAAAGATTGATCAGATACTATCGAAACGCCAAACAGGTCGGATGTGACAAGAAAACAAAACCTTCAAATAGTCATTATAAATCCCATATATTTCTTGAAACTTTATTCGTTCTGAATGTATTTTAAACTTCCCTTTGTTCAGTAATCAAAACTTCGTTTAACACTAAACCTACCACCACCGGTCAAATTGACCGTTTTCAAACTTTTGTACAACTTACACACATTTAAACGGTATCATATCGCTATCAAACTTTATGTCTTTTCTTAAAATATGCATACAATATGTTCTACAGTATTTGCTTCTAGTTTTTTTTCTTTTTTCTAAGAAATATTTGTAGTCTGTCCTACCTAGGGTGGTTGGTCCATTTGACGGTCAAGAAAATATTTTATGTACTGTTTTAAATATGTAGGGATTTATTTTCAGTGGGAATGAAATGAATCAGGTGCACTGACAAGCACGTGATAGTAATAGTAATATGTTTGAAGAACCGAATACAGTAATATATTCGAAAAAAAACGATTTACGTTCCTTTGTCCCGATCGTACGAAAAACTTGTCAAGTAAAATATTATAAAGGTTACAAAACTACGAAAATCTGTTCGAGATGCGAAAAATATGTGTGTGGCAAATGTTCATCTGGGACCAAAATAATTTGTAAAAAATGCAGTAAAGCCGGATAAGATATATATCTATATAAATAAATAAATCAATCTAATCAATAAATCAAGTGTATGATATCGTTTAAAGCAATTAGCAGGATGTAGGCATAGTTTCCATATTCAACATGTCACCAACAAATGCTTTTGTATAAAATGTACTTAGTGGACAACGTGTCAAAGTGTTTTGTTTTCGACTCTTTTTGTTCATATAATAGTAATAAAGATATGGAGTAACTAATAAAAGTCTTTAGGGGCGGATTTTTTTTTATATTAAGTAATGTCGGTCGAGTACTTTTCATGTCTGCGTTATATGGAAACTGCGTTAATGATTCTATAACAGATCTCAAAAGAAGTAAACTTCCTTTTGTATTGTTTTTTATCAATCCTTTTAGGCATCATGCGAACCCAGGTTAAAGATAATTTTTAGGTAAACGCTACTACTTGTTCATAACAGCAAATAAAGGATAATACTTTAGGTATTGTGTCATACGACCCGATACCAATAAAATAAATTATATAAGTAGGGGCACTTTATTAAACGGTATTCTTAATGAATCGGAATTAATTTAAAATAAATAGTTTCTCGATTTACACTAAAAACAAACTGCATAGACACCAATAGCAACACTGACAGTTTGTGACGGTCGACGGCGAATTATGTTGTTAAACTGTCACAATCTAAATATTTCGCTCTAAACATTAATTCTAATAAAAAAAACAGTAATGCTGCATCGTTTCTGCAGGTGTATGCAAAGTCCTTGACAACATGTATATTGACAACATGTGTATTCTGCATGTGTATGCAAAGTTGAGAAATTATAACGTACGTGTTCAATAAAAATAATAGCGGAATTCCCTATTAATTTCAACCAAAAAAGTGTAATAAAGACATTCATGTTATAAGGAGACTGTGTGAGCTAATTAAGTTTTATATGTGGTAATGTAGTTTATTTGAGCAATTTTACAGCCGGAAAAGAGTTTAGTTATACAATGTTTTCCTAAAGACTTTAATGTCTCGCAATTATCTCTCCTTATATTAGCACATGCGTATATATTTGTAAGTAATTAAACATGAATTCATCCTAACAGAAATAGGTACTATGTATAACACTTTTAGCGATATTCGATTTTCGTTTTTTATAGCCCTCATCGAGATTTATAATCCCGTACAAATTTTTCTATATTCTTAACTCTGGTAAGTTAATTCAGATTTTTCAACTCCATTTTTCTTTTACTTTCTATTATTTCTAACCACCTTTCAATTTCTCAATTTTTTTTTGTGTCCTGTGTAATTTCCTCTACTCTTGGTTTAGAGTGTTCACTCTGTGAACAGTTTTCAATTAAATGCTTTAAGATTCTTACGTTCTACACGATCTTTATTCTTCTCTAAGGTTGTTGTCTTAAAAATTCTTCCACGCGTTGATTTTTTATTGTGTCCTTTCGCAATCTTTTTTAGATATTATGGAGTGCTGTATATAATTATATATCTATATAATTTATTGTATTTTGCGTGCATTGTTATACTGAACAGTTTCTGACATTGATTCTCTCTGCTTCTTTACGTTAATAATTTACTAGCCATTTCTATCAAAAAATTCTAATTGCTTTTTTCCTCTTCTAATTGATTTTCCCGACTCCTCTTCCTCCTTTAAGCATGCTTTTATTACGGACTTATTATTTCCATTTCTTATTCCATCTTAGCATTTTAAAACTCTACTTCCTGTTCTAATAGACGTTACCATATGCCTTTCCATTTCTTCTAAAATTATTTATTTCAGTGTACACACGTTCAGCCCTGGACACCGTCTTAAATTGTATATGTATTGCATGGAAATCTTGTTCTGTGCGTACCGCATAATCGAAGGATTTTCTGAGTGCAGGGACTTCAAAGAAAATGTACAAAACCCGCCATTTGTAAACAAAACTAGTTAATAGACTGCAATTTCACGGAGTATTGTACAAAATTTCTCAATGCACGAATACTTTTTGTACTAACTGTATTGTGTTATCAAAGGCCATGCATATAAAAACAGATTATATCATGACGCATTGTTCCTTATTAAATAAACACTCACTGGCACCACTATTAATACTACTCCGTAATGCATTCCGGAAACTGCAAAGGTGATAGCCCAAAAAAATTAATCCAGGGAGCATAAGCTCGCTGAAAAGCCATCAAGGTGGAGTTACGCTTGGGCAAACGCAGGTTTTCTTATAAATCTCCATAAAGCCGTTTTTTCCAATACTACAAATCCCACGGAACTTTTATGTTTCAATTTCGCTTTGATCTTAAAGTAATAGGGAGATTTTATGTCAGTGTCTTCATTACCTTTTTCCTCCGATGTTTTACGGACCATAATCATGTTCTCCGCAACGTTTTAAATTTCTCATCGACTCCGATACCGTTTGAAATGTCCGTGGCGCGGTCGTATCGTAAATCGTTCGCGAGGATATAGAAAGAGTGAAAGAGATAGAAACGACTGGTCTGAAAATTTACGCAGTTATAAAACGTCAGTGCCAGGGCAAATACTCGCTCGGTACAGCACCGCAAAAGACTGTACACACTCGATTCAGTGTTTCCGCAGATTATTGGGAGTGTACTGACTTACGTTGTGCCTGGGCGACCGTTATAATGCCTTCCCGAAAATCCCGCGACTTTCGAATCTAGGGATTGATCCAGGATGTTTCGAAAAACATTGGCGGCAAACGGTTCGGGTGCTAAAATTGGTGTCGGGGCTCTTAGAAAATATATTTGACACGTAAAGCGTCGAGGGTATTTTGCTGGTTTCACGTCCAACGCCGGAGTGAAGTTTTTTATATTACAAGTAGTGCTATTAACCCCTTGCACTATTTTCACGAGTCAGACTTATGATGAAAATTTTAGGCCAAACTTAACTACACGATTCAGGCTCATTTAATTTCATGTCAAACGTAAATGTCACGACTCTGGCACGTAATCGAGATTTCGGGACTTTCGAGTGTCTGCAATTTTCCTAGTCTCGTTTACCGAGTAACATTTAATATTTTACGTCTTTATTTCAGAACATTATCTCACAACTACTACTTTTCCCACCCCTTAACACTAAACGAACCGGTACTTTACACCTATCTATTCTTACCATGAGGGGTCATTTGACCCGTTACGAAACAAATGTGGATTTTTAGAAAAAAAATGGCTAATTTAGTAAAGCGAGAAATTGAATAATCAGATGATATAAGAATTGACAGAAAATCAAATGAGCGAATGAAATAACAATTAATGTACGGTTTTAACGTAGCTAGAACTACGTGGCGTTCCTTGCAAGGCGTATTTTTATTTCAGCGGGCACACAACATTGAATAGCACGCTTTTACAATTCTGTCCATCCCCTCATAAATGTTGGAAAAAAAGTATTCAGACTGATGACGTCATATTTTGCAGAACGATTTTACGATCAACGCGCGAGCTCCTTTTGTGTGTCACTCTATCGTTCTTTTGCGTTAATGTTTTCTTTTGTGTGTGTGATTTTTGTCTGCGAAGTGACTCGTGCTTCTGCTTACCAAATATTCTTTTTTTTTATTTTTCATGTTTTTATTCATACACGAATGTTTATATTTTCGAATAAACTCTCACTAATATATAATCAAGGCATTAAGACTCTTTTATTTAAAATACCAATAATAAATATGCCACTTATACTTTTCTCCCTTTCCGTCCCACCTTCTCCTCTTTTCAAACTCACTCCTCTGGATATAACTAAACATTTTCCACAGAAGTAGATACATTAGCATTTATTGTAAACATCAAAGCGCTTGCAATCCTCCAATTATTACAACAAACTTTTATACAAGAACATCGAAGTTGCTCGAGTCCACAACATTCAACTTCATCAATTAATTTTACGCGAAGGGGTATCGCACAGTTTTGAAGGTTAAATGGATCTTTACAATCGTGTGCCTATGATCCAAATGTAATAGATCGTGCATTATTTATTAATATATAATATTAATTATAATATTAATTACCGACACAACAATTTCTATGGTATTTTATTTGGTTTGTTATTTAATTGCTATCTCGTTTGCTTTTCATCGGTTTCTTTCTTTTCTTAGTATCCGATGATCACGAAATTTATTGTACCATATTTCGCACAGTGATTTGCATCAATTATTGATATTGAAATGGCTTTTACGATAAATGATGATACATTAGAAAATACAGTTTAAATATACGGTAGCATAATAGCAAAACACAGTGTTAAAAAAGTCTAAAAAGACGATATTTCGCTTACCTTGTTTTAATAGAGTACATCACGATGTGTTTATTTGAATTTATAACGCTAAAGATAAAAGAGTAAAAGAAGTGTAACGGAAGCAAATGTTACGACTCTAAATGTAGATCGTCGTCAGTGGTAATATTTACAAGTATTTCTTCGTCGATTTTCTCATACAGTTAATACAGGAAGTATTCATATATCGATCAGTTTCGAACAATACTTCGTGAAATTGTTGTTTATTTTGGTAAACAACGAGTCCACACGTATTTATCGAAATCTCCATAATAGATGCAGTTCTACAACAGATTAGTAGTTCAAAGAATTTGTAAAGTTAACACGAAAAAACACAAGTCAACAGAAAAATAAGAGCAAAGCGTATTGGTACACTTCTTATTTCCAAGACCTTACAGGAAAATTTACATTGGTAAATTACATAATTGTCATTATGATATATTTATAAATCTATGATCAACAGAGGCCGCAACTTTATACTCTTAAAAATTATGTATATAAAAGCAGTTGCGTCTATACATTGAAAATTATTCTTGAAAATTATTCCTGAAAAATGTGCAGCAAGTACACTGCCTGGAGAAATATTTCTTATTAATATGCATTAAATTTTTTGGACCATTTCTGTTATAAATATTTGCGTTAATATACACAAACTTGTTGAGTAAAAAAAATGAATTAATAAACTACAATTTTATGAAGTAACTGTCGGAATTTATCGATATACGAATATTCTTTGCATTATGTCTATGTTTGTTCTTTGATTAACGAGATAATACCTCGAACTTTATCGAAGCGGATTAAATATCTTCATTATAACACATCTTTATAGTTCAAGAATATACTTTTTATTATAGCACTTAAATGTGTGTATTTTTCTTCTTTGTCCCATTAGTCAGTTTCATTTTCAGCTTTGAAGTAATTGTTTGATAGTGCCGATTTAATATCGAGCAATCAATATAAATCGCTATTGGGCATGTTTTTATTAAATCTGTAAAATCAGTCGTGTCTGATCGTAACAGACTTTAAACTTCTAAGGTAATTTCAGTTTTCATAAAGCTATTTTTACAAGATTTACCGTAACGCACACTTACCAAAGCCACGATACAAGACTCTTATTACAGCTACGTCTAATCACTCACCTGAAACATAAAACAAACATTATATCAGCATGTTGTAATAAACATTCGGGAATTCGCTATGTACATTGGGACGTAAATTTATGCAGTATTATTGTTTTTGTTTTATGGGATGAAAATGTCTGTTTAGTTCGATCAACATTTCTTTCAGGATTCCAGTTAATTGACACAATATTTATTGTATGCCAAAGGAGTAAAGTAATGTTGATTTTGCCGATCACGGCAGTTAACGAAATTTAAACGTACGCTATAGTTTTCGTGAGGGGATTTATGTTCAATTTTCTGACCGTTTGAGTATGCATTATGTCCAACGCTTTTATTATCCGCCAAATATTATGTAACTGAAATATTTATTTCATTATATTCATTTCATTATATTCATATATTTCATTCATTCTAATTTTCATTGAATAACGGTTTTAAGTGTACATATTATACACATACTTGATGCGTAACCTACATGTTTTAGAAATATATCGAGTGAACAAACAGAATTTAAGAAAGTAATAATCCAACCAAGAATAGTTGCTCAATTTCTGAACATTCCAAGATTAATATTTTACATTGTATGATGTAACTGTTGGCGATAATTACATTCTATGTTATCGATGGTGTTATTGCGAAAAAAAACAGAAAAAAGGGAAACAACGGAAACCAATAAAAGATTGCTCAGATCCTATCGAACCTACAAATAGTCATTATAAATCCTATATATTTATTGAATCTTTATTCGTCTTGCCTGTATTTTAAACTTCCTTTTGTTTAGTAATTAAAAGCCCGTTTAACACTAAACCTACCACCATCGGTCAAATTGACCGTTTTCAAACTTTTCTACAACTTATACATATTTCAACGTTATCATACCGCTATCAAACTTTATGACTTTTCTAAAAATATGCATACAATATATTCTTCAGTATTTACTTCTAGATTTTCTCATATTTTTTTCTATGAAATATTTGTAGTCCGTTCTACCTACCGTGGTCGGTCGATTTGACTGATCGAGAAAATATTTTATTTACTCTGTTAAATGTGTAGGAATTTATTTTCAGTGGGAGATGAAATGGATAAGGTGCACCAACAAGCACGTAATAGTAATAGTAACATATTTGAAAAAACGATTCATGTTCCTTTGTCCCTATCGTACGAAAAACTTGTCAAGCAAAATATTGTAAAGGTTACAAAACTATGAAAAGCATTTTGAGATGCAAAAAATATATATGTGGCAAATGCTCATCTGAGACCAAAATAATTTGTAAAAAATACAACGAAGCCGAATAAGACATATATCTATATAAATAAAACTTGAATCTTTTTTTCATAAATAATTTTACATGTGCACAATGTTAAGTTTGGTTCATTAATTAGACACACTGAAAACTAATCCTTCAGAAATATGTTATATGAGAAAACAGAAATTTTGGATTTTTAGGTTTGTAATTGTAATTACATAAAAATAAATTTCGGTCGAAATATTATGAAAGTTCTTCATTTTACAGACATTCAGTATTAAATTAATCATTACTTACGTTCAATCACAAAAACGGTAACTTTTTTAGTTACCCGTTATTTTGACCGAGTGTGCTAGGAATAGGTAACAAAAAGTTTCAGTAGATTTAGTGTACCTTAACCCTTTGTACTCAGACTTTCTCTCGCCTAAAGCTTTTAGAAGCTCGGACTTTTTTTTGCTGTATCTGTCCTTGTGATATGTTATTTGTTTCAAGGTAAAAAATATGCACATACTATTTAAAAGGCAAGATATTTTTAATGTTATTTTATTGTCATTATAAAAACATTTTGTAAATGAAAATTTTAATTATAAATTATTGTAATTTTCAAGTGTATGATATCGTTTAAAGCAATTAGCAAGATGTAGGCATAGTTTCCATATTAAATATGACACCAATAAATACTTTAATTTCCTCTACTGTTACATCTTTCCAATTTTTCCAGGTAGAACAGTCAGTAATAGATTTTCTACTAATAATATGTTGTGCATACAAATTTGTCTGCTTTACAAGTTGTCTATCAAATAATTTGTAAAAAATAAACTAAAGTATTCAAGGGTTCGTTCAAATTATTTATCTGTGGGCCAGGAGTAGGTAACGAAAAGTTTCGGTAGGTTTACTGTTAAAGAATCTCCAACAGTAACTTCTGACGAACTTCCTGTTGACATGAAGTTCTACGTCTTCAATTGCTAGCGTAAAATCTTACGTCTTCGCACATTATCACACACCCCCGTGTCCGTTTGTCAATACAAGGTTCTATGTTTTCTTTTTTTTTTTACATCAACCGCGGACTTTTCAGTGGCAATTCTTCTGAGACCACCCCATCCGTAAACCAGTAAACTTCTCTCCTCGCGCTACCTTTTCCGTCCTGCAACATCCTGCTGCCAGGCGACTCTCACGAAATCCTTGAGAGTGCCGTACGCCACCGTCGCGTGAAAAAAAATAGAAGAAGAAAGGAACAGGAAAGCAAGCGTCTGAACAAAGAGAGAGACTAGAGAGAGTTTAGAGCACGAGTCATGATGGAGTGAGAAAAAGCGGTGAGAAAGTTTTACGAATCCCTCGTGCGAACGCGCGAGACGCGTTCAAATCGTGATTCATAACGAGCAATCCCTGAGGAAGTAGGAGGTTTCCTATTATCATTTTAGATGGAGTAATGTTGATTCGAAGCTCGTGCATCGTCTAGTGCGCTCGCTCTCGCGTGAATGAAAATAATTTAACCGTTGTGCTAATAAACGCCTGGGTTTACGACACTGTAACCTGTGAAATTTTGGTTTTATCGACAGTTTAATCAAATTAGTGTTGACAATGTTGAATCAGGTATTAATCTTATAAATGATTTTACTGAACATAAGTGTGTTACATAATCTTTAGTTTAATTAGATAATATTAACACATTGACTGCCGTGCATATGTTACTATATTAAAACCCCAACGTGATGAAGTACTATAGAATATGATTAAATTGTGCAAAATGAAAATAATGCGAAGGTACCGGAGACCAATGAATTTCGTTACTATTTAATATCAACATTTTAACGACCGCTAGCCGATTAATCGACTTTTCGACTAACCTGTGAAATTTTGATTTTATCGGCGGTTTAATCAAATGAATATTGACAATGTTGAATCGGCATTAATTTTATAAATGATTTTACTGAACATAAATGTGTTACATAACCTTTAGTTTAATTAGATAATATTAACACGTTGACTGCCGTGCATATGTTACTATATTAAAACCGCAACGTGATGAAGTACTATAAAATATGATTGAATTGTGCAAAATGAAAATAATGCGATTGTATCGGAGACCAAAGAATTTCATCACTATTTAATATTAACACTTTAACGACCGCTAGCCGATTCATCGATTTTTCGGTTCCAACTGCTATTTACCGGTAGCCGATTAATCGGCTTTTCAGTGGTCAACGGTTATATTAGATAAAATAAATATCAGATGATATAATGACAATTCTAAATGACAATAAAATGACACTGCTTTGAAACCAAAGGATTCTCAACAACACATTCAGTATTTTTCACTTATAAAGCTTTACAAATAGGCACATACACAATTCCTGCGCGATATCCAAAACAGAGTCGGTCGTTAGTGAGTGGCATCTTGAATCAATAGTGGTCGGTAAAATGTTAATTGCATTTACAAAATTATAAATTCTACCGATTGGGTATTTTTTGAATGTTTGGTGAGATCTTTTGCGAGGGTCATCGATGACCACCATGACAGCCAACGCGTTAAAATATTATAAAACAGCATTACATACTGCCACACACTTGTGACGTTTTCTTTACAATTAAACTCTTCATCAAATTTCGACTTTACGGCTCTTAACACGTTGACTGCCGTGCGTATTTTACTATATTAAAACCGTAACGTGATGAACTACTACAAAATATGATTGAATTGTGCAAAACGAAAATAATGCGAAGGTATCGGAGACCAAAGAATTGAATTACTATTTAATAGCAATTGCATTTACAAACGGTATTTATTCACCGATTGGGTATTTTTTGAATTTTTCGTAAGAAAAAATTGAATTCTTCAGAAGGTTCGGAAGTAAAACAAAAAATGATAGACAGGAAAACAATGTTCATCCATTGATGACGGTATATAGACAATGCTGTACATATAGAATTTTGTTTGCTTTCTAACTTTTCACAAAATTTGCTTCGTTTAATTATCAGTGACCGGTACCCGTTATTAATAAAGATTTTCTTTCACTCTAACGTACTATAGCTTTTTAAATGCATACACATTGTATCGGGCACACAGGCCGGATTTTTACACTTTGAACAAACAGTGTTTGTACAGAGACGGAAAATTCGAATTTATGTGGATGAAGAAGTAAAGGTCCCTGCAACGATGTCAAAGTTACTTGGTCAAAGGAAATGTCGAGCACGTCAAAGTCTTCCCTTGAGATAAAAATCTTCTTCACACCTCCAAAGCTTGTAGAGAATAAGGCTTAAGAAAAATAGTAAGCTAATCCCTAGAATCTGGAGGAGTATTGCTTGAGGGATGACCTCTTACAATAATAAACTCGTGAACAAGGGATCCAAGGATTTCGAAGCATACATAAATTTAACCTAATTACAATAAATGAGTTACAACCTAAAAGTTGGATTTCAAATAAAATCTAAATCATTGCACTCAGTTATACTCTCTGAAGGAATATCATAAGTCTAACATATCACTCAAAAATATCCCTTTCCAGGGGACATACTTGAACTTTTTGAAAAGTACATGTTTACTTGAAGTGTTTTATTGAAATCATATAAAAAATCGAAACCAAAGTTTCATTTATATGGCACGGTCTAAATTTCTCTTTCCCACCAAAAGAAACAGATGAGGTGCGTTTACATATTTGAAGTATATAAGTTTATATTCTTTATAGAATATTCTATAGTTCGAGAAGGTAGATATGTAAGCCTGAGAATAAAATTAAAACCTGGAAGAAAGAGACTTCGAAAACTCAACACAGTTCGTATTGAAGTATAGGACATTATGGATCGATACTTACACTAAGTTTTATATTTCGTTGATTAATTTTATCCTGTTATTTCGAAATTTTATAATTCGCAATTTTTTAAGTATTTATCCAATACCCGGGATAATAGCAAGGGGGAAAGAATGATAAATATCCGTTTGCATTTACATCGGAGAATAAATGTACCAACGAACTTCATATTCGCATTGTGGGAAGATGGAAACGGCTGTATTGTTTGCTTTAACAAGAAAATACAAAGTGCAAAGACTCAAACTAATTATAATATTTTTACGAAACATGTTAAACGAATCTGCAATTCATATCGAAAACTGTTTCAAACTTTATCAGACAAGTGAAAATGATAAGCAATTAAACGTTTATTTTTGTACAAATTGCTGAAAATTATTACTGGGTCCAAAGCTACTTGGTCCTAAAGCAGGAAGGTTGGCCGCGATCAAAAAATTGTACGAAAACGGCCAACGGTAAAGAGCTAAAATTACCTTTTAATAACTAAAAGCTTAGAAAAATAAGGTATTTTCGAAAGTAATTTAAATGTTTATTCTAAGACGTTAATACAAAAAAAGAATGACCCTGGTCGTTTAAAAAACATCCTAATTTTTACCCTGTCCGTGCCAAGGCCCTATCGTCATCTTATCGACGAGATAAAAATCAGAAGTGCTTCGATTTTTTCACGTAGTACATATAGTCAGTTTGCTTATGCGGGTTCATAATTCCTCAAGAGCGGAAGTATTAGATTATGTAAGTTATGGGGGTCCAGATCGCTCCGCCTAGAACGTCCTTTTTCACTGCCCCAAAACGGTCAGAGTTCATGTTTGCTGAGACAAGCTACTGCGATTCTCTTATAACAAGGTTTGTACATAACACAACTGAATTATTTGACGCAGTCTTCCTATAGCATAAACTTGTCTATTATATTCCTACGTTTAAAATGATAGCAAAGTTGCCCCGGTTTTTTCAAGCACATTGCCATTGTTTCAGTGTCAGTTATGTAGAAGTTCCCTTGTAAATGCAGAAACGATGCAACGGTAGGACTTTTTTTTAAACTTAAAACAGATTGCAGTGGCATTTAGTATATGGCTGAATGTTTCCCAGGTTCGCGAATTATTATCTTGACTACATTCAATTTTGGCATGCCATATATGGGCGATGCCTTAGAAAAATACGTTGGCGACCGCGTGTTATCACAAGCTGTGAAGTGATGAGAGAAGGTGAAATTTGCTCACCATTTATCATTACTAACGTTAGTTGACAATGCTTAACACGTTGACTGCCAAGCGTATTTTGCTGTGTTAGAACCGCAATGCAATAAAATACTGCACAGTATGATTAACCCCTTAACGCACAGTTTTTAAGGCCAAAAAAATTCAATTTTTTCTGTAAAAAAACACAATTTAGAACATTATCTTGGTAAAAAAATTAAAAAAATACGAAGATAACCAACATTTTTATTTTAATTTTGGATTTTGATCCACATTGCAGAAAAGAACCGAATATTACAATGTTACAGGTACATCAACTTTTTTATGTTTCTTTTCGAATTGCTATTTCGGAAAAAACATCTATTTCTCAGTAAAAATATTTATTTATACGTTTACAACATAAATAATAATAATACTAGTAGTTATTTTAAAAAATTATTCAAAATTCTCTTTTGCGTAATAAATTTGCGCAAGGTGCAGCACATAGCCCAACATTGCACGTATTACACATATAACGACTCTTCTTTTCCTTTTGTTCTATGCGAAAGGCTATATTTTATTCTTGAACAAATAAGTGTTATAGCTTACAATCCCATGTAAATGATAAATATCAATAAAACGATTTCGTTTTTGCTTGCACATTCTTATTTTCAATTCTCGATTATATTCGAGTGTAAAAAATTATAGCAGCATAAAATACAACGCCGCCCGAATTGTCTCGAGTGTGCACAATTGGGCTGTGTAGGGCGCTCGAATTAACTCGAGCGTACAAGTTAAGGGGTTAAATCGTGCAAAATGAAGGTAACGCAGAGTTGTTAGAAGCCAAAGTATTGAAGCACCGTTCCAATATCAATTGCTTTCCCAAGATTGCAAATAGACTTTATTGCGAATATTTTGCATTTTTAGTAAAATCTTTTGATAGGTCACCGGTGACCACCGTGGCAGTCAACGTGTTAAGCGGATACATTATTCGGTCGTGATGAATCCCGAGCACCTGTCTGAAGCAAAGCCATCATTGCCGGCCGAACAACAAGCAAACTAATCCACTCATGCGGGGAATCTTGGAAAGACCAGATTACTGTGACGGTTACATCCGCCACAACGCCCAGAACCTATGGAATAAGGATTTGGAGAATGACAAGAGCCGGCTGTGTACCATAGTGAAATGTCGATTATTCAATATACGCCGCAGCGTAACATTCAAGGAATTTTGTAGTATGCTGCCCCTCATTCTAACTGCTGCACGTACTTCAACCACACCAAATGCTTCAAATGTACAGGGTATTGTCATTACATCCACTGTAGCGCAACATTAACCCTTTGAGCGTTATGAACGCATATATGCATACGCACATAACCATTCACTTTAGGCTATGAACGCATATATGCGTTCTCACACAACCATTCAATTTAGGCTATGAACGCATGTTAGCATCAAAACACCTTGTTTCCTGTGATAATTGTAAGTTGAGGTTTTTAAAATATATTGGTTTGAAAGGGCATTAGAAATAAACTGAATATATTTGAAACTCCTAATTTTCAGGGGAACTCTCAGACAAAATTCGCAAAGTTGCAAAACACCGGTTTTTCGCGTCTGTAAAGAAACGTAATAATTTTACGAAAAAAAGTTCTATTTGAAAAATGTAGGTATTGAGAATAGCTACAAAATGCGTTCAAACTTTACGACCTTGCATTATCTCAGCAACCAATCAACATAGAGTCATGATTTTTTTTTGGGTAGCTTGACGAGATATGAAGAAATAGCTTAACCATTTATTTAAAAAAATAAATGTAAGCACTCAAATTTTTGTTTCTGATTATATATTATATTTTTCTTGTTTTTTATTTATAAATCATGATTAAACATGTCTCACTCAAAAATTAACGTCACATGAAATACGTTTTATTTAAGTTAAAATTTTACAAAATAACTAAAAAATTACATATTTTTCAAATTCAATTAATAAAACGTATTTCATAATTTATTTCAGTTACAATCAATATATTTTGCAACGAAAATTCAGTCTGCTCAACTTGCGCTCTTTGGTAAAAGGTACGCAGCCCACGGTATGCTTTTTCGCAAAGAATGGACAGTCCATGGCGCACGCTTAACGTCCGACAACGCAGCGCTCAAAAGATTAACCAGTTAACTGTGACGCCGCCGTTTAAGAGTGCGCACCGTTTTGTGTCGCCAGAATCGAGCCATGACGAGTATATTCGTCAATCACAGAGTAAGTTGCGCTGGTAAGAAATTGGATGAGAAAGATGGGTTTATTTTATAAAATAGAAAATTTTATTACTAATATTTACTTATTTGGTTAACATAAGCATATATTACATACATATTAAACTAAAAACGCAATAAAATAAACTTCGGGTCAGCAACTATCAATAGGCTCAGCGCCTGGTCGGCGTCACGTATTTCTTCCATGTCTGACCATACCTGAAAGAATCCTATTATAAATCAACATTTTGACTTTTGACCTTTGCCTTTGCTCCTTTTAGGTTAACATCTAAAAAACATTATCATCGCACATAAATAAATTCATTATGCGAACTGGTAAACTGTTTCAACCGGTGCATACGGGGACGCATGAGTTCATCTCAAACTGTTTATGTTTTTTATTTGTTTGTTTTATTCCGGTATAGCCTCAAAATATTCTAAACATCTTAAAATTTGAAAATATGTTTTGTTTTTCTCAAAAATTGCAATTCAAATAGCCAATGGTCACTGCTTTATACGCATGACGAATATACTCGGCAATACACAAAATCGTGTCGCTTCTCCATGACGAGTATACTCGTCAAACACAGTTAACTGGTTAAAAAAGTCTCGCATGCTTGGTGCAGTCTGAGACATTTGGCCCGTATTTCAGAAGCACAGTGTACTTAAAATATATGACCAATTCTGCTCTACTATCATTATGTACGCTGTAGCTAACGTTGAAATTAGAAATCTAACCTACCTCGTTTATCTTCTTAAAAAGAAATCCGTCCCGAAAGGGTAAAAAGAATGTAAATATTATTCTCTGGAATATATGACCAATTTTGCTCTACTATCATTATGTACGCTGTAGCTAACATTGAAAAAGTCTCGTCTGTTGGGTGTAGGCCGAGACGTACTACTTTGGGATATTGTGCGTTCCAACACTAAACATATCAGACGCAAGTGTGTTACAGAAACGGAGCACATTTACTCTTAGGAATAGCTGGTTTGCATCATAAATGGTTTGCTATCACCGACTAGTATTTTCACTCCTTATTCCAGAGAATAATATTTACACTCTTTTAACCCTTTCGGGACGGATTTCTTTTTAAGAAGATAAACGAGGTAGGTTAGATTTCTAATACTTCAGGTAGAGAATTTATTCATTACCGAATAATTTACCCAAATAGTTTTTTCATGTTAACATGTTAAACACTCGTATTTCGCTTTGACTAATGCCTTTGTAAGTATATCAGCGATCATTCATTCAACGGATTCCGTCTTTAACCGTTTGAGTCACAGAAGTTCTAATTTATGTCGAAAAATACCAAACGGACCTAAAGCGCCTGTGTTTATCAAATAAGTATAATTTTAAACATTGGTATTTAGCCCTTTAGAGACAGATTTATTTTAAGAAAATAAAAGAGGCAGGTTACATTTCTAATACTCCAGGTCAAGAATGTATTCATTATAATAGGGTAAGGAAAAGAAGTTTTTTTTATTTACATCAGTGCAAAGTTAAAGCCTGTGTACTGATGCATATATGTCACATTAGTCTTATAAAGATTAAGACAAAATTTATTCCGAATTGATACACATGTAGTGTATTATATGTAATAACAGAAAAAGTAATATGAAAACAGCGTTTGGAAGCTATAAGACGGCTGAGACGTCTTTATCCCGATTTGAAAGACGGGTAGAATATATATGTGTCATCGCTTTTTGTACATAAAGAACTAACTAATTTGAATTGGTTACATAAAAATATTCAAAAGAGAGCTAATAAAATAGAAAGCAAAAAACTTACTGGCTTATTTTATCTATATATCATAATCAGTTTTTGAAAACTATCTACAAATGATGTTACCGCGCTGATATTTTACACTTAACGGACTTTTTGACAGGAAGAAATTGTGGTACTAGATTTTAAGGAATGTAAAAATAGAGGCCCATTCACAATGAAGCAATATGCAAGAAATTTTAGTAGATTGATAGTTGGAAGCTACGATTAAACTTGACTAGAACATATGTGTCCCAACGTAATTCAGTAGACTGTTTCAATTATTCACTCAGACGCGCTAAGATCAATGCATAATGAAATGTCTTTTGCTCCCTTAATGTATGTTATCAGAATTGGACAACATTACGCAGTAGTTTAGGTAATATATTTTATTTTCTGTTACAAAATAACAGCAAAATTTATGTGAACAGCAGTTTTAGCTGTATGTTTGACGCAATACCTGGTAAAAATTGAAAAACGTAGTTCAAAAGATATTTGTGTTTTTTAAGAGGAGAGTCACAATTTTTAATTCTTCATAGGTGACAAAATCTCATCCGCCGGAAACTGTTTAACGCGGTTTCCATATATTGCGGTATGAATCGATTTGATTTGCACTAATTCTGAATTTGTCGTCGAGCCATTTCCGTACAATATCGTATGAATTAACCTGGTTTATATTAACTCTGTATTTCGTGTAACGCAGTTTCCATATAACTCCCCACGAATTAATCTGATTTAAGCTAACTCGCAGTTTCTCATAACACCGTTTCCATATAATACAATACGTACTAATCTGATTTCCATTAATTTCGCGTTACTTATAACAATTTAATCGCGTTATCACAGAAGCGGCTTTCTCCGACATTCAGATCCATAAAACAGCAGGACGCATTAACCGCAGACTTTTGTCAGGCACTGTACGTCATCAGACAAACGTTCTTTCGCATGTAAAACAGCTTTGTTGCGGATGACCGTTTCGAGACAGGGAAAAAACCGTTGGCAGGCAATTAACAAGACAAGCGCAGACACCGACGTAACTTCACTCCGCAGCCGAACGATAATATCTCGGTTTGTACCGCGTTTGGACTTAATCGGACTAGTAGCATCGCGCACGTGGCATCCGTGTATCAGTACACGAATCGCTGCCGCTCGAGATTATTTCCAAAGCTACATAACGACATGGAATTCGTGACGGCGTATTCCGGCGCGAAATTTCATGTCGGCGATCCTCGATAGACTCCTGCGGCGAAAGACTATGCACTTAATTGCAACTTTGCAGCGCGATGGCATAACTGATTATTGACCCGCAGCGTCAGAAAATTGACACCTTGTAGTATTAGTAGAATTGTGTAATTAGTATCCATTTTAGTATTACAATGTAACTAGTCAATTTCATATATCCCAATATATAGTGTTATAAAGGGTGTCTCAAAATGGATCACGATGGCATAACTGATTATAAACCTGCAGTGTCAGAAAATTGCCACTTTGTAATAGTAGTAGAATTCTGTAATTGGCATTCATTTTAGTATTATAATGTCAATAGTCAATTTCGTATAGAATAATATATAGTGTTATAAAGGGTGTCTCAAAATGGGCAATTTTGTAGCGCGGAGGCATGACTGGTTATTGACCTGTAGTGTCAGAAAATGGACACTTTGCAATACTAGTAAAATTCTGCAATTGGCATTCAGTTTAGTATTATAATGTAAATAATCAATTTTATACATATCAATATATAGTGTTATAAAGGGTGTCTCAAAATGAGCAAGTTTGTAGGGCGATGGAATCACTTATTATTGATGCTTTCTAGTACTAATAAAATTCTGTAATTAGCATCCATTTTAGTATTACAATATAAGTAGTCAATTTCATATATAGCAATATATAGTGTTATAAAGGGTGTCTCAGAATGGGTAACGATAGTATAACTGATTATTGACCTGTTGTATCAGCAAATTGACACTTCCTAATACTAGCAGAATTCTGTAATTATCATTAATTTTAGTATTATAATATCAATAGTCAATTTCGTATACAATAATATACTGTGTTATAAAAGGTGTCTCAACGTGGGTAACTTTGTAGCGCGATGGTATAACTTATTATTGACACTTTGTAATACTAAGCGAATTCTGTAATTAGCATAAATTTTAGTATTACAATGTAAATAATCAATTTTATATATATCAATATATAGTGTTATAAAGGGTTTATCAAAAGGGGTAACTTTGCAGCGCGATGGCATAACTGATTATTGACCTGTAGTCTCAGAAAATTGACACTCTGTAATGCTGGTAGAATTCTATAATTAGCATCAATTTTAGCATTACAATGTTAATAGTCAATTTCATATCGAGTGATATATAATACTGTAAAGGGTGTCTCAAAATCGGCAACTTTGTAGCGTGAAGGCATAATTGATTATTGACATTTTGTAATACTAGGCGAATTCTGTAATTGGCATTCATTTTAGTATTATAATGGTAATATTCAATTTCGTATATAACAATATATGGTGTTATAAATGGTGTCTCAATATGGGCAATTTTGTAGCGCGATGGCATAACTGATTATTAACTTGCCGTGTCGGAAAATTGACACTTTGTAATACTAGTAAAATTCTGTAATTGGCATTCATTTTAGTGTTATAATGTTAATAGACAATTTCGTATATATCAATATATAGTGTTATGAAGGGTGCCCCAAAATGGGCTGACATTTTAATTTATTCATAAACCGCACTATTTATTTAAAAGATACGAATGTTTTTATTTTAATATGGTGTAATTCTCCATGACTAAACCTCAATACTTTCTGATACCAGATTTGAAAGATCAGTGCTCTATGTCCGCTACAAAATAATGGCGCGTAATTTAAAATGTCAGGTCATTTTGAGGCATCCTTTTGAATTTTGCTCATTCTTGTATAATGTTTTATATGAAAAAATTGCTCCGCTGCTTGGTTCGAAATTATATGTATAAGTTCCGTCTTAAGGAGACTATATGCAATGATACATATGTATTTAAATGAACTTAAACTTAAATCGAAACACATTTTAGAAAGAATATAAAGATTATTGCTAATTAAAATATCATATGGGATGAAGATTAAATTAGTTCAATGATGTGTGTATTATTATACAAGATTCGGCACGGAAACCTGAGGGTTTTTGAAATATACAAAATTATTTAAATGAAAACTAAACTTTGTTCTGTGATAAATGACAACCTTGTACTGTGGTTTAAAAAATGTTAATAGTCATTTTTGTATAGAATAACATATAGATTTCCCAAAACGGAGTGCCTGCCGTTTTATTTTAATATCGTGTAATTCTCCGCCTCCCTGCATATAGGTTCCTAAAGAAGGAACTTATGGTTCTGAAATATGTATAGTGAAAAAGTTTAATTTAAGTAGAAGCAACACAATAAAAAAAAGGGAAACCTTTTCATAATAAGTTTTATGTTTATACGAAGAATCAGTATGTAGAAAAACATGTTGAATTGTATTGGCCCATGTTATTAATGTTATGAAAACGTAACGTTACTGTTACAGCAATGTGAATAATGAAAATGGATAAATCTGATATTTGATAGTCGTTTCATCTGTGGATTTATTTACCTCGTCCAAACGTATCGATATGGGTTGTTTATGATCGCGCAATTTGCGTGCAGTCAATATTTGCGATTATATATTCTACTGGTAAATATCCGTACATACGTTGCAATCGTGATCTGACAGTTCAAGTATGTAAACGTCAACATTTATGATTTGCGCGTATTGCACATTATATTTTAGAAAATAATGATTCATCGGAATCTTAAAATGCCTGTCAGTACGTCATTCTAGAAGACAATAATTTTGAGTTAAATAAATTGATATTGCAATTAAATTGAAAATCGCTTGTAAGACTGTACAAAAATAATTCTTGGAAAAACTTCTTGAAGCAAAAGTAGGAAATCTTATTAGATGTTCGAACAAATTTTGTGGCGGTTTTAAAGTATGAGAAAACGTTAAATTATAGATTCGCACTGCATGAAAAATATATTTCTATCTATTAAATATTTCATCTTGATATAGTGCTATATTCGATTTACAATATAAGTACAATATTCATTATCTTATGCAGTTGAAACTTCTGGCATTACAGGATTTGTGGTAAATCATAATTTTCCATAATATAATTGATCATACAATATCATGCCAATCAAAAATCTTTGCCATTTTGTAACACAATAGCACCACAGATTATTGAGTTGCATTTTCGGACAATTAATAATTTTGTTATGTTAACTTTTATGAGGCGTTTCATGTTTGTGCCCCATAGAAGCGCCAGAAAGTGTATTTGAGACAGTATAGCTTATGTGATTGTAATATGAAAACATATTATGTTTGTTTGGTTTGGGTAATGAAAACAAATAACATTACTTCAAAATTTGTTTTATGTGTAGGCATGTATAGTGCACTACCACGTTCTATACAATATTTATGTTTCAACGTCTATTTTTGGGATTAAAAATAAATTTCTTTGGCCTACTTACCGACAGATTCGATCGGACAACGGACTAGTTTATGTAACACACAAGTATAAGGTGCCTAATAAATTATTATTTACGAAAAGGACGAGAAAAGAGATACATTGTCCGTTTTTCCAGAATTTTTCTGAAACGAGTCTTAGACTCATTGTCAAACAACATATGCCTAGGAAACGCAATCTTCGATGTTGTTTTCATTGTTATTCATTCGATAGAATACTTAGGTGTTGTACACGATATTTAAATTGCTACGCATAATTACATTGCACGATTATTTACATTATTACATATAATGGTTGACATTTTTTACGATTCGCTAATAAAATACAAAACAAAAATGCTACTTTATCTGCGGTTCTCATTTGTTTTTATGGATTTTAGGCATTTTAAAGAATATTTACCTATTTTTTACAATATTTACGTTCCGCATTCCACAACTCGACTCCTGCCTAAAAACATATCTTTCATCAACATTTTGCTATAAAAAGGAAACAGAAACAGTGACATTTTCGAAACCTATTCCAAACCATTTTTCTCATTATTTCATTTCCAAACAGACTCCTACAAATGCGTACAGATGCTACTTTATTCGCGGTTCTCAGTTTTTTTTATAGATTTTGGGTATTTCACAGAATTTCACATTCACACCTATTTTCTACAATATTTATGATTCGTATTCTAGCACTCGGCTCCTGCCTAACAAAATATCTGTCGTCAACGTTTTGCCGTAAAAAGGAAACGGAAACACTGAAATTTCCGAAATTTATTCCAAAACAATTTTTTGTTCTACTATACTTTCTACTACTACTTTTTAATATACTTCGGCATTTTCACACATCGCTTAAAATAAACTGTCAATCAACAGACCCCGAAAATATATATACAGATGCTATTTCACGCGTTTTTTCATTTTTGCTAGATTTTAGATATTTTACAACATACCCCAGTATTCTGTACATCTACCCTCCCCCTTTGACCACTGGGATAACAACTGCCTGGCAAAATCTCGTTGGTCTACGTTCCGCTAATAAAGCGCCAAGGAAAACAGTGAACCTTGGTGGTCTAATAGACGCGTATAAACGGCGTAGCATCAGTTTCACCCGCACATTTGCAAACACCGCCGAAGGAGAGAAAGGAAGACAGAGCGAGAGTCACGTTGTGTATTTTTTCGGCGATCCGCATGTTCCTCCTCCTATACGGCGTCTTACCAGCAGCGGGACTTTCGTATAAATCAAATGTTCGTTTCGCGCCAAGGCGCAATGCACTGGCATAGGTAGGCATAATATCTTACGTCGGGGGTCAAGGTGAATGCGTCACGCTCGTTTACGGGTTACACACGTGCAGGCATCAAGTACCTTGCGTATATTCAGCGCAACGCGAAAAGAAGACAATTTTCCCGCCGACCGTAAGACGACATGCGGGTTTTCGCAGATTGGACATTTGCGCGAAACGATATCGCCGTGTACTGCCTTTCAACTATGTCGAGGAATAAGGAGATGGCGGAACAGTTGCATTCAATAAGGCCGGAATGAGGTGCGAATAAATATGTTGAACTTTGGCACAGATCGCTAAGTGGTCTGGCGACAAAACGAAGGATGGAGCTTGTAGCAGATATTTTAGAGGGTCGGGTGGAAAGGGATGACTAGATATGTCTGCTGGTTTTCACTATTCGTGAGAATGACGCAACTATGGACGTTTTTTTTGTTAACACATTGTTGGTCGGTCACGAGTTAACTAGTGCTTTCATAGTCAAACGTTGTTGACCGGTCACGAGTTAACTCGTGTTTGTACTTACTTCGGCTATTTTAATTTTTGAAACGCAAGGCAATATAGAATATAGCAAAATTCTGTTCATTGTGTTCAATCGCGTCTGCTTTATTATAAAAAAGTATACTTTTCTTGGTATTGAGGCTTTTATTACAATTCTAGTATTAGAAAGTGTCAAGAACGACGGAACGTGACGGTGAAGCATTTTTCAATCAATTATACGTGAATGCTTTATATAGTTGCCCGAATGATTTTTAAATAAGTTGTAGTCATTTGGAAAATGATTATTGAAAATGAAATAACAAGGGCATAATCTAGCTCTTTAAAAGGAAACCGCAACGAATCAAGATATATTTGCAAAACCTCTTGTCTACATCTACGCGTAAATGACTGCTGTACTGTTAATCATACAAAAAAATATTAAAAGTTACGTAAAATTGATGTGCAAAGTTCAATTTGAATTCATTATGTACGAACAATCTGTATTGAAAGTTATTTACATCGTTTCACTTCCATGTTCAATTACGAAATAATAACCGGTGACTTGAGACAGCTTTTGCCAAAAATTGCTGGACAACAATCTGTTAACACGTTGACTGCCAAGCGTATTTTGCTATGTTAGAACTGCGATGCAATTAATTATTTTACAAGATTGCAATGTCATGGTGGTGATTAGTGACCGGCTCAAAAGGTGGCACGAAATATTAAAAAAAGACCCAATCGGTAGCATTTATAATTTTGTAAATGCAATTAACACGTTGACTGCCAAGCGTATTTTGCTATGTTAGAATCGCGATGCGATGAAATTCTGTGCAGAGTATGATTAAATCGTGCACAATTAAGGTAACGCACAGTTATTAGAAGGGAAAGTATTGAAGCACCGTTCCAATATCAATTGCTTTTGCAAGATTGCAAATAAGTTCCATGGCGAATTTTTTGAATTTATAATAAAATTTTTTGCTCCGGCCAATATTAACCCCTTCAGACCCGAATTTTTTTCGTTTAAGAAAAATTATTTTTTATACTAAAATTAATTTAATTCATGTGAATAAAGGCAACAATATACTTTTTGCAGAAATACAATGTATATACAATACAAATGTACATTTTAATGGACATATGGTCGTTACGCAAAATTTGTAACATTAACCGTTTGAGTACGGGAGCATTTTCTTATGCATATGCTAAAAGTCCAGGATGAAATGCGTAGTATTTTTTTTTGGGAAACAATGAAAAGTGTTATAATTAGCACTAATAGTTATGTAACAAGTAATTACGATAAAAAAAATTTTCATTTTCACTTATTACAAAAATGTTTTGCTGCGCAAATTTCATGAATTCCTTTTTTACATATAGCGCAAATTAGGTTGGATCGTTTAATTCCATTGCCATTTTTATTACTGCATACGTCACACTGTCGCAAATTTCGCCCAAGCAATTTTTCTAAAGAAAACTTTTTACTTATTGGTGATGTTCCTGTGGCATTTTTGCTTGCTAACCATTCCTCCTCTATTGTGTCAATAATGTTCGAAGTAAATTGCAGTCTATTTAATTCTTATATTGTTAAAAGCCACACCGGAGTTAAATAAATAAAAACTGCTACTGATATTACTGCAACTGCTCTCAATAATTGCGTAAAGTATACTACCAACAGCAGCGTCTTCGCATTCTCGATACAAAACAATAGAAGCGCGATAGCGCTTCCCCGGACTCAAACGGTTAAGGAGATCCTGAGAAATATTCGTATAAAAAAATAAAATTCGTATTCGTAAAAATAATATACGGAATAAAATACAGCACGAAAAGTATTATGTACATTGCAATGTGCACAGGGTCTGAAGGGGTTAAACAGCCATTTAATCCTTTGACCTCCGATACCTTCGCATTATTTTCATTTTGCACAACTCAATTATATTCTGTAGTACTTTATCATGTTACGGTTTTAATACAGTAAAATACGCACGGCACTCAACGTGTTAAATCGGAAATTTAGTAGAAGAAATACCGGTCAGACAGGGAATTTCTAGCACGGAGACAAAATAGTATTAATCTGATGGAATCTGGGACCTACGTTGGTCATGTAGAATATTCTTCGTTTCTCAAGTAAAACGTGTAAGAAATAATATAACAGCGTTAGGAGAATACAAATTATCGCAACGTCAGGTTAAATGATACAAATGAGAGCTAAAACAAGCGCTTCGTGTATCTCGAAACTTTCAAAATCTTTTCTTCCAAAAACAAATATCTTAGATAATAAAATATTATTCTGTTTCTTCGAGTTTGTTTTTGAATGTAGACGCACTATACGGCCGGTTGCATCATGATATATAGGACACTCTGTACAGACATAGCATCAAAATGTGTTTTAATTTCACGGTCATGGTTTCTTAACATCACTGCATCCATTGCCCGGTTCCACAGAAAACATGGTAATCTTCAAAAAGCATTGCATTAATGCGTGTATATACTTTTAGCGTACAGTGTTACTTTGGAATTTCAACATCACGTTTAATTCCATATCACTACGTCGATTCCATAATTTCACAAGAAAATATAATAAATTTGAACCCATGTCACTCTACCACGCATATTGGCATGTTACACGTATATGTTAATTTCTTTAATTTCAGGATTATTCCCTATGGAATGTCCCTGCATTCATTACGTGAGTTCACAAGAAAAAAATTATAAACATCAAAACACGTCACTTTAATACGTGTATACATATGTAGTACAAATATATTATTGTATTTTCTAGTTATTGTTAGTTTCTTTAATGTCAAGGTTATGCCCCATCGAACGTCCCTGCGTTAATTACCTGATTGCACAAAAAAAAAAAATGATAAACATCAAAACATCACGTTAATACGTGTACATATATATGTAGTACAAATATATCGTTTTCCAGTTATTGTTCATTTCTTTAATTTCAGGGTTATAACCCATCAAACGTCCGTGCATTCATTACCTGATGTAACAAAAAAAAAATGATACACATCAAAACATGTCACTTTAATATGTGTATGTACATGTAATACAAATATATTGCTTTCTAATTATTGTTAGTTTCTTTAATTTCAGGGTTATGCACCATCAAACGTCCCTGCGTTCATTACCTGAGTTCACAAGAAAAAAAATGATAAACATCAAAACATCACCTTAATACGTGTATATATATATAGTACAAATATATTGTTTTCTTCACGTCAAGGTCACGGTTCATCGAACGCCACTACGAACTGATTCCGTCATCCGGAAGATCGTCAAACAGAACGGCACATTACAAAACTGGCAACCGGGGAAAAAGTTGCTCACCTTCCGTCCGACTTCGGTCCCGCAAATAAATATATTGATAAATCAAACGGCACTATGGTACGGCTGGAATGTACGCCTGCGCAGAAGAAAGGCATTCATATTCCACATACTTGCCCGAACGGTACTTCACATAATTCGCGGATACGTGTTTTAATACCCGACAGCTATGCAATGAGATCCGAGTGCGTAAGTATTGCAATTAAAATTTCTTGCCTGAGCATAGAATGTACCGCGATGAAAACTGTTTTCTTCTCGTGCCATGACACATTTCCGATAACAGAATTCCGACGAATGACGATCGGCGGCAAATGTCGATATTTCACGATCGGCAATTTGAATTTTAAAAACTTAAGTGTCGGTGGAAAAGTCGAATTTGAGGTAAACTGTTCTGATGGAGCAAAAATAATTAATTCGTCTCGACAATATCGTATAAGGTCGTAGTAGCTTCTCGAAAATTCTTATAATAGATAATAAAGAGTGTATAGTAGTAAAGTAATAATAACCTTTTTTTCTTCTATCATAGATTCCACGCGTATTTGTTGAATTGTTTAATGTTAATATTCGATACTACAAAGTGGCGAACTCTGATGACGGTTGAGTATTGACATTAGCATAAAGCAGGTCCAATGTTGTCAAAAAATACTGACAACATGTACGATAATTATTTTTTAGTTCCTATGGTTGCAGCTTGTAAATTGTTTACATAAATATTTGGTAAATTTATTTAAGGTGTTGGAAGTAATAATAACAGTAACAGTAACTGTATGTAACATTTTTTCAGTGGTTCATACCAACGAGATTACAATCTCCTAATGTCAAATAATTCATCGTTATTAAAATTACATCATTTGGATGTTTCCGGTGCAATCTTCTTTGTATATGTATATTTAATAGCCCGGATGTTGGTTTATTCGAGTAACATTTGATGATATACTGGGGCGTTAACTAGTGTTCAGAGAACAATCGATTGAATTGCTTTTATTTATTTATATGATTGTTAATGATCTAATCCCAAAGTTTTATACTAGGCGCATATAAGTACCTGATACTCAATTCTTGTTTATTTTTGTCAATTTCGCAAATTGTTCGAACAACTCACATTTCGTGTAACGTCTATTATAGAGATTAACGAAAATATATAGGGGTACGCTATTTGTTCATAAAATGTTTGTTGTTAGGCACTCCTAAAATCAATCTCGATCAAATCTCTATCAAAAATGACCGCATAATTGCGGTAGTTTTAGGTAGTTACATTGTTACTTCAACAGAAACGGAATTCTGACAATATCAGCATGTAGCTATCAAGTAAAGATAACCCGGTACATTCGTAATTCGGTATGATACCTGTGTAATACCGATAGATACTCTGAAAAAAAGGGGTTACCAATTAAATATACCCGGATTTCGGTAGAACGAAGGGAATAAAATGACGAAATATATAACACGCATTAATGAACATTAAGTGTTGTGAATGTCTAAATTATAAGGTTATTTGTAGGCAGTCAAAAATAAACGACAATGCTCACACATACAAGATGTACACATATTTTCTCTCTCTGTCGTTCCCGAAAGTCTTTTTACAAATAATGCATATTCAATTATAATATTTTTTCTCATATATTCTTCTTTACTTCTTTCTACATTGATAAATTATTTCAATATTTTTAACACTATATTTTTCGCTCTAAAACCGGTGTTGGCCAAGTATATAATTCGGTATACGTACAGGTATTAATAAAAAAAAAATTGAAAATACTGATAGTGATCACATTGGTACAGGGACATTTTCACGTTACGTTTATGTTATGTTAATAGAAACTGCTATTACTATTTAGCCAATGAATATTTTTTTAAAGAAATGTTTGAAAAAGTGGTAGATTACAAGTTCGCACAATAATTTATATTTTTCAATGTCCTATCACACACGGTTCTCAACTTTTTTATTCATGACTTCAAAAATATTTCAGCACAATCATTATATTATATGATCGAAGTTAGCGTTTTCTTTTGGAGTATATTTTGTATGTGTTGAATAATAAGTTGAGCAGAATAAATCTTGTTGAAATTTCCTCTCAATTGGAGATATGATAATGAGATTATTGAACGCACCCCGTTCGCCCAAATTAAAAATTTCAATCCTGTTTTTAACCATTTTCACCCACGTTTGCAGTCCACTATTGAAATATCAAACAATAATACAATGTTTAATAACAATAATAACAATAAGGAATGTTTAAAAATAGTAGTAATAAATGTATAATACCGATTTTAAATTCTCGACAAATACTAGTATAGTACCAAAACCTCAAAATATATTCGAATTCGGTCCCTGCCTCTAATAACAATATACAGTTTCGAAAACTGTCCTTTCCTTCCACAATTCATTGATTTAATCACACATCCGCAAACTATATTAGTCTTCAAGCCCTTGGATAAAACAGCTTCAACGATCTAAAGCCTCCCTTATCACCCCGCATAAAATTATTTATTATGCACTTTAAGACAGCACCATGCACTGCGTCATTTTCATTAAAAGCCTGACTCAAGATACACATACGGCACAAAACCAATTTATAGCATATGCAGAAATTGCTTTAGCATACACGATTCACTTTGTAAAATTTAACTTGTCAAACATATTAATAATTATACCTGTAAAATCATTGTATAAATTGAAACTAAATATCCTTCTCAGCAATACGCTGAGTTATTCTTTATAACCAGTGCGCGGTATACACACATCAAACGCAACATTAGTCAACAATATTCACGAAACGACGTTCGAAATTGTTTAGCGCAATATAACGTCACTCGCCAATTAATGAACATATTGACAGACGGCGTGCGGAAACTTCGAAAACGTTTGTGCCACCGCCAGACGCAATAAACTGTTGAAAGAATAACGCGTACCTCTGATTATATGGGAATTAAGTGCCGCTAATCATTCCATTACTTGGAGAGTTGCCGCGTGCATCGGGGTCGGTATTAATTGCCGCTTGCCCACATCATTTTCATGCAAACATTATCCTAATGCAATTCCGCACTTTCCACACCTCCTTCGAGAAGATAGGTCAGCACTCGCACGCTCGTTATCCCGCTAAATGCCATTAATTGTGCCTTTACCATCCGTAATTAAATAATGGCACGGCAGCAATGCAAAGAGCATGTTTCCGTAGGTGGCCGCAGAGGCATAAAGATTACATGACGTGACTACGTATCTTAACAGCATTGCTCTTGCATATTTTGCCAGCGGCGCGAGGAGCCGAGGAAACATGCATTTACACACATTAATATTCGGACGCACTTTAAAACTGAATGACTGTTCAACTTCGAAACTAACAGGAAACGAATTGATTTCTTTCGTGACGCTAGAAAAGTAAGTTTATTGGGTAACATGTGAAAACACTTGACAAAAGAGAGTTACAGGAATTATAAAAAAAAATGGTAGATGACGTTTTTTAATAGGCTGTTTAGAACTTTTCTAATCTCGGGTTAATTTATACAATATAATACCGTTAAGGACAGTTTGCAAGTGGGATGAAAAAATGAAAGAATGTGCTGAACAAATAAGCTATAAAAAGCTCATGATAAAATTGATGTTACTAGACATTCGTATGAAATAGTAAATATCATTATTTACAACTATTTAATTTCTATACGTACTAGACATTCGTACAAAATAGTAAAGATCATTATTTACAACTATTTTATTTCTGTACGTGCTAGACATTCGTACAAAATAGTAAAGATCATTATTTACAACTATTTTATTTCTGTACGTGCTAGATATTCGTACAAAATAGTAAAGATCATTCTTTACAACTATTTTAATTCCGTACATGCTAGACATTCGTAGAAAATAGTAAAGATCATTATTTACCACTATTTTATTTCTGAACGTGCTAGACATTCGTACAAAATAGTAACGATCATTATTTACCACTATTTTATTTCTGTACGTGCTAGACATTCGTACAAAATAGTAAAAATCATTATTTACAACTATTTTATTTCTGCACGTGCTAGATATTCGTACAAAAGAGCAAAGATTATTCTTTACAACTATTTTATTTCTGTACATACTACACATTCGTACAAAATAGTAAAGATCATTATTTACCACTATTTTATTTCTGAACGTGCTAGACATTCGGACAAAATAGTAACGATCATTATTTACCACTATTTTATTTCTGTACGTGCTAGACATTCGTACAAAATAGTAAAAATCATTATTTACAACTATTTTATTTCTGCACGTGCTAGATATTCGTACAAAAGAGCAAAGATTATTCTTTACAACTATTTTATTTCTGTACATACTACACATTCGTACAAAATAGTAAAGACCATTCTTTACATACATTTTATTTCTGTACGTGCTAAAAGTTGCATGATGCAATGTTCTGTCGTAATACAGTTAATAAAAAACGGTTAACATCGGTCCCACTTGATTACTCGTCCTTGGAAGTAGATTCAAATAAAACACTTAAGACTTTAGCGCCAGATGACGCATACGCGCGTCTTATGGTTTTTCACACTCTTGCGTTAGAATAAACGGATAAAGCGCTATAAATCGTTCAATCTATTTTAAGGTATTTCGTAGCAGACGTTTCGCAACATGGAACAATTCAATATGCATGATAATACTCGAGCTCGGTGCTTAGGCTATGCTTCAAAATACCTTGGGAAACTTTTTACCTGTCTAATTACTATGAAGTACAACTATATCACGGCCTCTGTTTGAAAAAATATTACGTAAAAACTCACACATGCTTAGATAATAGAATACCATGACTAAAATGCCATGTTTTTACCTTTCGAACGAAGAACTTGGGAACCACGGATGTTTCGTTGAAAGTGTAAATTATTTACAAACACGTGATCTACCATTTTTTCTAAAGATCCTTTCAAAAAGATAAATTGATTAAATACTTATAATAGTTATTTTTTACGAAATGTGATTCATTGGCCATTATGATGGAATTACCGATCTATATCATGGCAACTGTTTTGAAACATACTATACAAAAACTCACACACAATTATGTAATACATCAGAATACCCTGACTAGAATGCCATATTTTTACCTTTCAAAACGAAAAAGTTGAGAACTACAAATAATTCGTTGAAAGTATAAATTATTTACAAACGTGAAATCTACCATTTTTTCGAAAGATCCTTTCAAAAAGATTAACTGATTAATTACTTATAGCAGTTATTTTTTTAAGCAATGTCATTCATCGGCGATTTTAATGGAGTTACCGTACTATATAATGGCAACTGTTTTGAAGCATACTATACAAAAACTCACATACACTTAGCTAATAGGATACCATGACTGAAATGCCATATTTTTACCTTTTCGACGGAAGAAGTTAAAAACGACAGATGACTCGCTGATAGTGTAAATTATTTACAAACGCGTGATCTACCATTTTTTCGAAAGAGCCTTTCAAAAAGATGAATTGATTAAATACTTATACGAGTTATTTTTTACGAAATGTGATACGTCGGCCATTATGATGGAATTATCCAACTATACCATGGTAACTGTTTTGAAACATACTATACAAAAACTCACATACTTAGATAATAGGATACCATGTCTAAAATGCGATATTTTTACCTTTTCGACCGAAAAACTTGAGAATCACGGATGATGACTCGTCGAAAGTGTAAATTATTTACAAATGCGTGATCTACCATTTTCTCGCAAGATCCTTTCAAAAAGATGAATTCATTAAGTGACAGTTATTTTTTTTTGTGAAATGTGATTCATCGGCCATTATAATGGAATTACCGAACTACATCGTGGCAACTGTTTTGAAACATTCTATACAAACACTCACACACACTTAACTAATAGGATACCATGTCTAAAATGCCATATTTTTACCTTTCGAACGAAGAAATTGACAACCACGAATAATGACTTGTTGAAAGTGTAAATTATTTACAAATGCGTGATCTACCATTTTTTCGAAATATCCTTCCAAACAAATCCATCAATTAAATACTTATAACAGTTATCTTTTACGAAATGTCGGTTATTTTTGTCGATTATTGTTTTTTGTCGAAATCGGCCATCATAATGGAATTACCTAACACGAATGTGCTAAAATAACACGTCGGCATTGGAGTCCATGGGGTTAAACGTTCCTCCATCGTCACGACAAGCATACCCGCACGGCGGCAGGCTACTTTCGCGCACAATTTGTGCGCGCGATCGCGTGACAATGAGAAAGGCCTGGTGTATATCGAGGGCAATTCATTAAAATTTATTTATGAATGCTTGGTAAGGGCTCGGCATCCCGTTCAGCAATCTCCGTCGGCGGTCTTATTGTCACTCTCGCCGCACAATCGGCTCGTGGCCAAAGCCAAAGCCGAAGCCGCCGCTCGCAGCGCCATTTTTATCCGCCGTAAGGTGTGTCATTGCGTGCCGCGCAATTTGCTCCAATTCTTTTTTCTAATTCGCCTGTCCCGCGCCGACGCATGATTCCTTCGCCGTTCAACGGTTTCTCGTAAACAGGAGTGCCGCTCGGTGAAGGAAACAAAAGCTGCGAGAGCACAAGCTAAGAGCAACGTCAAATCAATTATTACCTTTCGAAACGAATAATATTTCATTTTTTTTATTGGTTGAAATGCTTAACACATTGTTGACCGGCAATTTTCGGCAAAAGCTGTCTCAAGTTACCGGCTATTATTTCGTAATTGAACAAAGAAGTAAAACGATGTAAATAACCTGCATTATGCAATAAAGTTTGTTCGCGCATAACTAATTCATATTGAACTTTGGATATAAATGTTATGTAACTTTTAGTATTTTTTCGCATGATTAACTGTACAGCAATAATTTACGCGTAGATGTAGACAAGAGGTTTTGCACATATATGTTGTTTCGTTGCGCTTTCCTTTTAAAGAGCTAGATTATGCCCTTGTTATTTCATTTTCAATAATTATTTTCCAAATGACTACAACTTATTTAAAAATCACTCGGGCAACTATATAAAACATTCACGTATAATTTATTGAAGAATACTTCACCGTCACGTTCCGTCGTTCTTGACACTTTCTAATACTAGAATTGTAATAAACGCCTCAGTATCAAGAAAAGTATACTTTTTTATAATAAAGCAGATGCGATTGAACACAATGAACAAAATTTTGCTATATTCTATATTGCCCTGCGTTTCAAAAATTAAAATAGCCGACGCAAGTGCAAACACGAGTTAACTTGTAACTGGTCAACAAGGTTTGGTCATGAAAACACGAGTTAACTCGTGAGCGGTCAACAATGTGTTAACACTTTATCGACCGCTAGCCGATGAATCGGCTTTTCGATTCCAACTGTTATGTACAGCTAAACGATTAATCGGCTTTTCGGTTATTTACTCCTCCGCAACGACTATCAAGCCAAAAAAAACATAAACTTATAAGAATCGTAACAAGCGGTAAGAGCAAAACTCCCCAAAAATAATGTAGAGTATGTGCATCGAAAAAAATAAGAAGCAGAACAAATTTTGTTTGACATTTTGTAATATTCCGTCATGTAAGGGTGATTGTTACGAAAGGTTTCACATTCCAAAGAAATATTAAAAAAATTTGTTGATTTCGTAAAGAATGCTATTACGTTTAATGTATCTTACAATATTAGTTTACAAGCAGTTATATTGCATAAAATAAATATTAAATGATATTATGACAATTTTATATGATAAAATTACACTACTTTGAAATCGAAGGATTCTCAACAACACAAACAATATTTTTGAGTTATAGTGCTTTACAAATAGGCACATACACAATTCCTGCGCGATATCCAAAACAGAGTCGGTCGTTAGTGTGTGGCATCTTGAGTCAATAGCGGTCGATAAAGTATTAACATGTTGACTGCAAAGCGTAAAATGAAGATAGCGCAAAGTTGTTAGAAGCTAAAGTTTTTAAGCACCGTTCCAATATCAATTGCTTTTACAAGATTGCAAATAGCCTTCATTGCGAATTTTTTTGCATTTTTAGTAAAATCAGTAAATCAGTAAAATCATCGGTGACCACCGTGGCAGTCAACGTGTTAACTTATGTTGTTTAGTCGCATAGTAGTTAGTTGACGACGAAACGTAAAGACAATAAGACGTAAAGACGAAAAGGTGAAACGACGAAACGACGGAAGATTAGGAAATAAGACTAAAGTGTCTTGAATGTGCTGTTATTGTTTATGTCCGGAAAGTTCGTGCCGATTTTCGGTAGGTGACGTAAAGATTGGACTGAATATATCGGAACGATTGAAGACAAATGACACCTGTCTGGCACCTGTGACGTTTAATAAACGTATACCAAAATTTAAATGTGCTGCGTTCCAATTTTCGAATTCGTCACGAACTTCTCGGACAACCCAATTCTTGTTTTGTGTTTATCGGGAAATGCTACCATCACTGAAAGCAAATACAGAGACGTGAAGAATAACTTTCCTTGTTGTGCAGTGAAAGACAGTGTTATCGAACTATTGTGTAGAAGTGACCGGAAGAAGACTGGTGAAAAAGTCAAAGGGGGCAGACCAGAAACGTGCCAGATGCTGTTAACGTGTGGGCAGTAATAATATATTCTAGTGTATGCGATTTATATAAAAAGTACGGAGGTAATAACTATTCAATTTAGACCAGTATCGTCATATCTAAATCATGCGATGGTACAAGTGCAGAATATATACTTCTACTACATTGTTGACCGATAACGAGTTAACTTGTGCTTGCATTTGCGTTAGCTAATTTAATTTTTTAAACGTAGGGCAATAAAGAGTATTGCAAAAGTTTTTTTCATCGTGTTTAGTCATGTCCATTTTATTATAAAAATATATTTTTCGTGTTATTGAAGCTTTTATTACAAGTCTGGTATTAGAAAGTTTCAAGAACGATTGAACTTGACGGTGAAGCAATTTTCAATGAATTATACGCGAATCCTTTATCTGGTTGTGCGAGTGATTTTTAAATAAGTTGTAGTAATTTGGAAAATAATTGTACATCGGAAGCTAATTTTAAATTTGATATTAGGCTCAAGGGCATAATATAGCTTTTCAAAAGAAACGCGCAGCGAAAGAAGATATACGTCCAAAACCTCTTGTCTACAACTACGCGTAAATGACCGCTGTACAATTAATCATAGGAACAAAATAGTAAAAGATATATAAAGTATATGTCCAAAATTTAACATCAATTTATGATGTATAAATAAACTTCATTGAAGGATATTTCGATTGTTTTACTTCTACGTTCAACTACGAAATAATAGGCGGTAACTTGAGGCAGCTTTTGCGTAAAATTGCCGGTCAACAACGTGTTAAGGTGATATTTTTAACCGCAAATACATGTTCAATCCTCGGAGTACGGAATCATAGCTGTTTAGTTTTGACCACTATTCCAGAATATATTATTGCTCGGAACTCTCATCGATATTTTATGTATGCATACTCGCATATCTTCTAGGAATGCATAAAACTGAAAACCAAACGTAGTATCAACCAGACTAATTATTACAAATATAATTATTTATCTCGAGATGAGATCGATGTTTTGCAAAGAATCTCTAATTCGAGTTATCACCGAATTAATACAATATCGGTGAGAAGTAAGAGCGACAGTGAATATGTATTAGTGAAATATCTCTGTGAGTCAAATGTAACTTTTCAGTACTCGAAGGGTCAATCCATTAAGTACATGCGCCACTACAGTGTTCTTCTTGCAATGAGTCTTTTTTTGTCGCAACACTGCGTAGAAGCAGTATTGAGCAATATTTCTGTTGTTTGTAGGAATCAGATATAAAGAAAGAAATCACTATGCGAGCGTTCCATCTCAAAATACTGAACAACTGTAGTAGCGCAACTGATAGTCATTTAAAATTGCCAGAAAAGTCATAATAAGTACATATATACTGTTAATATTTCAAAATATTCGTATTTTATATGCAGTCTTATAACGAAAAAATTCTAACCTGATTTATTCTTAATGTAACTTTACAAAACAACTCAATTCTCTATGTCATCCCTGCAAAAAACGATGTCATAGCCGCGTGACTTTATTACAGAATATATAATGCGCTAATTCATAGTTATTTTATGTGTATTTTATATTTAATTTCCATGTGTTTTTGATTATATGTCCGACACCATTGCAAATTTGCATTTCTCGAGGAATTTCCGACGCCCAAAGTATATATGTTAACGATTTCTCGATTTTCCACGGTTTCCCATGCGTAAACGTAGACTAGATGCGTCATGAACTACACGTTACATAAGAATGTTCTTAAGAGTTTCCGACGTTCTTCCGTGTGGAACTATAAGCGATAAGTTAGCTGAAGAAAATGGTTTCCATATTTTTAAAATGGACATACTACCGAAAATATTGGGAGTTCCATGGAGAGATAGAAGTCTAATTTCAGCGTAAATTATCTTGTATTGAATGGTGTAGGTCTGCAGGGAAAAGAATGGTCCTTTTTTTCTTATTTTAAATCCATTTTGGATCGTGTTTTGTAATGTTTCAGATACATTTGGCCGAACGTCTAAAATGGAAAAATCTTTTTTCGGCGATTTTAACTATTTCTAAATGATTGAAAGAACTATGGGAAAATGTGTATTCGTTATATAGGATGATTATATTATAATTAACATGTTGAATACCGCGCTAGTTTTACATGACTTTCTCGAGGCGTCAAAATTAATTCGTTACTATATAAAACATATTATGCTAAACTGGTGTGTACAACGGATAAGTTGGGCTGTATAATCATGTATAAAGTGTTTGTCTTATTCATCGTCACTGGTACCTCCCGTGAAGCTGAAGTGTATTTTTCGCACAAACATTGAAATATCTGATTTTAAAATGAAAGTAGTTCTGTATGCAATAAAAAGCAGCAATACTAAAATTGAGCTGCATTTCTTCACGTAAGGACTCACAGAGAAAAACGCGCCATGAAATAAAAGAAATTCCGAGGAAAACTGGGACATTCTGAAAGCTAGAAAAAATAGTACTAAAAAGTTGTGGCACATTGCGTAGACTGTACTGCGTAATATTTTCCTTATTTAGAATGTTTTAATATAGCACACCGCAATATGTACCTGTAATATTTACGCATATATATTTTCTGTGTAAATAAAGCTATTTTTATACCTTCTGTACTAGACTCCTGTCGTCGTCAGTGTGCTATTGACAGATTGAGTGCGGGTCACCGGTGACCCCCATGGCATCCAGCGTCTTGACCAGTTAAACGCGGAATTTGATTTGAGGAATCCTCCACAGGATACGGAATTAAAATCAAGAAATGACGTTTATACATGTCGAACGCAGGACAAATGGTTCTATTATAAATTTCGCTACTACTGCTGTCTGAAGGACCCATCTTTAGGGTAAATTTAGCAATTTATTATGTCATGATTATTATTACATTGTACATATTTAGCTATTTTTCATACCTTACACTTTATTTTGATAATAACTGTGACAATACACAGGTTTACTTCAGATGCTTCAAAAGAATGGAAGAGAGAGCTTTTGCTTCGAGTGCTTCGGATTCTTGTATTCAATTCAAGAACATCTAGGACTCCGCTTCCTAGGGCAAAGGGCCAATATTGGCCCTGCTAATTGTTTATGCAATTTCTCCGCAAATCAATGCTCGCCGTCCAAGCCGCCGCTTACGTATATAATTGGTTTTGCAATATAAAATACTTAGCAGTTCTATTGGCAATGTAAAGGAAACATACCAACAAATAATATTCTTATTGTACGAGGGCCATTTGAAAAGTTTCCGGCCTTATCGACATAAACTATTTGTAAAAAAAATGTTGACATATGTAAACCGTAAAAATCTCAAGTCATTCTGATCATTACTTTGTCTACGACACTCTTCCAAAATTGTCAGCTGACATCGTCCATCAACAATGGAGAAAATTGAGTATCGCGCAGTGATAAAATTCCTTAATTTGAAAGGGAAAAAGATTCAAGAAATAAGAGATGAGTTAGACTCTGTATACGGTAAAGCCTCCCCTTCATTTACAAAGGTCAAATATTAGGTGGCCGAGTACAAAGGTGGTCGTATGAGCATTTTAGACGAGGAACGCTTCCGACACCCGAAAACTGATGAAATGCGCAGCAACTGACGAAATGGTCGATTTAGTGCATCAAACTGTATGAAAGATCGTCGATTGACTGTTAACGATATGGCTAAGGCTTGTGGAATGTCATCTGGACGGGTGCACAAGATTTTACATCAAGATTTGGATATGAGAAAATTATACGGATGGACATTAGGCGGGAGTGTCTTAGTCTGTATCAAAAAAATCGAGCGGAGGTTTTGTGGCGAGTGATAACTGTCGATGAAACCTGGCTACGCCACCATACGCCTGAGACCAAACAACCAACTCCGAAGAAGGCAAAGTTTTTTCTCTTTGCAGAAAAAGTGATGGTGACAATTTTCTGGGATAGCCGTGGAATAATTCTTATTGATTACCCTGAAAAGGGTGAAACAATTAATGGACAGTACTACACTGCATTGCTGTATAAATTAAAGGCCGCAATCAAGAAAAAATGTCCGCATTTGGCCAAGGAAAAAATCCTCTTTCACCAAAATAACGCTCGGGCTCACACGTGTATGGTCGCAATGTCAAAACTGAACGAATTAAATTTTCTATTGCTTCCACACTCACCGTATTCGCCAGATTTAGCTCTCAGCGACTTTTCCTGTTTCCTAATTTGAAAACATTTCTTGGGGGAAAGAACAAGTCAAATGCCGAGGTGGAAAAGCTGTAAACCAGTATTTTTCAAGTTTAGACGATCAATTTTTTTCTGACGGTTTAAAAGGATGGGAGAAACGTTGGACCAAATGTATCGAGTTGCAGGGAGACTTCGGTGAGAAATAAATTTTGTTTTGCATCGAAATATGTGTCTTTCTTAAAAAGGCCGCAATCTTTTCAAATAGCCCTCGTATCTTAATGCCTCAAGTAAACACGTAGTCAAAATGTTTTTCAAACGAATAAAAGTAATTTAATTAAACAATGAACGACTGGAATAAAAAAGGAGGGTTTTCCTTACCCTACTTATGGTTAAATATGTTAGGTAATAACATAACTTAGACTGTTCTTGCAATTTTTATTACGTATTTTACTACGTATCAGGTCTTTTTACCATGTTTCTACGAGCAAGGGGGTAAATTTGTTATATACACTGAATTCGCAGAAATTTTTGCGAAGTGAATATGTCCTTCATATGCATCATGCACTTTAACTATAACGGACACAATCGACATGAAGGCTCAACAGGCTATTCGCCAGATTCAGCTCCCAGCGACTTTTCCCTGTTTCCTACTTTGAAAACATTTCTTGGGGGAAAGAAATATAAGAAATACAGAGATGGAAATCGCTGTAAACCAGTATTTTTCAGGTTTAAACGATCAATTTTTTTCTAACGGTTTAAAAGGATGGGAGACGTCGGCACGAAATAAATTTTGTTTTGTATCGAAATATATGTTTTTCTTAAAAAGGCCGCAGACTTTTCAAATAGCCCTCGTGTTTTATTGAAATTTCGAGTTTTGATAGTCAATGGTAACTGTTTATTTTACACGACGAGTATACACGTCATACGCACCGCAATAGAGATTTGATCCAAAGTGTATACGCGCTTAACTGGTTATTACGAATATATCGATGTTTTCGATTTGCATTGTTCACAGGTGTCGAGTAAGCTTTCATTATAATGGGTATGTCTCAATACATCCTTCACAATATGTACATTTCCTTACCATTTAAATGATGCTTGCTCACACTGAACGCATGTCTACATAAATCATCCGCCAGGGGTTAACATAGTTATGGCTAAATGCATAGTTGATGTCATCTAAACATCAATCGCCATACTACTTTCGCTTCCCGTCGCTTCACCGCTAAACTCACCGTAGCTAAAGAGTTAAAAAGACTATATTCAATCATTCTTCTATGTTTCGCCGCATGCGGAACAAATTAACCCTTTGACTGCTGAGTACTTCCAGCCGAAGCGCTTGCTGAGGACAAAATATTCTTCACTAGTGCAGACTCTATTGATTGATTATGTAAAGTGCAACTAAGTTCTAATGATAATTCTTCATTTAGGCCAAATTATAAAATGCAAAGAAATTATTTGATGAAGAACGCATCCACCATGATGAAGAACCATCTCATACATTTATACAATAATTGGGCCTGGAAAAGGTAACAAATCAAAACGATTGGGAAACACATATGTGCGTCCATAGCAGTCAAAGAGTTAATAGATTTCATTCTGAAGAAAAGTCACAATTGTGAAGGAAGTACAGGTGCCGCGTAATATGCTCTGTTCGATGTATTTACTTTTGATGATCATGCATGTGTTGGCCTGCCGCTGTTAAACTTGCTCGCGATGTTTGATAAACACCTCTTATTACGAAGAGGTTAAGAACACAGAGCGCGGCCTTCTCCATTTTCCCTTTCCTTTTCGACACTGCCATCATCATCTTGAAATAGTGATCCGTCAGTTATCGAGAAACAGTCGTAAGACTAACAACTCACGCTGAATCTTTCACAATCACCTATTCGCTTTTCTTAAATAATAAGTAATTCTTTCGGACGATAATAAAATTAAATACGTTAATTAATGTAAATAAATGTTGACCGAATTATATGATTTGCAGTCTCGCTTTTTTTCAGAAATATGTTATTAATATGTCAGTAACACTTTCACGCAGAAAAAAAATAAAAAATATTACACATTGTATTTGTCAAGAATGATTTTGAATTTTTGTGAGTGTTTAAATGGGGTTGCATAAGAGTGTGCCTCGCGATCTTCGATTATTAGTATCGTAGTATTATAGGTAAATTGTCTCTTTTTTAGTCGTGCCACATGTGAAAAACTCTAAGTATTCTATTTTATGGTTGTGAGGGTCCACGTTTTGGGGGATCAGAATAAAAGACGGTACTAAAACAAACAGAGTCAAACACGGGAATCGTTTTGAGTGAAAGTTTGTGCGTTTTATCAGAGAAGGTGTTATTTAAAGTTATTTTGTATTTGTATTGTTGCCATCTAATGAATACATTTTATTCTACATATTTGATAGGGTGGTTTCTATTAGATATAAGGGGAAGTCCTGTCGTATTTGAACACGTCACTTCTATGGGTTGTTGATCCTTAGTAAGAATTCTGATCCAACTTAAACCGGTTTAAACAATTAGATGAGTATATGATTGATGATTTATACACATTTTTTCGTATTTCAGTCAGTTTTTTTAAACTTGTAAAACTGTCAACATGAGTGAAGATAAAGTGCACTTAAGACATTGTATGTCGTATGCGTTCCAAAAAGGGAATAACGCGACGGAGACAAAAAAAACTTGTGTGCTGTAATTGGAGAGGACGCAGTAACAACTCGAATATGCCAAAGATGGTTTGCGAAATTTCGTTCGGGTGATTTTTTTTAAAGATAAATCCAGATTAGGAAGGCCATCAGAGGTCGATGAAGAAGTGCTACGCAGTATGATCAGGGCAAATTCCACGTTAACCTCCAATAGAAGGCTGACAGTTGTAACTATTGGAAAATTCCATCCAATGATTTCCAACACTCTTGGTTAAGATATTGAACAACTATATTTCAGATATAATAATATGCATTACATAAAAAAACAAAAGAAACTAAGAATAAGAAACGCTACGTCCACGCATTTCGGTTGACGTCCTAAAACTCCGCACGCACTTCGAGACGCGCAAAAAAAAAAACAACGGAAGGACAATGTAGCGTATACGAAACGATGCCATTCTTATATTAGCCTAAATATTCTTCCAATAGTAACTAACAAGGGACCTTATATTTTGGATTAAATTGTAAATAAGAAGTAAAAACAATGTAACTAATAAAGGCCCCTATATTTTGGATTGAATTTTAAATACAAAGTAAAAACAAAGTAACTAACAAATGACCTTATATTTTGGATTAAATTTTAAGTAAAAAGTAGATTTTTTTTCTTTTCTTTAGAACAAAACAATAGAACTTTTCCTTACACCTAATAAATCTCCCATCGCCCTCTTTTTTTTATCGTTCTTTTCCTTGTCGGCAGACTTCAAACGCAAGTTCCAAGGCTCGAAAATAGTGTTGCTGTCTCCCAAACTGTCACTTCTCACGTACGAGTTGGGTAAACATGTGAAAAAACTTACTGTATCAAAGTAAACACTGTGAAGGGAGGAGCATTGAAGTTAAATCGAGAGATTCTACTAAACAGATATCAGAAGGGATGATTCCGAAGTGACTCATTGCCCTGATTTACAGGCGGATGCAGGTGAGTTGAGAATCGCGTGCCGTAAAATCATAACGTTTAAGCCTGCGGCTTTATAATGCGTTTACCGCGAATACTGTGCGTTGGATAAAGTGGCTCGGTGAAAATGAGAAGAGAGCAGAGCAAACAAAAGATTAACGCATCGAATGAGAAGGCGGTTTAACGATGGGCAGGAGCCTTTTGTGAGATAATACGCGTGCGCGATGTGTTTTTCGTGCAGGAGGTTTCTGCGAAGAATGAAATTCCTTGAACGCTTGTTATATAGAGTTTCAAAGACAACGAATATAACAAGTTCGACGACGAGGGACGTGAAAAAAGTTTTGTTACAAAAAGAATTGAACAAAAATGGAAAGTTGTTGTTTGGAGAATGTCAATGAATAAGTCTAACTTAACCCTTTCGAGACTGTTGGGACACATATGCCCCAGTCAAGTTTAATCGTAGATTCTAACTATCAATCTACTAAAATTTCTTCCACATTCCTTAAAATCTAGTACCACAATTTCCTGCTGTTAAAAAGTCCGTTAAGCATTAAATATCAGCGCGGTAACATAATTTGTAGGTAGTTTTCAAAATGTGATTACGATATACAGATAAAATGAGCCGGTAAGTTTTTTGCTTTGTATTTTATTAACACTCTTTTGGATATTTTTATGTAGCAAATTCAAATAGCTTAGTTTTCTATATAGAAAAAGCAGTACGACACATATATCCCATAGGTTCCAAATGCTGTGTTTATATTACTTTTTTTTGCTATCACATATAATACATTACATGTGTATCAATTCAGAATAATATTGTCATAATCTTTATAAGACTAGTGGGATATATACAATATATGCCAGACTTTCACTTTGCACTGATGTAAAAAAAAAAATATTTTTTTTTCTTTTACCCTATTATAATGAATAAATTATTCGCCTGAAGTATTAGAAATATAACCTGCCTCTTTTATTTTCTTAAAAAAAAATCCGTCTCGAAAGAGATAAGACAGACGTAATTCACGATAAAAACGGTAATTTGAGTTTTCATTGGGTTGGAGGGAAAGTTCTGTCGTATTTTAAAGAAAATATTTGAATTAATTTATAAAAATATGTGTTTAATATTAATCATAATACATTTAATGTGTTGTATGATGAATGCCAAACTCTTCTGCAATTTCTCGACTTGTTAAATGTGGATTGTTTTCCAACATGGATCGTAAAACATCATTATCGATCTTGGATCTTATCTTTCTTGGAAGCTCATATCCCCGGAACGAAATTTGCTAAACCATCTTTGACAAGTACGAACATTTACAATATCTTTTCCATAAATCATAAATTTTAACATGCAACCGATGCGTTGCTTCCTTTTTGGAATTCGTACAAAATGCAGTGTCGTAAATGCACTTTATTTACTGACATGTTTTTCACTTTAAATATCACAAGTAAACGATGAACGGTGAAAAAAAGGACTCCTTTTATATTATACAGCAGCTATAAAAAAAAAAAAAAAAAAAATCCGAATGACTCACTAGCCAGATGTTTTTTTTATTTACAAGAAAAATTACCTGCCTATTAAAAATACGACAGAACTTTCCCCCCAACCCAATAGTTCACCGCTATTGACTTCTTAGGTATATCTGCGGTCGAAATATCAATATTTGAAAAGCGGAATCAATGATGTTGAAATCGACAAAATAATTTAACACGGGATCCGAAACCTCAAATATTTATGCCGCTTCACGATAATGTAGCATCATCGAGAATACATTAATATAAAACACTGTAGCTCCCAATGGCAACTTATTCATTTAAAATGTTAGCATGGGTAAAAAATGTCTAAAACGTTGAACATATATATATATATTAGAGAGAGCGATAAGAGAGAGAGAGAGAGAGAGAGAGAGAGAGAGAGAGAGAGAGAGAGAGAGAGAGAGAGAGAGAGAGAGAGAGAGAGAGAGAGAGAGAGAGAGAGAGAGAGAGAGAGAGAGAGAGAGAATATCGTTTGCTGATCACACTACAGTTCGCTATTATTAGACCAAAAAATATAAACTGGACTCACCGTTCCAAACGTGATCGTTAAAGGCTTATATCATATATTACCCTTCTTTAGATTATATATTACATAATCGAATATATGTATATATATAAATATATATATATCTCTCTCTCTCTCTCTCTCTCTCTCTCTGTTTTTAAGATATAATTCGAAATTAATATCGAATAGTGCTTTCTTAATTCCGCCAAATCATTTATTCCATTAAAAGCGCGTCGGTACAAAGTCGTGAAGATTCGTTAACAATTTTTTCCCACATGCATTAATGCTGATCACATTAACCCTTTCGAGATTTTTGGGACACATATGTCCCAGTCAAGTTTAATCGTAGATTCTAACTATCAATCTACTAAAATTTCTTCTACGTTGTTTCAGTGTGAATGGGCCTCTATTGCTACATTCCTTAAAATCTAGTAATACAATTTCTTGCCGTCAAAAAATCCGTTAACACTTTATCGATCGCTATTGACTGAAGATACTACTCACTAATGACCGACTATGTTTTGGATATTGCGCAGGAATTGTGTATGTGCCTATTTGTAAAGCTTTATAACTGAAAAATACTGAATGTGTTGTCCTTTGGTTTCAAAGCAGTGTAATTTTATTGTCATTTAGAATTTCATAATATCATCTGATATTTATTTTATCTAATATAACCGTTGACCACTGAAAAGCCGATTAATCGGTTACCGGTAAATAGCAGTTGGAACCGAAAAGTCGATTAATCGTCTAGCGGTCGTTAAAGTGTTAATTATCTTTCATGTTGCTGTTTTTTACTTTCATTTTTCTTTTTTAATTAACATTAATTTTACATCTCTTAACTTCGTGTTTAAATGGTCTAATTTATCTTTAAGTTTATGTTTTTATTGCATACGGTGCAGGATCACTACTGCCAAGTTTAACCCTTAACGGACGACGACTTTTTCGACCGGGTGAGGTAGCAGGACGAAGCGATTCTAGAGAATGCGTTGAGTGACTTACATAATATAATAAAATGTACTTACATATAAATTATCTCATAAAAACGTTATATTTCGATTGTTTATCTATATTTACACCTTTAAAACTTTATTTTTACAAAAATTATGTTCTGTACTTTTGCTATGTGCTAAGTTGCATTATCTCCATATTTACAATCACCGCAATAAACGCCCAAAATTCATTCTTTGTGACATGATAAATTTGAAGAACCTTGATGATAGGATCCTGTTTTTTTTTGTCACAAGTTGTTTGTATCGATTATTATTCCATCGACTAGCTCCTCAGTTTCTACCATTCTCTCAATTGGACGGTCGCGTGGTTAATTGTTTGAATTTTATTCTGAAAAGTTCGGAATCGTCACACTCTGTCCATTCTGATTTATCGGAATCAGTATTTCGGATTCGCTATCTATCACTGATTTTTAAAGTTCTTAGAAAATATCGTCATTTTCATCCGTTATGTCACTTTCCATCTCACTAACTTGATGAATACGTCGGATTTCGTCATGAACTTATCAAAACAAAATTCGTCTTCCAAACCAGTGCATGTTTTATTTTTGCAGGGTAAAACAAAATGAAAAAAAAATTCTTCTGAACGCTTGAAGTCTCAATTGATGTCGGAACTACTGTCAGAGCTACATTCATCGAAGAATGTTTCAATATCTTATCTCTGATGGTATGTCATTTCAACATTGTACAGGACCAAAAAGAATATGGCGGTGGACCGTTGTTTGGTAACAAAATCTAACATATACACACTCTTCATCGCGCGGATGCCGTCTATAGTCGGTCCGTTAAGTATACACACCGTGCCGCAAAGTGTTATTGCACGTCGAATGCAAACATACGTCTTTCATTCCGACGCGGCTCAAGATCGTCTTTTTTTAAGTAACGACAAATTTGGAGATTTTACAATTTTTATGAATAAAATCATTTCTAATAATTAATCTCTCTCTTAAAATTATGAGATTCCATTCAGAATGATAAATGAAAACTGGCGAACACAATGAATTCTACTTTGATCAAAATTGTTTGCACTGAAAACGACGCACCTTCGACTTCGGCTTTTTCCTACCGATTTATAAACCGCAGGAAAATGTCATTCTGTCAATATTAGCCACTGAAAGCTTGAAAAAGATTGGAGCGTGATTCTTGTCCCGATTGCCAAACCAGTGCGTGTCATTTCTCGAGTAAAACAAATAAAAAACGAACCAAAGAATAACACTTACAATCGATGTGCAAGATGCATACAAACAAAAGAAACAAGAATATCGCGGGGCCGGTGTCAAATATCATACTATCATCGCGTGGATGTTGAGTGCATCTTCGTTGTCCAGCATGTTTTCGATTATTTACATCATTTGACGGAAAATCCGGCAAACAAAAACTTCATTATCACCGGGAGGGGATAAATCCGCACACAATAATTTTTGTTTTCAGCTTATCAGCAATCGTTAAAGAGTCTGCACGATAAACAAACAATAAACAATTTTGTGTAAAATATTATTTTTCTTACTTTTCTGGTTATAAGTTCAAAATAATAAAATAATAAAAAAAAATAATAAATAATAAAATTAAACAAAATTAGGTTACTATAATGAATTACAGTTCGGATTCGGATTCAAGCATAGAAATGCAAATATCCCATAAGTGTAAACGTGCCATAGCTCTAATAGATAGTAGTGAAGATAACCACCAGATTTTACTGCCGTAAGTGGTTTGACCATCAACGTCAATGGAATGTCCAGGCGCGATGTTTTCGAATTATTTTTCAACGTGGAACTAGTCCAAAAACTGTACAATTGTTGAAATAAATATATTTTTGTTACAACACGAGGAATATTCAATCATTTGAATAACCTTATAACACTATTTCTAATGAGAATAAACACTAAAAGTCTTCCTTGCGCATGCTGGTATCGGCACGTTTGCTGCGCATGTCATTTTTGATAAGATCGCCTTAAAAAAACGGGTTAATTTACACATTAAAATCATTTCTATATGTTCTCTCTTTTTCGATTATTGAAGATTATTCCGCATTGCTGGCGAAAAATGAATATGTCATTTCATGTCATACGCGCGTTAGTCATATTGGTTACGTGTTGACACGAAATATTTTAATTTTCAGCTGTTTACACCCTTCCACCGTAACAACATGGCGCCCGTCCATACCTCAAAAATTAAACTGTAAAACAAATGTCTTTAGATCGCGTAAAATATGCTATCGTCGGTGGTCCGGAAAAGAATGAATTTTTCGCTGGGTGGAATGCGCTCTCAAAGATGCGCTGCGCTTTTGTCGGTGCCGCGTCTGTTTTGTTTTCGGCGTATCGTTCTTCGGCGGCAGTGCATTGCGTCACCCAGTCGTTCGATACTTTGTCGTCTTAATCCTTTGCGGTCGGTGTCCCCGTAGCGGGGACATTTTTCAATCGCCGTAGAAGTCGGTGTTCCCGTAGCTGGGACATTTTTCAATCGCCGTAGAAATCGGTGTCCCTATAGCGGCAACCTCCGAAAATGCAATTATTTTTTGGGACTTGGAGATGGGCGTCATCAACTCATTCATACTGTATAAACTAAGAAAACAACAGAGAAAACAACAGAACAACGAAAAGCCACTAACACACTTAAAGTTTGGACACGTTTAGTCGATCAGTTAGGGAAATTTCGCCACCAAACCCTATCTACACCCCAACCTTTATCATGGATAAATTAAATTTTCAATTCCATATAATGAAAAAGACGATAAACACACACGTATTGTGATACACACGAAAGCCAGGAGTTCACATCGGTGATTGTTTCTTGAAATATCATCCCAGACGCGAGATTAATCATTTGTATTCTTATATTAAAAGTAGTAATAAACACAACAAATCAGTTTCAACAAATTCTGTGGGTTTGAATATATATTTTGATTTTCAGCTGTTTACACCCTTCCACCGTAACAACATGGCGACCGTCAATGCCTCAAAAATGAAACGCGCTGTTTTACTACCGATTTCTTCTACATCCGCCAACTTCTTTTATCGCCCCGTACGGCTCATCGAAATGAAAGACAGCGTCGCTCGCGTAAAACCAATCTGTTAGCCGATCTGTTCGAAAGAGAGTGGCAGCCATGACGACGGATAATCTCGAAGCGCGCCCGTTTCGCAGGAACGTATTGAAAGTCCCTGCCGCATAACTCATTATTTTTCTCCCCGTCGGCTTTTACGTGTTCCGTTGTCTCGGCGCACTTCGATCTATCCGTCTATATAGTGTAGTCACATCCGACGATCGACAAAAGACAAATGTGCGTCAGGCCCCGTCCATTTTCCTCGCGATTCCACTTTTCGCTCTGCAGAGGGCGCATAACTCATGACTATGGAGCTCATTTGTATGTGACACAGATTCCGGCCGCGCGCATTTCGAAATGTGAGCCCAAGGACGCATGTGAACGTGCGTTTCTAAGAAAGAAAATCAGCCGATCGGCGCTTCACGCCTGCGTTTTTCGATGGAAGCTCCAGGCTGGAAGGTGCTCGACGAGAAACGGGAGTCGGTGTTTTACAGCTGTGGAATATCGAAAGATACGAATCGGTGTTACACGGATTTCTAATAGTGGAAACATAAGAAAACAATTCACGACTCGTCGGTGCCAAAGTGTTATTATGTGAACAGTAATTATTATAATTATCTTATTTTGCGTTTCTAACGAAACGGCTTTGTAAACCATGAATGTAGTGGAAAATTGAACTGCATGAAATATGGAATTGTGATTGGAAAATCAAAATAAAAGTATCTCTGTTGCAAATGAGTGTGTTCTGAAAATTATGGCTGCAAAAACGTCAGAAACAGAACTAACCTGCTAAAAATAGAACACATTTTTAAAGTACATATCAAGCACTGTATGTAGTCAAGAAAGATAAAAAAATATGTGTTTGGCATGTAACATCTTAACATTCCGACCGATGCATTTTTCATGAAAAAAAGTTTGCTTTTGTCGTCGGCATATAATGACGAAAATTACTAAATGCTCCTGGCAGTTTGTTATGCTTTGTTACGAATTGAAAGAATGATGTTGACATGTCTTTTTGGAAGTAGTGAAAATCACCCATTTAGGAATTGGCAACAAATCATTGAAGAAGACACTACTCCTGAACGATTCGATTTTTCGTAAAATATCTTGCCTTTTAAATTTTGTACGCATATTTTACCTTCAAATAAATAACACAACACAATGCTAGATACAGCAAAAAAGGCCGAGCTGCTGAAATCTTTAGGCGCGAAAAAGTCCGAGTGCAAAAGGTTAACATAGTTGAATTTACATTATGTATAATTTGTAAAAGGAACTTTCAAGAACGGTACAGTGGAAAAAAGGGCGTAGATATTGTATGAATGAACATTATCTTTCACTATCGGCTATATAACAATAATCTTGTAATTTAGTCATTCATAACAGTCCATTTTTATTAATGCTTTTATTAATGTTATGCATTTCATATTTTGTTCGGCTGATTTCTACTGGAATTCCATTTCTTCGAAATAGTAATTTCGTTTTTCAGAATATTGGCTGGTTTTAAACAGGTATTATATAAAGATACGACTATATTGATATATTGTTACTTTAAAGGTTTCATAGCGATATCAGAATTCAGTTTCTTTTGAGGTAACAAAATATTTACATAAAAATAGCAAAGTTTTTGCAGGTACTTGTAATACAGATTCGATCACTGCTGTGAATATTAACCTTTTCTTTGGGTGCAGAGATCTTAGAGTTTTAAGAGACGCAAAAACGATTTTTCTGACTTTTGCCCTATAAGTTGCCGCCCTTAAGTATGGACATTTGATGAAAGATACCTTATCAAGAAGAACATAACTCTCTCTGGTGAAAGTGAGAGATTGGTTTCGAACGGGTTAACTGTTATACTTTTGCGGGGTAATAAATTACGTTATGACATTCAATTCGTGTCTAGCCGGTGAAGCAGTTAATGCAGAGAACTTCCGTACAATTACTAACGGTTTGTTTCATCCTGCGCATCGCAACGTACAGAGTGTCCCGAAAATTCAGATGCAATTTTAAGCCGTACTGATTGGTCTGTACGCGGTACAATATAATTAAATGTGATATAACATATAAATATTGTTTTTGCTGTTGTAACATACTGCTCCGAAATATCTAAACATAAAAATATATTGTTCTTACTTTCATGTCTACACCTTATGCATTTATCCTATGCCAATCGATGGCAATGAAATAGTTGATTTCTGCTAATTGTTTTACACCATTGGCTGATCCCATATGGATTAACGATACAAAAAATTAAAAGACCCTAATAGAAAAAGGCCGAAACCCAAAATACCCTCAGGAATACTTTCAAAATTCATAGTGCACCATAAAATACAACAAGGAAATTTGATGCCTCAAACAATGCGATACACCTCAGTAAGGAAAATTATTAATTAATGGTTAGATATTTCTGCTATTTGTTTTACACAATTTTCTAGTCCCATATGGATAAACGACAGAAAAGATTCAAAAACTGTTGTAGAAAAAAGCCGAACCCCAAAATACTCTTATGAATACTTTCAAAATTCATAGTGAGGCGTAAAATACAGCGGGGAAATTTGATGCCTGAAATGATTCAATACACATCGGCAAGGAAAATGATTAATTAAAGATAATTATTTCTGTTAATTGTATTACACCATTGGCTGATCATTTATGGATTAACGACAGAAAAAATGTAAAAACTGTAGTAAAAAAAAGGATGAAACCCAAAATATCCTTAGGTACACTTTAAAAATTCATAGCGCGCCATAAAGCAACGAAATTTGATGCCTCCGTCACAAACAATTCGATACACCTCCACGTTCATCTGTACATTATCCATTTAAATCCCACGTTTCTCCAATACCCGTAGACCTCTACCACATGAACACGTTGACTGCCACGGTAATCACCGATGACCGGCGCAAAAGATTTTATTAAAAATGCAAAAAATTCGCAATGAAACCTATTTGCATTCTTGTAAAAGCAATTGATATTGAAACGGTGCTTCAATACTTTGGCTTCTAACAACTCTGCGTTACCTTTACTTTGCACAATTTAATCATACTCTGGAGTATTTCAATGCATCGTGGTTCTAACACAGCAAAATGCGCTTGGCTGTCAATGTGTTAGTTTACTGATCCGCAAAAAAATTATTATCGAAACACCAGAATACCAGAGACACCTCTTGAAACTTTGTGGCGTGCCACAACCGAATTCAACAAAATTGTATGCGTTCACCAGAAACAATTGTAGTCCACATTTATTTGCGTTCGGCCGTGGACACAATCCTCGAAAGGCAAAAATCCCATGTACATCTTTGCTTGCAAGCTGCACAGAAGGAATTTATAAACTGTAGTAGAAAAAGGCAGAAACCCAGAATTTCTCTAGGGATACTTTCAAACTTTATAGTGTGCCGCAAAGCAACGAAATTCATCTATCTAATTACAGCTTTCTCCACTTCCATCAGACCCCTACCACATTAATTTACCGATCCACAAAAAAATTCTTATCGAAACGCCTAAGACACCTCTTGAAACTTTGTGATGTGCCATAACTGAATTGAACAAAATTGTATGCGTTCACCAGAAACAATTGCAATCCACATTTACTTGCTTTCGGCCGTGGACATGCTCCTCGAAAGCCAAGAATCCCATGCACATGTTTGCTTGCAAGTTGCACAGAGAGAATTCAAAAACTGTAGTAAAAAAACGCTGAAACCAAAACACCCTTAGGAATACTTTCAAAATTCATGGTGCGCCGTAAAGCAACGAAATTTGATGCCTTCGTCATCAAAAGTACACTGCCTATTTGAATCACACGTTTCTTCAACACCGACAGACTCCTACCACATTAATTTACCGATTCGCAAAAAAATTCTTATCAAACAACCAAAGACACCTCTTGAAACTGTGTGATGTACCATAACTGAATTGAACAACATTGAATGTATGCACCACAAACAATTGTAATTCACATTTATTTGAGTTCGGCCGTGGGCATCCTCCTCGAAAGACAAGAATCCCATGCACATGTTTGCTTGCAAGCTGCACGAAACCAATTCAAAAGCTGTAGTAAGAAAAGGCCGAAACCCAAAATTCTCTTAGAGATACTTTCGAACTTTATAGTGTTCCGTCAAGCAACGAAATTTGATGCCTCCGTCACAAACAATTCCACAATCATCTGTACATTATTTATTTAAATCACACATTTCGCTAACACCGGCAGACGCCTACCATATTTATTCATCGATTCGCAAAAACATTCTTATCGAAACACCAGAATACCAGAGACACCTCTTGAAATTTTGTGGCGTGCTACAACCGAATCGAACAAAATTTCATGCATTCACCAGAAACAATCGTAATCCACATTTATTTGCCTTCGGCCGTGGGCATCCTCCTCGAAAGGCAAGAATCCCATGCACATGTTTGCTTGCAAGCTGCACAAAAGGAATTCAAAAACGGTAATAGGAAAGGGCCGAAACCCAAAATTCCCTTAGACTTAAACTTTATAGTGTGGCGTCAAGCAATGAAATTTGATGCCTTCATCACAATCAATTCGATACATCTCAGCAAGGAAAAATGATTAATTAAAGATAATTATTCTGCTATTTGTTTTACAGCATTCGCTGATCCCATATAGATTAACGATACAAAAAATTCAAAAACTGCCGTAGAAAAGGGCCGAAACCCAAATCTCGCCTATGGGTACTTTCAAAATTCATAATGCGCCGTAAAGGAATGAAATTTGATGCCTCTCAGCATTATTTACCGATAGCCATTTACCCACCATATATCAGCCATTTATTTACCGACACGCAAAAAAATTCTTATCAAAACAACAGGATACCAGAAACACCTCTTGAAACTTTGCGGTCTGCCATAACTGAACTAAACAAAGTTGCATGCATTCACCAGAAACAATCGTAATCCACATTTATTTGCCTTCGGTCGTGGGCATCCTCCTCGAAAGGCAAGAATCCCATGCACATGTTTGCTTGCAAAGCTGCACGCGCGAAATTAATAATCCGTCGTTTCTTATGCCTCGTTATCGCGCATCGTCACGTCTTTATAACGCGCCTGGTCCTCGTACGTCAGATGTTATCGCGCTATCTTTCGTATACGGGCTAGCAGCTAGTAAAGTCAGTGCGAGTAGGTATAAACTACCGCGTTGTGCTGCGGGCCGCCACCCTCGATGTTCCGCCCCAGCAGACAGATAACATCTCTCGCTCTCCCTGTCTCACTCCTCTGCGTTTCTCCTCTTTCTCCGTGTTTTTCTTTGTTTCTGTTGCTCTAAGTAACTCACTTACGCTCGCTCTCTTTCTCGCGCCGCAGACCTTCTGCGCTTTCACTCGCTCTGCTCTACGATTGCACGGCATGTTTCCTCTCAGTCTTTCAGCTTCTTTTCGCAACCCTTGCCCACCTTTCAGCCCATCGCTAGGAGGCTTCCCGGCGATCGGCTACTTCAGTAGCTCGACGATCCGGGCTTCATAAATGCCTTGTCGGTTCATGAGAGACGCTCGATCGAGTGGTGTCTGCACGAATGTGGGGTAGGCAATCGTTGTTATGCTTTGCGAATGCGGCCGGCAGCTAAGGTTCCGTTCGTTTCTCAACGAAGGATTCAATCGAAGGTAAATTGCTCTTGTCAAGTTGGACTGGTTACTTTAGGATTTTTGTTTCGGTTAGGAGAGCTGGAATAGTCATGGCTGTGTCGGTGAATACTAATATTTTACAATCTGATAAATTAGATAATGATTAAGAAGACGCAAGTAACAATGTATCCATGTACGTTGTACTAGAATTATTTATGGTTTATGTATACGCTCCTTTCTTATGGTTTGCTTTTTTTGTTCTTGTTTTTTTATTACACGGCGTGTTCCCTTTTAGTGCTTTCAGAAAATTATGTCATTCATAATAAGGATTAAGAAGACGCAAGGAACAATGTATCGGTGTGCATTGTACCAAATTTATTTATGCTTTATGTCCCCTTCTTTATGTTGTGCTTCCTTATTACATGGCGTGTTTCCTTTTGGTGCTTTCAGAGAATTATGTCATTCATAATAATGATTAAGAAGACGCAAGTAACAATCGTTGTTATGGTTTGCAAATGCGGACGGCAGGTAAGAGAGCTTTCGTTCCTGAACGAAGGATTCAATTGAAGGTAAATTGCTCTTGTCAAGTTGGACTAGTCAGTGGAATAGTCGTGACTGTGTCGGTAAATCGGAATATTTGACAATCTGATAAATATGATAATAATTAAGAAGACGCAAGCAATAATATAGCAGTGTTCGTTGTACTAGAATTATTTATACTATACTTTATGTCTCCTTTCTTATGGTTTGCGTTTTTTGTTCTTCTTTTTCATTGTACGGCGTGTTCCCTTTTAGTGCTTTCAGAGAATTATGTCATTCATAATAATGATTAAGAAGACGCAAGTAACAATCGTTGTTACGGTTTGCGAATGCGGCGGACAGATAAGGTTCCGTTCGTTTCTGAACGAAGGATTTAATCGAAGGTAAATTGCTCTTGTCAAGTTGAACTGGTTACTTTAGGTTTTTGTGTTTAGCTTAGGACAACTGAAATAGTCATGACTGTGTCGGGGAATACGAATATTTCACAATCTGATAAATAAGATAATGATTAAGAAGACGCAAGTAATGATGTATCCGTGTACATTGTACCAGATTTATTTATACTTTATGTCCCCTTCCTTATGTTTTGCTTCCTTATTGCACGGCGCGTTCCCATTTACTGCTTTCAGAAAATTATGTCATTCATAATAATGATTAAAAAGATGCAAGTAACAATCGTTGTTATGGTTTGCGAATGCGGAGGGCAGGTAAGATTCCGTTCGTTCCTGAACGTGAATACGAATATTTGACAATCTGATAAACAAGATAATGATTAAGAAAACGTAAGTAACAATGTATCCATGTACGTTGTACTAGACTTATTTATACTTTATGTATACGCTCGTTTCGTATGCTTGTCTTTTTTTTGTTTTTTATTGCACGGCGTGTTCCCGTTTCGTTCTTTCAGAGAAATATTCCATTTTGATGGTTGCTATGTGTTCGGTAAATTATGTTTCAGTGAGTTCGGATAGATCTGTCGTTTGTAAACGACACTTTACACGACCTACAATTATTGAGGTCCTTTTTATGTTCGAAGTACGTTTATTGTTCTTTAAAAATATCCTCCAATCTTTGAAACCATTAGCAATTCAAACAAATCAAACAAATTGTAACACACAATGACATTCTGTGCGTGCGTATAAATATCACGTCCACGTGTGCATAAAAAATATGACGTTTAAGAAAAATGTGCGACGGATTTAATATTAACATTAACGTAATCAGTTGTCTGACGGAAACAAATTTATTCGATTGATCAGGAAACAATTTGGTTCTGTTGTTGTAATTCTGCTTAACTAACCTAGAATATGTGATGTTTCTGAGGCTCTATTAAATTAAAAAATAGCAGAAATAGCAATAAAATCCTTTTAAGTTAATCTGTATAAAAATAATAATATTACACATAGGCAATTACCATGTAATGAGAAATATAAATAAATACATTTGGCTATCTGTGCGAGTTGATGAAAAAAAAAACTGGTGTAATCTCACATGCAACCTGACCGTAAATATTAATTACAACAGTTTGCCAAAGTTTCATAGACATGCGTGAGTGTATTGCTCAGGTGGATCGTACTTATTATGTTAAACATCAATAACACTCGTTACGTCGCCATACGAATGGTCACAAATCTATTTTCAAGCTATAATCGATATTCAAACTTACTGCATTATCTTAATAAATGCAGAATCGCTCTTTCAGACGTTATCATTATGCAGAAAAAATGAGCGTGATTTATAAAGACGATAGAACAATACTGATTTTTTAGTTTCTGAGCTTCTTGCGCAGGTGATGAACAGTAATCTGGCTGAAGTATTATAGAGTGATTTGCTTGCATATGATTGGTATCTCCGAGAAAGGGTAACGAAGCAGTCATGCCTTTGGAAGTTATAAGGATCTGCAAGTCATTACCTTGTCAGTCTGTGAAACACGTATTTTTCACGTAGCAACGTGAGTTGCGTGTTTATTAAATCCAAAAAAATCTGTCCTAAATATCAATAAATACATTTATTCTTTATCCTTACTCCGTAAACCTCCAGGCTGTAATTTCCAAAGCCGTCAAGTTGCGGAACGTAATTATTGGATTTTATTTTCCATTATCTGGCGACATTAGTGCGGACATATTTATATTTTGAATGATTTAGCCCGTGAATTATTGCAGATTACTAAACTATTATGAATGTGCGTGTTCGTTAAATACATCAAATAGATGCCTGCTTTGATTATTAGCAACTATATTTATTTTGATATTACTCCAGTAGAATCCTCCAGACTGTAATTTCCAAAGCCGTGAAACAGTGGAACGCAATCATTCAATAACTTTTCTCATAAAATGCTGACATCAGTGTGAGCATAGAATTAATCTCTTCAATAATTAACTATATGAACAGTTGCAATTTACTTACATTTCATCGATATGCGTGTTGATGAAATCGAAATAATGAAATTCGTATTCAGTACAGCTGCCTGTTCTGATTATCAATAAATAAATTTATTCCTTACATCTCTACCTTCTTGTATCTTCTGTAATCCTCCAGACAATAATTTCCAAAGCTGTGAAAGTGTGGAACGTAACCGTTCAATATCTTCTATCTTTAAATGCTGACATCGGTGTAAGCATAGAACTCATCTCGAATGATGAACTATATGAATGATTATAATTTATTTACGTTGCATCGGTATGCGTGTTGATGAAATCGAAATAATAATATTCGTATTCACTACAGCTGCCTCTGATTATCAGTAAATACATCTACTCCTTACATCTGTACTTTTCTATATCTTCTGTAATCCTCTGGTCAATATCTTTTCTCATTAAATTCTGATTTCGGTGTAAGCATAGAATACATCTGTTCAATGATTAACTAAATAAACGATTACAATTTATTTATATTTCGTCGGTATGCGTGTTCATGAAATCAAAATAATACAATTCGTATTCACTATAGCCGCCTGTTCTAATTACCAGTAAATACATTTATTCGCTACATCTCTACCTCCTTGTATCTTCTGTGATCCTCCGGACAATAATTTCCGAAGCCGTGAAATTGTGGAAGATAATTGCTCGACGTTCTTTCTCGTTAAACGCTGACATGAGCGCACCGTCGCGCGTAATGGCACGTAATTTCTTAACACCGGTTTAATCGCCGCGCTATTGTGACTTCCATTGACCCAACACCGTCCGAAACCTGGCCCGCCGTGGGGAAGAGTTCCGCGGCAGAAGAATAAGCCTATCAGCCGGCGTTCTAAAGCACAAAAGTGTTATCACGAAGAGCACTCCGTACTCGAGTCTGCGTGGCCAACGGTAAAACCGAGTGGCAGGAAAAAGGGGAGTCCCTCTTTGCCGACGTAATGACCGTCCACGCAGTGTCGAAGGTCAAGGCTGCTAAATCTATTCACCGTGATTTTCTCTTATGAAAGATGGCCGAGCCAATGGCTGATACACGTATCCGTTTGTCGTTCCCATCGGACGGAAAGAAAGGAATAGGAAGGAGCGAGAAGAGGCAGCGTTTCTTGGAAGTGCTGGTGTAGTTTCGCGAGTACGCGAATCTGCAATTATCGTAATACATCGACTGACAGCATCGTAACTTGAGCAAGCCGATACTGCGATGTGCGGAGTCGGAGGTCCTAGACGTTATTTTATGTTGCGGCAAGTTTATTGGAAGATCGGCGGCAGGAGCGTCGGAGGAGGAGGTATATTAAGCGCGAATGTCAATTTGATGACGGTAGGAAAGGGTGTAGGCAAAGGTGCGTGAGCGGAGACGAAATAAAATCGTGTTAAATGCCGAGGCAGGTGGCGTGGGGTGGCTCTTCATTCGTGGAAGTCGAGAGTTAGTTGACTCTTTGCGCTACGGTGTCGAATGAGAAATACGACGTGTTATTATGCGACGATTTTTCTGCTGTTCGAGTATGTATTGCGGCGTGTCGTGCATTATGGGGAGTCATTAATGTGGTGTCATGTTGTGTTTTCATGTAAGAACGTTATGATGTTTTAATGTGCCCTGTGGTCTCGAGGGCGTTATACGCTTTTATTTATATAGTCCCGTATCGCAGCGCGTAACGATGTTTGTAATGACAACGTGTGCACTGTGGATTATGTGGCACTATGTGTTTTTCTTTATTATCGTCGTTATAATACACATTATACCATTATATTTGTCGCATATGTGTCGTTATTATGCCTGTCTAACCTTATCCAAATATAATATAAGTTACACGTGGTTACAGTGGAATTATTCTAGATTAACGTAGAACCATATTCAACTTACATATCTTATGGAGACATCTTGTTGATGAAAGATTACGTTACGTTTTTCTTCATTATCGTCAATATAATACCTCATTATACCATTATAATTGTCGAATATGCCTCGCTATTATGACTTTCTACCTTTTTTTCAGATATAATATAAGTTACAGGCGGTTACACTCGAGTTTTTCAAGATTAATGTAGAACCATACTCAACTACATATCTTATGGGGACATCTTGTTGATGAAAGATTACGTTACGTTTTCTTCATTATCGTCATTATAATACCTCATTATACCATCATAATTGTCGAATATATGTCGCTAATACGGTTTTCTATCATTTTTCAGATATAATAACGTGGTTACAGTCGAATTTTTCTAGATCAATGTAGAACCATACTCAATTGACATATCTTATGGAGACATCTTGTTGATGAAAGATTACGATACGTTTTTCTTCATTATCGTCGTTATAATACCACATTATACCATTATAATTGCCGAATGTGTGTTACTATTATGGCTTTCTACCATTTTCCAGATATAATAAAAGTTACACGTGGTTACAGTCGAATTATTCTAGAATAACGTACAATCATACTCAACTGACATATTTTATAGAGACGTCACTATTATAGCTTTCTATCCTTTTCCAGCCATAATAAAAGTTACAGGTGGTTACAATCGAATTATTCTAGATTAATGCAGAACCATAGTCAATTCATATATCTTGTGAAGACATCTTGTTGATGCAAGATTACGTTACGTTTTTCTTCATTATCGCCATTATAATACATCATTATACCATTATAATTGTCGAATATGTGTCACTCTTATGGCTTTCTACTATTTTCCAGGTATGATAAAAGTTATACGTGGTTACAGTCGAATTTTTTCAGATTAATGTAGAACCATACTCAACTGACATATTTTATGGAGACATCTTGTTGATGAAAGATTACGTTACGTTTTTCTTCATTATCGTCATTATAATACCTCATTATACCATTGTAATCGTCGAATATGTGTCCCAATTATGACTTTGTACCCTTTTCCACAGATAATAAAAGTTACAGGCGGTTACAGTCGAATTATTCTAGATTAACGTAAAACCATACTCAACTGACATATCTTATGGAGACATCTTGTTGATGAAAGATTACGTAACAAACAACACCGCCATCTATCAACGCGCACGTCGAAACCAGCTGGTTCTCGAAGGCAAAGATTGTCGCCGCGCATATATAAATAGACAATGGTCGCGGCTAAAGCGAAGGATAATGAAAGAATGAAAGAAATCGATGAAAGATGGCTCCGGATTGACGTGAAGACGTCGGCTGGCTGCTCATGCATAAGCGCACACGACAAATGCACACCAGTCCTAAGTACGCGGACTGCAGGGAATTCTTCAAGTTTTTTGCTCCCGCGAAAAATAGCTCGCGCACTGCTCGCGGTCCTTTACTTAGCCGTATCGGTGAATTATTATGACATTATCGAGAAACGCACGCACGGACATGCCGTTTTCTTGCGCAAATTGTGATCGTGCGTTTTTTGCCGAAGATACGCATGATACCCATTCCTGACATGATTGTTTTGAAATAACACAGAGGCTGGACGTCGTAATACACACGCGCACCGTATCTGCGCGATCACGGAAACAGTGATCGGTGGATATAGGGCGTCGCAAAAATCTTCGAACAAACAAACGACCCCCCGATATGAAGTGAAATATTTGAATGGAGCGATATATAAGCGTATTTTCCTATCGAAAACCGCGATGCAATCAAACAGTGGTCAGAATATATACATCGTTGCAAAAGTCTTCAAACGAATAGGCGACCCCCCGAAATGAAGATCGTTATTTTAAAGTTGCAATATGCAAATTCATTTTCTTATCGGCGGGAAAGTGTAAACGCGAACAGTGATCGGTGGATATATAGGGAATTTCTTCAAATGAATTGGGGACCCTGACCAAGTGAAGATTATTATTTTAATGGAGCGATATGCAACTTCATTTTCCTATCGGCGGGAACGTGTAAACGTGAAACAGTGAATGAAACACAGAACGTGGAAACAGTTATCGGTGGATATATAGGGAATCGCAAAAGTCTTCAAACGAATTAGGGACCCCCCGAAATGAAGATTGTTATTTTAATGGAGAGATATGCAACTGCATTTTCCTATCGGCTAGAACGTGTAAATGGAAGCAGTGATCGGTGGATATATAGGGCGTCGCAAAAATCTTCGAACAAACAAACGACCCCCCGAAATGAAGTGAAATATTTTAATGGAGCGATATATAAGTTCATTTTCCTATCGACGGGAACGTGTAAACGGAAACAGTGATCGGGGAATATATAGGGCGCCGTAAAAATCTTCAAACGAATAAGCGACCCCCCGAAATGAAGATTGTTATTTTAACGGAGCGATATGCAACTGCATTTTCCTATCGGCTAGAACGTGTAAATGGAAACAGTGATCGGTGGATATATAGGGCGTCGCAAAAGTCTTCAAACGAATAGGCGACTTCCTGAAATAAAGCGAAATATTTTAACACGTTGATTGGCAAGCGTATTTTGCTATGTTAAAACCGCGATGCAATGAAATACTGTAGAATATGATTACATCGTGCAAAATGAAGGTAACGCAGAGTTGTTAGAAGCGAAAGAATTGAAGCACTGTTCCAATATCAATTGCTTTTACAAGATTGCAAATGGGCTTTATTGCGAATTTTTTGCATTGATAGTCAAATCTTTTGCGCCGGTCACCGGTAACTACCGTGGCATTCAACGCGTTAATGAAGCGATACGCAACCTCATTTTCCTATCGGCGGGAACGTGTAAACGAAAACAGTGATCGGTGGATATATAGGGCGTCGCAAAAGTCTTCAAAGGAATAGGCGACCCCCCAAAATGAAGATCGTTATTTTAAAGTTGCAATATGCAACTTCATTTTCTTATTGGCGGGAACGTGTAAGCGCAAACAGTAATCGGTGGATATATAAGACGTCGCAAAAGTCTTCGAATGAATAAGCGGCCCCCAGAAATTAGGATCGTTATTTTAATGGAGCGATGTGCAACTTCATTTTCCTATTGACGGGAACGTGTAAACAGAAACGATGATCGATGGATGAATAGGGAGTCGCAAAAGTCTTCAAACGAATAGGCGACCCCCCGAAATGAAGATCGTTATTTTAATGGAGAGATATGGAACTTCATTTTCCTATCGGTGGGAACGTGTAAACGGAAACAATGATCGGTGGATGAATAGGGAGTCACAAAAGTCTTCAAATGAATTGGGGACCCTCCGAAGTGAAGATTGTTATTTTAATGGAGCGATATGCAACTTCATTTTCCTATCGGCGGGAACGTGTAAACGTGAAACAGTGAATGAAACATAGAACGTGGAAACAGTTATCGGTGGATATATAGGGAATCGCAAAAGTCTTCAAATGGATTGGGGACCCCCCGAAATGAAGATCGTTATTTTAATGGACCGATATGCAACTTCATTTTCCTATCGGCGGGAACGTGTAAAAAAAAACAGTGATCGGTGGTATACGGGGCGTCGTAAAAATCTTCAAACGAATAAGCGACCCACCGAAATGAAGATTTTTATTTTAATGGAGAGATATGCAACTGCATTTTCCTATCGGCTAGAACGTGTAAATGGAAACAGTGATCGGTGGATATATAGGGCCTCGCAAAAGTCTTCAAACGAATAGGCGACTTCCTAAAATAAAGTGAAATATTTTAACACGCTGATTGGCAAGCGTATTTTGGTATGTTAGAACCCCGATGCAATGAAATGCTGCAGAATATGATTAAATCGTGTAAAATGAATGTAACGCAGAGTTGTTAGAAGCCAAAGTATTGAAGCACCATTCCAATATCAATTGCTTTTACAAGATTGCAAATAGGCTCCATTGCGAATTGTTTGCATTTATAGTCAAATCTTTCGCGCCGGTCACCGATAACTACCGTGGCATTCAACGCGGTAATGAAGCGATATGCAACCTTATTTTCCTATCGGCGGGAACGTGTAAACGAAAACAGTGATCGGTGGATATATAGGGCGTCGCAAAAGTCTTCAAAGGGATAGGCGACCCCCCAAAATGAAGATCATTATTTTAAAGTTGCAACATGCAATTTCATTTTCTTATTGGCGGGAACGTATAAGCGCAAACAGTAATCGGTGGATATATAAGACGTCGCAAAAGTCTTCGAATGAATAAGCGACCCTCCACCAAATGAAGATCGTTATTTTAATGGAGCGATGTGCAACTTCATTTTCCTATTGACGGGAACGTGTAAACAGAAACAATGATCGGTGGATGAATAGGAAGTCGCAAAAGTCTTCAAATCAATTGGGAACCCCCCGAAATGAAGATCGTTGTTTTAACCCTTTGAGTGCTGAATACTTTTGGCCAAAGCGCTCGCTGAGGACGAAACACTTTTCGCTAGTGTGAACTCTACTGATTGATTATATAAGGCGCAAATAAGTTTTAATGATAATTCTGTATTTACGCCAAATTAAATAATGCAAGAAAATCATTTGATAAAGAACGCATCTGTATTCATCACATACATTTATAATTGTGGCTACAGTAGGGGAGAAATCGAAACGATTGGGGACGCATATATGCGTCCATAGTCGACACCGACAGAATTCGGCGGACGCATATATGCGTCCATAGCACTCAAAGGGTTAATGGAGAGATATGCAACTTCAGTTTCCTATCGGCAGGAACGTGTAAACGCAAACAGTGATCGGTGGATATATACGGCGCCGCAAAAGTCTTCGAATGAATAAGCGACCCCCAGAAATTAGGATCGTTATTTTAGTGGAGCGATATGCAAACTTCGTTTTCCTATCGGCGGGAAAGTGTAAACAGAAACAGTGATCGGTGGATATATAGGGCGTCGCAAAAGTCTTCGAACGAATAAGCGGCCCCCCGAAATGAAGCGAAATATTTTAATGGAGCGATATGAAAACTTAATTTTCTTATCGGCGGGACTGTGTAAATAGAAACAGTGGTCGGTGGATATACAGGGCGTTGAAAAAGTTCGAACGAGTAGGCGACCCCCCAAAATGAAAATCGTTATTTTAATGGAGGGATATGCAACTTCATTTTCCTACTGACGGAAACGTGTGAACGGAAACAGCGATCGGTGGATATATAGGAAATCGCAAAAGTCTTCGAACGAATAGGCGAACCCCCGAAATGAAAATCGTTATTTTAACGGAGGGATATGCAACTTCATTTTCCTATGGGCGAGAACGTGTAAACAGAAACAGTGATCGATGGTATATAGGGCGTCGCAAAAGTCTTTAAACGAATAGGCGACCTCCTGAAATGAAGATCGTTATTTTAATGGAGAGGTATGCAACTTCATTTTCCTATCGGCGGAAACGTGTAAACAGAAACGGTGATCGGTGGCATATAGGGCGTCGCAAAAGTCTTCGAACGAATAAGCGACCTCCCTGAAATGAAACGAAATATTTTAATGGAGAGATATGCAACTTCATTTTCCTATCGGCGGGAACGTGTGATCGGTTCAATGCACTCCTTTCCATATTGCATAATTGTGCTGTCGCAGGCGGCTTATTTAACAATGATGCCGCTGTCAACGTTCAAATGAATTTGATTGGCCGAGAACGTGGAAGAGGTCAAAGACTAATGAGCGTTAACGGTAATATCATCCGTATGCAGTTATGATTTTTACGGGAGGCCTCTGGCATTTATACAGGGTGAACCAGGCATAAACGAGCAAATGTCGCTAATGTCCTCTATTAGGAGAAATAAGAAAAGAATATTACGTGAATGTAAGGTCGTAGGCGCTTTACAAAGAAATTCTTACAAAATGTATGAGTACAAGTTGTATGAGTTTCATTCTTAAATTTAAAAGGTATCCTCTATAATGTCTCATAAAGTGCTTTGAAATGCATTTGTTCCTCCGAAAAAAAAGGAATGTACAGTGTATATTTTTGTATAAATTCTTTTGGATTAATAATTAATACAAAAGATATGTTCGGTAATACGATTTTTGCAAATTTCTCTTGTACATCATAAATCTCTTTAATTTGAAACGATATCTATTACCAGCTAACACGACTATAAAACACTACGATCATCGTTTGTCGCTATTTACAAAGGATCATTTGTAAATATATTTTTTTACCAGAGATCTCAAAACAGAAGTTCGCTGTTTTGTTCTAATTCTCCTTTATTTTTCTACTATTCTACTATTCTCATTCATTCGCATAACATTTTCCTATTCTCCAGTAAAAAATATTTCGATATTTTTCAAATATTAGTTTTCAGTAAAGTTGCAATACTATTTTCACTATGATTGGTAAAAAAAAAAGTTTCCCATTGCGTCCAATGAAGGACTATTGATCACTCCACAACAGTACCTCGAATCGACAATAAGAATGCATAAATTTATCCGAATGTGGCAACGTGGCTATAGGCCGCCTAAGTGATGTAAATTTATAAAAATCAAACGCCTTCCTATAGAAAAAATGTCGATACCGTTTTGTTTTAATAAAATAATTCTGAATGTTTAAATTATACAATTATGTATATATAAGTTTGTCAATTATATTTCGTCTTCCTTCTACGTGGTATGAAGCATATAAATTCACATTTGTTCGGTTACATGAAAATATCTCAACATTTTGCTACTGAAAACCCTTTGATTCTAATGAATCTACGCCATTGGATAAAACGGCTGGAAGAGAGCGCATGTCTCGTGAAACAAGTGACGTATATGGTGAGTTGGCAGTAGGGATAATGTGACGTCATAAGGGATGTTTGAGAATTCCCCTACTGCTAACTGTACACCCTTCGCGGCCGTTTTATCCAATGGCGTAGATTCCTCAGAGACAAATGCTCTTTAATGAGAGACTTTAGGTGTAAACTTTCAGTCGTTAAAACAAATACAGATTGGTCACCTCCAGTGAAAGTAAAAGAAAACACAACATTTAATTTAAAAATAGTATGGATTTATGCAAGTACCGTACTAGATAAAACTGCACCAAAATTTGCCTTTTGAAAAATATTTGCTTCTACTGAAATTGCGCCAAAATTTGCCTATTGAAAAATATTTGTTTCTACTGAAACTGCGCCAAAATTTGCCTATTGGAAAATACTTGTATCTGCTGAAACTGCGCCACTGCAAGAAGTGACGTGCAATATGACGTGTATTCATCTTCTAGGCATTCATTCGCTAATATTGTCCGTGAACTCCAGTTTTCTACAGTACGAGTCCTGACGACACCATCTCATAAATAAAGATGATCACCTCGATTGAATGTAAAATAAAATACAACATCTAATTAAAAAAAAAAAAATATGCATTCATGCAATTCCCGTACTAAATAAAACTGTGCCAAGATTTGCCAATTAAAAAATATTCGTTTCTACTGAAACTGCGCCAAAGTTTGCGTACTGAAAAATATTCCTTTCAATTGAAACTGCGCCAAAATTTGCTTATTGAAAAATATTTGTTTCTACTGAAACTGCGCCAAAATTTGCCTATTGAAAAACAATTGTTTCTACTGAAACTGCGCCAAAATTTGCCTGTTGGAAAAGATTTGTTTCTATTGAAACTGCGCGAAAATTTTCCCTTTGAAAAATATTTGCTTCTACTGAAACTGCGCCAAAATTTGCCTATTGAAAATTATTTGTTTCTACCAAAACTGCGCCAAAATTTGCCTATTGAAAATTATTTGTTTCTACCAAAACTGCGCCAAAATTTGCCAATTGAAAAACATTTGTTTGTACTGAAACTGTGCCAAAATTTGCCAAGTGGAAAATATTCGTTTCTACTGAAACTGCGCCGAAATTTGCCTATTGAAAATTATTTGTTTCTACCAAAACTGCGCCAAAATTTGCCTATTGAAAAACATTTGCTTGTACTGAAACTGTGCCAAAATTTGCCAATTGGAAAATATTCGTTCCTACTGAAACTGTGCCAAAATTTGCCAATTGAAAATTATTTGTTTCTGCCAAAACTGCGCCAAAATTTGCCTATTGAAAAATATATGTTACTACTGAAACTGCGCCAAAATTTGCCTATTGAAAAACATTTGTTTGTACTGAAACTGTGCCAAAATTGGCCAATTGAAAAATATTCGTTTCTACTGAAACTGCGCCAAAATTTGCCTATTGAAAATTATTTGTTTCTACCAAAACTGCGCCAAAATTTGCCTATTGAAAAACATTTGTTTGTACTGAAACTGTGCCAAAATTTGCCAATTGGAAAATATTCGTTCCTACTGAAACTGTGCCAAAATTTGCCAATTGAAAATTTTTTGTTTCTACCAAAACTGCGCCAAAATTTGCCTATTGAAAAATATCTGTTACTATTGAAATTGCCCCAAAATTTGCCTATTGAAAAATATTCGTTTCTATTGAAGCTGCGCCACTGCACGAATAGAAGTGCAATGTGACGTGTATTCATCGTCTAACCATTCATCCGCTAATATTGTCCCCCAACTCCAGTTTTACAGAACCAGTCCCAAAGTCACCATCTCATAAATATAGATTTGTTACCTTGATTTAATATAAAATAAAACACATCTAATTTGAAAAAAGTATGCATTCCTGCAATTCCCGTACTAAATAAAACTGCAGCAAAATTTGCCAATTAAAAAATATTCGTTTCTACCGAAACTGCGCCAAAATTTGCATATTCAAAAATACTCGTTTCTACTAAAACTGCGCCACTGCATGAAGTGACGTGCAATGTGACGTGTATTTATTCTCTATGCATTCATCCGCTAATATTGTCCCTCAACTCCAGTTTGACAGTACGAGTCCCGACGTCACTATCTCACAACCGACTCTCCTTTGCCCCCTAATCTACGGCAGAATGGCTTTGATTTTCCGGAATGTCAGACGAAAAAAGGGTGAATGGACGGCAGAAAATGTGTGAAATGGCGCAAGCACGAACAAAGAGAATGCAGAGCACGGTGCCCGGACGAAAAAGTGGGGGAAGATTGTGGCGATAGACGAGGTCACAGCGGTATCCTTAACAAGGATTCAAATGTCACTCGCGGGCGCAACTTGACCCTGAAAAGAGAAGCTTGGCGCGTCTTGGCAACCTGCAGCAGCGCTTCGATCCGTTCGGTTCCACGTTCTCGACTTGTCTTCGCGATAGAGCGCACCTGCGGATCTCTCGCTCCGTGGTGGACGTCGTTTATGGGCACGCGAGGTCATGAGATGCGTTATCGCGATCTGACAATGGGCACTGACTAAAGCCGAGCTCCGCTGTAAATCTTTCAGCGTGCCCCGCGCCGCAAGGAGAACGAACGTTTGTTCCGCGCGAACGGACATTTTTACCGACGCGCCGATCGACAGACGATGCGTTAGAGACGAGTCTGCTGGCGAGAAGAAGTCCGGAAGTCTGCGGCTCAGTTTCGAGGAGGCTGCAGTTAGAGGAAGAATATGAAGGGTTTGCTGGTAACGAATAAAATTACATCGCTAGACGAATTTTGTTCGCATATTGTCAGATTTTGTCACATTAGATGAAAGCAGCAAATGGTAGATCCGAAAATTTGCGGGTGAATTTTGATGAATGCAGAGTAAGAGAGAGAATAAAGAGGGTTTGCTGGTAATGGAGAAAATTAGATCGCTAGATGAATGCATATTATTGTCAGATCAGATGAAAGCAACAAACAGTATATATGTCTCCGGAGTTTCGAGGAGGCTTTATTTGCATATTATCAGGTGTTTTCAGATCAGATGAAATCAGTAAACAGGTTACGAGGTTCGGAAGTCTGCGTCTCAGTTTCGGTGAGGCTACAGTTAGGGGAAGAATATAAAGGGTTTGCTGGTAACGGACAAAATTACGTCGCTAGACAAATTTTATTTATTTGCATATTATTGTCAGATTTTGTCAGATCAGATAAAAGCAGAAAATAGTATATCTGGTTCGGAAATTTGCGGATGAGTTTTGATGAATGCGGAGTTAGGGGAAGAATATGAAGGATCGCTAGACGAAGTTTAGTTGCATATTGCCACATTTTGTCAGATCAAATTAAAGCAGCGAATAGTATACGAGGTCTAAAAGTTTGCGGGTGAGTTTTGATCGATGCGGAGTTAGGAGAAGAATATGAGGGATTTGCTGGTAACGGAGAAAATTATATCGCTAGACGAATTTTATTTGCATATTATTGTCAGATCAGATGAAAGTAGCAAATAGTGTACGAGGTCCGGAAGTTTGCGGGTGAGTTTTGATGAATGCGAAGTTAGAGAAAGAATATAGAGGGTTTGCTGGTAATGGAGAAAATCACATCGCTAGACGAATTTTATTTGGGTATTATTGTCAGATCAGATGAAAACAGCAAATATTTAATATATGAGGTCCGGAAGTTTGCGAGTGAGTTTTGATGAATGCCGAGTTAGGGAAAGAATATGAAAGGTTTCATGGTAATTCGGACAATTGCCTTGCTGTAGGAATTTTATGCACCTATTTAAGAATTACTGTATAATAACAAAACATGTCTCAGAGAAAATTAGAATGCACAAATGTTTCACGGGGTCTACTGGATTGATTGTAGTCAAATGCATAATAAGGAATAAGAAAAAATGGTACGTTTCCCAACATTTCGATAAGAGATGTGCGTTTTTAATACCGTGATTATCATGTGAATTTATACATCAAGCACAATTCTAAGAACGAAGCTTGACACAATACAGCTATGTAAAGATACTCGATCCTTTGTGCTTTTTGCCAAAAGAAGATAATAATGTATATGTATACTGGAAATATCGAGGATATTTAGGCAGTACTAAATCTGTATTCAAGAGGGAAACATTTAAGAAGCAATGAGAAATTCTAAAATTAATTTTTTGTTTAAAAAATAACATATTTTTACTCTAAAAACGGGTGGTGCAGAAATTAAACTTTCTATCCTATTTTTTCCAGTATCGAAAAAAAGACGTCGTCCTTTATTTTAACAAGGTATCCCTTTTATCAAGCGTAATTCTTAAGCAGATAAATTGGCGTCTTAGATTAGGGTATAAACCTGATAACTTTTTTAGTCTATCCACGTAAATAAATCTAATAAGAAGTATATTAATTTAAAGTGTTAATTTGAATAAAATGAGATAATACAGCATACTTTGGTTACAGACATTCAATTAAATATTCACTTAATTTTTTGCAATGTTCGGAAGAAAAGACAAACTATCGTTTATTAGTGAATTATAAAGCAGCGAAAGAGAAAAAATCGTATAGAAAATAAAAGAAACAATAGTTATGTTTTTACATTATTTTGATAATAACTTAACAGGTACCAATATACCTGTTGAGTATTCTTCCAAATACCTACAAAGATATTTTGCCATTAGTCATTATAATCGTCACCCGTATATGAGTGCCACCGTCTATTCGGAACTTTACTGCCACCTGAAAACATGTAATATGCCAGTTCAAGCGTTGGATGGATCACTTGAAAAGGATTATGATACTAACACTGTTAAAATTCGACAATTTAACTACCGCTTTCCAAAATGGATCTTTGCTTTAATTCGTTCATTGGTTGTACATAGTCAATTTGGGCAGGCGGGTTGTTTATCTCTCAGAGAACGAAAATCTTAAAAACGCTTGTGGCAAAGGGGTACTACCTCTGTAGAAGCTACTACAAACACTCCTTAAAACAATACCCTTCGGATCCCATTGAACTCTGCTAGAAGAAAGAGGAAAGCATCCCTCAACCAACTCGGCGTAGGCCGAAAACGGTTAAAATGAAAACGTTATGTATTTCTACCTTTCGATTCAGGCAAACAAACCTGCCCTTCACATATATCAATTCTATATAAGGCATGGTCCATAAAGTACCAATATTCAGACAGCCAGTCAGTAAATCGCGCAAATACGTGTAGCTCACACATAAAATAAAGGGTGTCTCAAGATTAACGCAAGGTTTGAATTAAATAAAAAATACAGTTTTTTCTTTAAATTATTATTTTCTTATTGAATCGTAAAGTACACAGGATAGGATTATGTATGGCATAACACATAGGGAAAATGACCTCCTCGGCTTTGCTGACACATTTACTTTTATCGAAATTTTGCATGACCATTTTGCATAAATGTGGCTGAATTTCGTTGATGCAGTGTTAAATTTCCTTTTCCAATGCACGCGTGCTTGTGAGCTTGTTGGCATAGACCTTTGAATTCAAATAACCCAGTAAAAAGAAATCCAAGGGTGTTATATTACACGACCTAGGGGGCCAATTTTTATCACCGAAACGAGAGAGTACGCGGCCAGGAAATGTCTCATGAAATAATTGAATTGTTTAACGGGCTGTATGGCATGTGGCACCGTCTTATTGAAATCACATGTCGTCCACAGTAATATCATCTAATTTAGGCAAAAAGAACTCTGTTATCATGTCGCGATATCGAGCACCAGTAACATTCACTGCTTGACAAGCTTCATTTTCGAAAAAGTATGGTCCAATGATGCTTCCAGTCCAAAATCTGCACCAAACAGTGACTGAGGATGCATTTGTTTTCCGACAATCACATGTGAGTTCTTTGAACCCCAAATGCGGCAATTATGACGATTGACAAAGCCATCAAGATGAAAGTGTACTTCATCGCTGAAAATTATTTTGTTCGAAAAATCGGCATCCACTTCTTTATGTTCAATAATCCATTCAGCGAATTTTTTTTTGCTGTGCATGGTCATTAGGCTTCAGTTCATGTGTCAATTGAACTTTGTAAGCATGGAGACGCAGATCTTCAATGAGTATACGCTGCAGAGACCTTCTTGAAGTTTTTGCAATTCTGGTCCACGACGCCGAATTGATGTTCCTGGACTTTCCCCAATACTCTTACGCATTGATTCGATATTGACATTTGAACGGCTTGTTTTTCGACGACCAGTCTGTTGAGCATCACTAATTGATCCAGTCTGCCTGGATCTTTCAATGACTCTCTTCTAGTTGACGAAGTTAAATCACTATTCCAACCATATTTTGTTTGAAATTTTCGAATTGTGGCCGCCAGACTTTCATTATTTTTTAAGTATTATTCAACAATGAAATCACGTTGTCTATCGTGTAACGCTCCATTTTTACTAACCCTAAACTGTCAGCTGTCAAAATGTTTTTTTTTTAATAGGTTGCTAACACTTTACCGCACGAATGGTGGCAAATTCAAATCTTGCGTTAATCTTGGGGCACCTTTTAGTTCCCAATGAATGTTTAACACGTTGAACGCCCAGCGTAAATCGGCGGAGTTTCTCCCGGAGCCGAAATCCGAGACCCAGGGAGTGTAAACAGCACGATAAGAAAGAGCGATACAATGCAACGCGTCGTTTAAATATAACCACTACCATATAATCTTGGCATCATGTGCAACGACAGTTCGGAAGAGCATAAAATGGTATATCGGAAACTATCGGAAAATGTTAATTTCCTAATAGGTACTTTTGTAGTGAATGCACACATCATTTATCAAAAAGTAACGAACCAGAATATATGTACAAATAAGACAACTCCGAGAGCTTATAGTTCGGGAGTGGTTGGAATCCGAAAAACGTAGGGTCCTAAGCAATAAAGAAGGCCTCTCACCACTTGCAAGTTCGCAAAAATCCTCAGGACAAATTTATTAAAAGGATGCGCGGTCGGTACTACGCAAAACAGAGGTGAACTCTCCAAAGCCAGGACGCAAGAAAAAATGTGCAAACGACTATAACGTATTGTCCAGAGTGTCCACAGTAACCTCAATTGTGTTTAAAATGTTTTAACGAGTACCATCATAACTAATAAAATATTATAATATTTTAAAACCAAATTTAAATATAAGTATATTTTTATATTGCATTTTATGTATATATAAGATGTATACGCCATCTAGTCAAAAAAAGTTAAACTATTTAATAAAATATCGGTTTATCGGTATGTGACTTCAAAGTCACGCGGGCCCATAGAGGGTTAAGGGGACCAGAAAGCTTTCATCGACCGAAAACTGGGTGAAATTCGATTAACGATTGTGGACGAACGAATAAACAGACATACATTTTCTTATTTGCAGTTTTTTTTGTGTATTCTTAAAAAAACAAATGAAATTTAAAAATTTAAAGAATGTTAATAATTAAAGGAAATATTTATATCTGAAGGTGACCGCGTGAGTCGTGCGCTGTTTTCTTCTTGCCAGGATTCCGGGTGAACGAGTTGGAGTTTTCCGATTCTCTTAGCGCCATTTGGTTGGTGAGATTTCTCTCTGTGGATTGAGCCTTAATTCTGGGACAAAAAGGTCCCAATTTAAGCAATGGAGACCAAAAATCCAGAAGGTTGCCAAATTTAAGTAACTTGTCGTTAAAAACGATATTAAAAAATTAACTTTTATATGCAAACATTGGTTCAATTTATGAAATACATATTTATCTACAATTTTAAAAAAATCAAATCAATTAAAAAAAAATCAAAATACTGTTTTGAGAAAAACGCGATTAAAGTTTGAGAACAGAATTACGGCTACTTGATCGCGCATGACCTCACATTTTTGGCATTCCTAAACTCAATTTTGCGAATATCGAAGTTTTTCTTGCGCCAAAGTGTTCTTAAATAATTGTACTAACCGGTTATGTAAAAAAAAAACAAAAATCGATTTTTTTGAAATTTCAAACCTTTCTGGTGCCCTTAAGCGGCCTCAGCCACAATTGCCGATACAAGCCATACCCCCATTCACTCTCCTTGCGTCTCTATGATCGCCTCCAGCACGGTTTGCCACCGATTAATCCGCCGGTTCACCGCATAAAACCCCGAGAGCGCACTCTCCCAGGCTTCCCTTTTGAAAAGTCCGGCGGCTGGGATTTACGCGAGACGGCAGTCGGAAATCTTCCTTCCCTTTTCGGGGTGCCAGTCTCATCCGTTCGCTCTTCCCATTATACCTTATTTCATCTCTTTGAACCTCCAGCTCTCCCCCCGTCTCTCCCCCTGCGCCCTACGTCGGTTACCAATTCCGGTTCCCACGTTTACATTTCGTGCATGCGCAATGCATATACCGCGTGGCCGGTGTATAGCGGTGGTAGCTCGTTAACCGCATAACGGTAGGTCGGCTTGCACTAAGCAGCGGCAGAGGCACGGTGCAACTAGTGATGGGACAAGGCGCTTGCTGGCGAACGCTCAAACGAAACAAGCGGCTGAGTTACAGAACGAGAGTCCATGGCGGTGTAAACGATTTTGAACTTTGGGAGGTTACAGGTTGTTGCATCTCCGAAGATTTCAAACAACTAAAATGGCTAGTTTTTTAGAAAATTGTATGTGCATATTTCTCCTATGATGGGGCAAGGCGCTTGCTGACGAACGCTCAAACGAAACAAGCGGCTGAGTTACAGAACGAGAGTCCACGATGGTGTAAACAATTTTGAACTTTGGAGAGTCATAGGTTGTTGCATCTTCGAAGACTTGAAAATACTAAAATGGCTCGTTTTGTAGAAAATTGTACGTGCATATTTCTCCGATGATGGGACGAGGCGCTTGCTGGCGAACGCTCAAACGAAACAAGCGGCTGAGTTACAGAACGAGAGTCCACGGCGGTGTAAACGATTTTGAACTTTGGGGGGTCATAGGTTGTTGCATCTTCGAAGACTTGAAAATACTAAAATGGCTAGTTTTTTAGAAAATTGTATGTTCATATTTCTCCTATGATGGGACGAGGCGCTTGCTGGCGAACGCTCAAACGAAACAAGCGGCTCAGTTGCAGAACGAAAGTCTACGGTGGTGTAAACGAATTTTAAACTTTGAACCTTCGAAGGCTTGGAAATATTAAAATATTTTGGCCAATGGTCAATTTTCAAGAAAATTGCATCAAGTCATTTCCATGCGCATATTTTTCAGGTGATGGGACAAGGCGCTTGCTGGCGAACGCTCAAACGAAACAAGCGGCTGAGTTACAGAACGAGAGTCCACGGCGGTGTAAACGATTTTGAACTTTGGGGGGTCATAGGTTGTTGCATCTTTGAAGACTTGAAAATACTAAAATGGCTAGTTTTGTAGAAAATTGTACGTGCATATTTCTCCTATGATGGGACAAGGCGCTTGCTGGCGAACGCTCAAACGAAACAAGCGGCTGAGTTACAGAACGAGAGTCCACGGCGGTGTAAACGATTTTGAACTTTGGACGGTCATAGGTTGTTGCATCTTCGAAGACTTGAAAATACTAAAATGGCTAGTTTTGTAGAAAATTGTACGTGCATATTTCTCCGATGATGGGACGAGGCGCTTGCTGGTGAACGCTCAAAGGAAACAAGCGGCTCAGTTGCAGAACGAAAGTCTACGGTGGTGTAAACGAGTTTTGAACTTTGAATCTTCGAAGGCTTGGAAGTACTAAAATATTTTAGCCAATGGTCAATTTTCAAGAAAATTGCATGAAGTAATTTCCATGCACATATTTTTCAGATGATGGGAGAAAGCGCTTGCTGGCGAACGCTCAAAGGAAACAAGCGGCTCAGTTGCAGAACGAAAGTCTACGGTGGTGTAAACGAATTTTAAACTTTGAACCTTCGAAGGCTTGGAAATATTAAAATATTTTGGCCAATGGTCAATTTTCAAGAAAATTGCATGAAGTAATTTCCATGCACATATTTTTCCGATGATGGGATAAGGCGCTTGCTGGCCAACGCTCAAACGAAACAAGCGGCTGAGTTACAGAACGAGAGTCCACGGTGGTGTAAACGATTTTGAACTTTGGGGGGTCATATGAAGTTAGAGCTTCGAAGACTTGTAAATACTAAAATGTTTTGCCAATGGCCAGTTTTTAAGAAAATTGCATCAAGTAATTTCCATGCTAATGCTTTAGGTGATGAGACAAGACGTTTGCTAGCGAACACTCAAACGAAGCGAGCGGCTGAGTTACAGAACGAAAATCCACAGCGGCGTAAACGAGGTACGAGTTGTACTTTGGAGCTCATATGTTCTACCGCCTTCGAAGACATGTAAATCCTAAAATGGCCAGGGTTTTAGAAAATTGCATCAAGTCGTTTCCATGTGCACATTTTTCAGGTGATGGGACAAGGCGCTTGCTGGCGAACGCTCAAACGAAACAAGCGGCTGAGTTACAGAACGACAGTCCACTGCAGTGTAAGCGATTTTGAACTTTGGGGATCATATGTTGTGCCGCCTTCGAAGACTTGTAAATCCTAAAATGGCCAGGGTTTAAGGAAATTGCATCAAGTTGTTTTCATGCACATATTTTTCCTCTGATGGGACAAGGCGTTTGCTGGCGAATACTCAAACGAAACAAGCGGCTGAGTTATAGAACGAGTGTCTACGGTGGTGCAAACGAGTTTTGAATTTTGAACCTTTGGAGACTTGTAAATACTAAAATGTTTTAGCCAATGGACAGTTTTTAATAAAATTATATGAAGTCATTTCCATGCGCATTATTTCCTGTGATGGAATATGTCATTTTGAGCAACAGTCTCTGGGTGTGTTATTTATAGCCCTCGGTACTTTTTTCTTCAACCCTATTGTTTGAAGGTAAGTGTCTTTTGTTTCCAGTTTTGAAGTTGTCTGACTTCAATCACAGAAATACGTGAATACTCATCCCATGTGGATGCGTTCATGATTCATTTGTTAATATGTCAACCATTTTTAGCAAACACTCCACTATAGTTGTCTCTACGTTTGTGTGTCATTTTATGAATTAATCCAAATAACTTGCAAGCGGAACAATATTTTCATACTCGAATTTTCAGACGTTTTTCCTGGCATGAAAAGAAACGTAGTTAAAAAATGGAATTGAAAAAAAGGTTGTAGCAAAAAGAGACTTGAAACCTTCGGACATTGTGTCAATTAGACATTATTCGTAGACTATGGATATGGAAATAATTTTGTGCAATTTTCTTAAAAACTAGTTGTCATTGAAAAAAAATATTTTAAGATTTTATATGTTTTAGAGCGTAGAACAACATGTAGGGTTCACAAACCGAAATTCATTCACACTACCGTGTCCTTTCTTTGTTACACTACTGAAAATTCTCTTGTGGTCTCATTAGAGCATCATGTAAATCTGATGTAGCAGTCATGTGACATTAAGACAGCGTGGAATTTATTATCATAGCCCTTGCAATGCCAGAACCGACATACAGTTCGTGTCCCCGTAACGAGCTATGGATACCCAGCACCAACTTTAATTGGTGTTCGGTGTTTTCCACCCATTTCGTGTAGCCTGCATTAACTATTTTGATCTTACGTACAGTAAAATCTCTCACATTTCCACTCTGATCGAAGTTGATTTGGGATAGTTTGGGAACAAGGACACTGTTTCTCCCAACGCGTAGCTCGTGTTGGTATCGATATGCGGTATTCCGAATATGTATCGATATGCCGAATCGACATATAAGAACACCAGAAAAATATTTATTATTTAAGTATTACATATGTATAAATGTTATGTATATATGTACACACACAACATTTCTAAATAATATATATATATATATATATATATATATATATATATATATATATATATATTTAAGTAAGTTAATTTTTATAAAAATTAGTTCTTTATAAGCGAGTAAGGAGTTTTATAATAAAAATAAATGGTTTGATTTGTTTGCAAATGATGAAAGTATGGTGGGATTTTATTTGTCCCACCATGCAACTTATGGAGTAACATAAAAAAGAACAATTTTTCTTTATTGTTTATGTTTGTCCTTCTTCGATCGCGGATTATAATGATAATATGAATGCAGTGGATAAATTTGATCAATTGGTGTCTAATCATAATCTTGATCGTCGCAGTAAGAAATGGTGGCACCGCATACTGTTTTATTTCCTTGACGCGTGTGTTGTTAATGCATATATTTTATATAAACAATTGGGTAAAACAATCACATTAAAAGTATTTAAAGGTCAAAGTGCCGAAGGATTTATTAGTCAAACATTTATAGATCATAGCGCACTAAGTGTACCAATAACTCATTATCAAACCAAATACGTAAACACAAACCTAACGTTTCAATAGAAATAAGAAAGCGAGATTCAAAACATTTACCAAAACGTTTGTCTCGTAAACGATGTGCACTTCGTAGTACAAAAAAAAACAAAGTTCGCACACTCTGGTCTTGTACTGTGTGCAAAGTGCCCCAATGCTTAGGAAAAAATATGTGTTTTAACATGTTCCATTCATAAACCTATGTGGTACGGTGGAACTATTTCAGCCGCGCCCAATACCAACAAATTTAATTAACTATTACTATTTCGTTATGTTTTTACATGATACTATACCGTTATTAATAAAAATATACCAATTTTGTTTCATTTAAAACCCGATCAAATTCCTGTGCAACATGGGTCAATTTTTGGTCTGAAATCCTGTGCCTCAAAGAGGTAAAGACGTTCATACGTGTTCATACTTGAGATGACATTATCGAATAGAACTTTCCGGTAGACTTAAAATATATGAAGGATGTAGTGTGTGAATGTAAATGAGTTTGTCCGGCACTGAAGCAAACATTGTTGTGCGGAATGCGAGGAATTAATCGAAATACCTGTGATGCGCACCTGTCGCGAGAGGCCTTCTTGGCTACGAATGTTTGTTTGGAAAAAGGAAGGCGATTGAAAGGGTGAGAGAGTGTCGCATTCCTTGGCACCTGAGTGGTCCGCCGCATAAATGTAAAAAGACAGACGTTGTACACCAATCGAAGCGAATGTATCCTTTAGATTAGTTTTAGTAAATACTTTAACTTTGTGTACCGTTAATAATTCGTATATTTATTTCATATCATCCTCACTAAAAGAATCCCACATATATATAAAGAAAAACAAATTCAAATACTAATTGCAAGTATTCAATCTAACTGTATTTAATGTCCATATGTACCAGGTTGTTCAATAAGTTTTCTCGGTCGATAAGAGAGGGCGTTGCTACTAGTCCAAATTTGTTTTTGTTTTGTTGGTTCACTCTTCTTGACTGAGAGGGATTTAGTAGACGCTCTACACATCTCATTAGGCTGTGTGAGTCATATTTTAAATGAAATTTTGAGTTTTAAAAAGCTGTGTGCACAATGGGTGCCGCATTCGCTAACAATTGAACAAAAACACATTCGAATGCGACTTTCTCAACAACATTTGGAGCGTTTTAAAAAGGATAAAGTGGATTTTGTGCGTCGATTCATCACTATGGATGAGACTTGGGTCTATCACCATGATCCTAAATCAAAACAAGAGGCTAAAGAGTGGTGTGAACCCGGTTGTTCGGCTTCGAAACGAGTTCGTGTCCAGAAATCGGCCAAGAAGGTTCTGGCATCAGTTTTTTGGGATGCGAAAGGAATTTTATTTGTGGATTACTTGCAAACTGGTAAAACAATTAATTCTGAATATTATTGCAACCTTTTGGACCAGTTGAAGGAAAAAGTTCGTGAAAAAAGACCCGGTTTGCAGAAGAAAAAAATGCTTTTTCATCAGGACAACGCACCGTGTCACAAGAGCATTTTGACAATGGCTAAAATCCATGAATTAAAGTTCGAATTGTTGGAGCATCCGCCGTATTCACCAGATTTGGCCCCCAGCGACTTCCATTTATTTCCAGAACTCAAAAAATGTATGCGTGGCAAGCGTTTTTCGTCAAATGAAGAGGTCATAACGGCTGTTGAAGCGTATTTTGCAGACCTTCCGGAATCTCACTTCAGGGATGGGATCCACAGATTGGAGGATCGTTGGAGCAAGTGCATTAATGTTCAGGGAGATTATACTGATGAATAATAAAGTGTATTTTGAACCATAACATTGTGTTTTTCTTATCGAACGACAAAACTTATTGAGCAACCTGGTATATACAGAAACTACGTACACTGTGCATATTTTTTGCACGCGTTTGTGACGTGCAGTGACGATACATCGACGGACTGGACTCCCGAAGCGAAAGGGTTAACCCTTTGCAGTCGTATTCAATTTAGACATGGGTGTCGTACTGGTCGAAATTAATTTCCGTTGAACGAAGAGTGATACATAATATGCAAGATTATGAAGGATAAACAAGATTTGTTAATTCTTTTGTGATCTTTGGATATATGTTTACACAATAATGTTTTTTAATGTAACGTTTTTATGCGAAAATTATATTTTATAATTCCCCATCGTGTGGTATCTTTCAAAGTAGTATCCAACATAAAGTCCTGCTTTTTGATTACATGTGTCGCAAAAATAATTAGTTTGGCGTCTTCCGCCCTGGATTTTTCTGTTTGAACATACAGAACAATCTTTACTCTTTACGTTTTGACAGTGCAGTAATATATATAGTTTACCATTAAGTAACCATATGTAGTTTTGAAGATGCTCCTTCACGAAAATCATCTACAAGTTGTTGTACCAATTTTCGGACAGATATTAAATGTGACATAGGCGTCTTGTTTTCTCTTTTTGCTGCCACCTTACATAAGATGTAGCTATCGACAGTGCAAACCTCTGCACCCCATAAAAAAATGTTCTCCACCATTTGCAAGATTTTCTCGCAAAACAATATGAATTTGCTAACTGGTCAGTTTTGTCGGCACCTCCCATATTCATATTATAATTTATAATAACATTTGGTTTGCTAATGCTGAAGTTGCCACCTTCTTTCGCCCTTCTTTCTATAGTTCTCATGCCCGAGGTATCGTACCTGCTTAGTATGGTGACTATTCTCTTGTCTTTCTACGCTAATAATAGAATATCTCCTGATCGATAGGCAGCAACGGTATTATTTTTTGTTATAACTGTTTTTTAATCACAGCTGGTATATATTTCTGTGCGTTCCAAAAGTGCCAGTTAAATAGCAGCTTTGTTTTAAAAGCTTAGTTTTTAAATACAATATAAGATTATTATGGTTCTTTGCTGTGGTGGCCGAGAGCAGACATACGACCAGAACGGTAAGAAAACTTTGGTGGCTGAGAGTAGATATACGACCGCAAAGGGTTAAAACTATGTGTTACACACCACACTTGCCCTTCTCAACGAGTCGTTCCGCCCGAAGTTCTGTCCCATCCCCAAAACAATGCCTTCATATCTGCACTCTCGAGACTCTTCAAAAATAGCTTTCAATACATTCATAATGGTTCCACGATTCCGTTCCCTAATCCTTCGTGACTATTATCAAGCACGTTCCAACTTCTTTATTACTTCAGCGTCGCTCTTAGTCTTAATCTTCAGTCAAATACAAGTACCCGATTTCTCTTTTGGTAAAGAGATGCGGCAACCCCATGTCGCCCCACTTAACAGCGAAAAATGGAAACGCTGTATTTTCTGCAATGAGTGAGGTAAACTTTTATGCGATCATCAGTTAACAACAACACCAGAAAAAACCACCCCGATTGGCGAATCCCTCTCCTGACCCAAAAACTTTGCACGAGCCCTTTCCTTCAACGAACTTCCAAAACGACGAGAAGGGCACTCTGATTTGAATCCTCGCACCGACAACACGCGTCATTAACCAGTCCATTGCAACATTACACAAGATTTACACTCAACATTCAACAGGCGAACACTACAGTAACACGACTTATTAACTTAGTATCCGAAACCGATTGTTATATATTTTTAGAGAAAACATACGTTTTGTTATCTCACCTTCGTACAACAAAATTATTCTCATCATCCTAAACGGTCGTGAAAAAATGCGCATAATTCAGGTGGCACAAGTTGTCGAGGACTTATCAGGTTGCTCAATAAGTTTTGTCGTTCGATAAGAAAAACACAATGTTATGGTTCAAAATACACTTTATTATTCATCAGTATAATCTCCCTGAACATTAATGCACTTGCCCCAACGATCCTCCAATCTGTGAATCCCATCCCTGAAGTGAGATTCCGGAAGGTCTGCAAAATACGCTTCAACAGCCGTTCTGACCTCTTCATTTGACGAAAAACGCTTGCCACGCATAAATTTTTTGAGTTCTGGAAACAAATGGAAGTCGCTGGGGGCCAAATTTGATGAATACGGCGGATGCTCCAACAATTCGAACTTTAATTCATGGATTTTAGCCATTGTCAAAATGCTCTTGTGACACGGTGCGTTGTCCTGATGAAAAAGGATTTTTTTTCTGCAAACCGGGTCTTTTTTCACGAATTTTTCCTTCAACTGGTCCAAAAGGTTGCAATAATATTCAGAATTAATTGTTTTACCAGTTTGCAAGTAATCCACAAATAAAATTCCTTTCGCATCCCAAAAAACTGATGCCAGAACCTTCTTGGCCGATTTCTGGACACGAACTCGTTTCGAAGCCGAACAACCAGGTTCACACCACTCTTTAGCCTCTTGTTTTGATTTAGGATCATGGTGATAGACCCAAGTCTCATCCATAGTGATGAATCGACGCACAAAATCCACTTTATCCTTTTTAAAACGCTCCAAATGTTTGTTGAGAAAGTCGCATTCGAATGTGTTTTTGTTCAATTGTTAGCAATGCGGCACCCATTGTGCACACAGCTTTTTAAAACTCAAAATTTCATTTAAAATATGACTCACACTGCCTAATGAGATGTGTAGAGCCTCTACTAAATCCCTCTCAGTCAAGAAGAGTGAACCAACAAAACAAAAACAAATTTGGACTAGTAGCACCTCTTATCGACCGAGAAAACTTATTGAACAACCTGGTATTTTTAGAGAAAATATACGTTTTGTTATCTCACCTTCGTACAACAAAATTATTCTCATCACCCTAAACGGTCGTGAGAAAACGAGCATAATTCAGGTGGCACAACGCTTCGAGGACTTACAACCCTCGTAGAATCGACGACACAGAACGCGATTCTCATTTGAACGCGTAAAACTATGTTTCATTTTGCTTCCCATCACTATATGCAATGTCCCTGCACGTATCACATCACTACCCATCTCAATTCCTCCGTTCGTTCTTTCGCTTCAGTCTCCCATGGCACCCCTTCCATTTGACCAAACGTATATCCGCCTGCAGGGTCCATTGCAAGGTCCTAAGGAACTGAGTGCATCCAGCAAAGTCGCGTGGAAGCCCTTAGGCTCATAGAGAAGGCCAGCTCTAACGTGTCTATTTGAGATATCAGTGATCGGACCCGACGGACCGACCGCTTAGTCGCTGCACGAATACAAGTGTGTCGAAGGCTGCTTATCGAACACCGCAAGGGTCTTTCTACCCATGCTTGCGCGCGTTGTGCGTCTTTAGGCGTCTGTCGTTTGCTGTTATCTGGGAATGACGAAGCATTCTTTGGATATCGGTAAATCTTCAGGGGCAGAAGGCAAATCTGACGGGGCTAATGATAATTCGCATCATGTAATCTGAGAAACAGATCTCTGGCAGGGTACATTTTCGGTCTCTTCTTTTGTGATTTTTTTTACAACTTGTACTGACTTTTACACTACTCTCTTTTGCGGGTATTTTTTAATTGCGTGTGGTCCTCTTACATGTTTTACTTACTATTGCACGGTTTATTAAGATGTTTTGCTTAACGCGAATAGTGACACAAGAAATACTTTGAGTGACGAAGACGGTTTTGCTAGAGTGCGAAACAAACCAATTCGTCCTATAATTTACAGCAACGGGAATAAATGTTGATTTCTTCCCAACAAACTATCTTTTTTTTGTATATTTTGATACATATATACTTGACGCATATATACTTTGCAATGTGTGCATTAAATGGAACATCCACAAATTCCGCTTAGGCGGTACATTTTTCGAAGTGGATCCTTTTTTAACGCGGACATTTTTTGCATAATTAGTACACTCATTCTTTTTACTGAAGTAAATCAATATTATAGATAATTAGTCGTAATTTTACATGGTGTCGATTGGCACCACAGACACGATAGAATAGTTCATTCGTGCAATTCTGGTACTGAAACACCGTTAATTCGGCTCATCGAAAACATGCGATTTCGTCACTTCTGAGGGCTGAAACTGCGACAACATGCAATTTGCGATCTGAAAAACGATTCATTCTCTGCACGTTTTACACGTCCATTGGGACTATAGACACGGCGGTGCCTCTCGGTTTGTGCTTACCGATTTCCGCCCGTCAAGCATTTAAATAAATATCAAAATATTACCTTACTATGTATAAAAAGAGACCGGGATGTATAATAATTTTGCGCTTTTTCTTATGTAGTAACTCGTGGAGTCACTGGTATATCGCTTTTTGACGCATTCTATATAGGTTTTGTGCATCTTTAAAGATTTATCATGAAACGCGTATCTGGATAAGACAGAATATTTTTCCATATCAAAAAAGTAACCGTAATGGACATAACAATATGTTTCACCCGAAGGTTTTAAAACTGATTCTATCAGACACGATCATTTATAACACATTTTTATAGTAGTCATAACGCATTACTAATCAATGACTTATTAGCGTCATATATTGTGTCTCTATATGTATTTAGGCGTCTGTAATTTACTGATTATGTACCAGGATAAGGCAAAATATTTATTTATATTAATAAGACAACTATAATGGATATGACGACATTTCTCATAATGAAGCATTGAGAACTCACTTCGATTAAACGGGAAATTCTGCGGCATTTCCGTCTATCTATTGCACCGTTAGTTTATCATTGTAAGCGACATCTACTTTGCTTTTGTGCATTTGTCATTAGCCGTAAATCTGGGCAAGACAACATATTTCTTCATTGCAAGGAAATACCTATAATAGATGTAATGATATTGTTTTGTCCGAAATCTTTGAAAACTGTTTTGCATCGGACATAACGTTTAACATAATTTTGCACTTACCACAGAAAATAATGTCAAAAAGCTACGCAGCACGTCAACAAAAAATAAAAGTAGCTCTTACGTCCACGAACAAGCATATTATTAATTGAATTTGTTTTCAAAAATTGCTTTGTACGGAATTCAAGGATATTAGCAGAAAAAAATGTGATTTGTGAAGTAACGTCATAATGCCTGTACTAGGTCAGGGACACTTTCAATGCTTCAGATGTCTTAACACCTATCTTCATTACATTCTGTGAATGATGCGTCTAAACGATGGCATTAAAGTTCCCACAGAACTCTGAACAACCGTTTCTAATCATCGCAATTCCATTTGCACGAATGTCAGTGTCAAATTAATCAACGTACTATTGTCCCGTTCCCCTTCGTATCCTTCAACCAATGAGCATATACGCACGTGACGTGGCCTGTCGACGTCTTCCCGACTACTGGACTTTTTTGCGTAATTATTTACGGGATTCACTGACGATCTTCTGTTTGCGGGATGAGCATTTTCGTTTTTGCGCTTCCTCATCGTTTGCGATTTATGGTTCTAAGGAGAAATGCTAATAATCGGAAAAATGGCGAAGTTACAGGCGTCTACTTTGTGTGATAAAAAAAAGTGTCATTTTGTCTTTATTGAAAGTTTATGATGATGGGAAAGAAATTAATTTCCATCAAAACATTTTCGTTCTTGCGACTTTAAATTGTGTCTAAATTATTTGAATGACATACACCGAACATAGTTCTTTCCATGCTATCATAATGTCAAAACGAAAATGTAGTGTTCCGTGTAATAAACACAAGATGACTTTATCGCAATGACTCGGTATAAAGATTGACTATTTTCTTTATCACAATAACTTTGCATAAATAATACTTATAAAAGTGTTGTAACACCCTTGTCCAATCATTATTCAGTTGGCATTTCAATCGACACTTACCGTGAGACACCTTGTATAGTCAAGTGTTATTTTGTCTTTATTGAATATTTATGACGATGGAAAGAAAATTAACTTCGAACAAAACATTTTCGTTCTTGCAACTTTAAATTGCGTCTAAATTATGTCAATAACATACGCCAAACTTATTTCTTTGTACGCTGTCATAATGTCAAAACAAAAATGTAGTGTTCCGTGTAAGAATCACAAGATGACTTTATCACACTGATTCTGTATAAACAATGACAATTTCCTCTATTACAATGACTCTGCGTAAAAAATACTTATAAAAGTGTTGTAACTTTGTCCAATCACTCATTATTCAATTGGCATATCAAACGGCATTTACCGTAAGACACCCTGTATAGTCAAGTGTTATTGTGTCTTTATTGAAAGTTTCTGATGATGGAAAGGAAATTTTCGTTCTTGCGATTTTAAATTTTCTTTAAATTATTTCAATGACATACGCCGAAATTATTTCTTTCTATGCTAGCATAACGTCAAAACGAAAATGTAGTGTTCCATGTAAGAAACACAGGATGACATTATCACAATGACTTTGTATAAACAATGAATATTTTCTTTATCACAACGTCTCTGCATAAACAATACTTATAAAAGTGTTGTAACTTTGTCCAATCATCCACTGGTCAGTTAGCATATCAATCGGCACTTCTCATGGATACCCTGTATAGTCAAGTGTTATTTTGTCTTTACTGAAAGTTTATAATGTTGGAAAGGAAATTAACTTTGATTCGAAATTATTTCAATAATATATACCCAACTTATTTGTTTCTATGCTGTTATAATGTCAAAACAAAAATGTAGTGTTCCGCGTAAAAATCATGTCTAATTCCTTTATCACAATGACTCTGCATAAACAATACTTATAAAAGTATTGTAACACCCACTCTTCAATTGGCATATTAATCGGTACTTACTGTAAATCACCCTATATATTAAATTTGCCCATACGGGTTCCTCAAAGTAAAGTCCAAGCGTCAAACTCTGTTCATATCGCACTAACACATATGCATTTCCAGCGTCGAGAATGCCGAAATAAAAGAAAAACTACTGTTACATGGCGGGTATTAGCGTAATAGCGAGTTTTGCCAACGTAATGCCTCGCATGTTAACCTGTCGAAAGCGATTTTCTCGTCTATCGGCATATTTGAAATTAATCAGCTCGCACCCGCGGCGAATCGAAGCACGTCTATAAATAGACGCTAAGTAGGTATAAAGTAACGAAGGCACACGCTCAGTATTGATCCTAATAATAAGGATTGCCGGGCGCTACGATAATTACTCCCCGCGAGCCATTTCGCTCTGCTCGCTCAGAAATCATGAGCTACGAGATAGTCCTGATGCATATGTTGTCCCTACGGCGATACTGCGTCATCATCTGCGATACTTAATGCAGGCCACGATACAAGCAGCTTCAAAAGTGATACACCGTGTTGGGTGAGATGTACAAGAAACTTTCTCAAATTGTCCCTACGAGTCATTTCTTTACAGTTTTCACCACGGCATTCCTACCCTTGTGTAAATGTCATTCCTGAACTTATATTATATTAACCAGTTAACATGTTGACTGCCGTGCGTATTTTGCTGTACTAGAACAGCGATGCTATGAAATACTACAGCGTCTGACTAAATTATACAAAATGTAAATAATGTGCAGGTGTTGGAGGCCAAAGGATCGCATTACTATTCTAACAATAACTGCATTTATAAAGTAATTATTGCTACCGTGTTCGGCGAGATGTACAAGGAACTTTCTCACATTGTCCCACCGAATCCTGCTTTTACAGTTTTCACCACGGCATTGCTACCCTTGTTTAAATGTCATTCCTGAACTTATATTATCTTAAGGAGTTAACACGTTGACTGCCGTGTGTATTTTGCTGTATTAGAACAGCGATGCTATGAAATACTACAGCGTTTGACTGGATTATACAAAATGTAAATAATGTGCAGGTATTGGAGACCAAAGGATCGCATCGCTATTTTCACAATAACTGCATTTATACAGTAATTATTGCTACCGTGTTGGGTGAGATGTACAAGAAACTTTCTCAAATTGTCCCTACGAGTCCTTTCTTTACAGTTTTCACCACGGCATTCCTACCTTCGCGTAAATGTCATTCCTGAACTTATATTATCTTAACCAGTTAACACGTTGACTGCCGTGCGTATTTTGCTGTATTAGAACAGCGATGCCAGGAAATTCTACAGCGTTTGACTGGATTATACAAAATGTAGGTAATATGCAGGTATTGGAGGCCAAAGGATCGCATCACTATTCTAATAATAACTGCATTTATAAAGTAATTATTGCTACCGTGTTGGGTGAGATGTACAAGAAACTTTCTCACATTGTCCCTACGAGTCCTTTCTTTACAGTTTTCACCACGGCATTCCTACCCTCGTGTAAATGTCATTCCTGAACTTATACTATATTAACCAGTTAACACGATGACTGCCGTGCGTATTTTGCTGTACTAGAACAATGATGCTATGAAATACTACAGCGTTTGACTTGATTATACAAAATGTAAATAATGTGCAGGTGTTGGAGGCCAAAGGGTCGCATCACTATTCTAACAATAACTGCATTTATAAAGTAATTATTGCTACCGTGTTCGGCGAGATGTACAAGAAACTTTCTCAAATTGTCCCTATGAGTCCTTTCTTTACAGTTTTCACCACGGCATTCCTACCCTCGTGTAAATGTCATTCCTGAACTTATATTATATTAACCAGTTAACATATTGACTTCCCTGCGTATTTTGCTGTATTAGAACAACGATGCTATGAAATACTACAGCGTTTGACTTGATTATACAAAATGTAAATAATGTGCAGGTGTTGGAGGCCAAAGGATCGCATCACTATTCTAACAATAACTGCATTTATAAAATAATTATTGTTACCGTGTTCCGCGAGATGTACAAGGAACTTTCTCACTTTGTCCGTATGAGTCCTTTCTTTACAGTTTTCACCACGGCATTCCTACCCTCGTGTAAATGTCATTCCTGAACTTATGTTATATTAACCAGTTAACATATTGACTTCCCTGCGTATTTTGCTGTATTAGAACAACGATGCTATGAAATACTATAGCGTTTGACTTGATTATACAAAATGTAAATAATGTGCAGGTGTTGGAGGCCAAAGGATCGCATCACTATTCTAACAATAACTGCATTTATAAAATAATTATTGCTACCCATTGCGAATATTTCGGATCTTCAGTGAAATCTCTTACGCCGATCAACGGTGACCATCACGACAGTCAAAGTGTTAAGCGCGTTTGACATGTATACAGTATGATCAGAAAGTACCCGGAATTTGTAATTTAAAAGAACCGCCGTTGACATACCCAGTGAATTTTTTTTCTGAAATTGGTACATCTGTGAGAGACATCTGTGCCAAGTTTCAAAAGATTCTGATAACTAGTATTTGTTTGGCATTTGGTTACATCGAGCAAGTTTTTGTGCTTCGTCGTTTTTATAATGGCTAATTCTATCGAACAAAGAATTTGTTTGAAGTTTTGTGTTTCCAACGAAATTTCATGTGCCGAATCGTTGAAAATATTAAAAAAATTATTTGGGGAGTCTGCTCTCTCAAAAACACAGACATACGAATGGTATAAGTTATTCAAGAGTGGACGTGATATTGTCGAAGATTTGCCTCGTTCTGGACACCCTTGGACATGAAATACCGAAGAAAATGTGGAAAAAATGAAAAAAATTGTACTCCAAAATCGTGATGCGAGCCTGAGAGAGATAGCTCGTGAGCTCAACATTTCATATGAAACCGCTCAGCACATTGTAGTGGATATTTTAGGCATGAGACGCGTTGCAGCGCGGCTTGTGCCAAAAGAGCTGAATTTCGTTGAAAAAGAGCATCACAAGAAAGTGGCGGAAGAGATAATTTCTGAGGCAAGAAATGATCCAACCTTCATGAAACGGATAATTACCGGCGATGACACGTGGGTTTACGAGTATGACGTGCAAACAAGCCAACAGTCGTGCGAGTGGCGCCTGGAAAATGAGCCGAAAGCCAAAAAACCGCGCCAAAGTTGGTCCAAAATCAAAGTCATGCTCACAGTTTTCTTCGATTATCGAGGTGTAGTCCACTATGAGTTCTTGCCAGAGGATCGAACAGTCAACAAGTAGTATTACCTATCCGTTTTGAAGCATTTGAGGGATGCTGTGCGTAGAAAACGACCGGATTATGGGAACACAATTCGTGGATGTGTTTCGCATCACGAAAAACGCGCCGTCTCACAAAGCACGCATTGTGCTGGATTATTTGGCCAAACATCGAACAAATACCATCGAACAAGCACCGTATTCGCCAGATTTGGCACCATGTGACTTTTTTCTTTTCCCTAGACTCAAATTACCTCTTCGAGGAAAGAGATTTGAGACTGTAGAACACGTTAAACAAAATGCGATGAAGAAGCTGAAGGCAATCTCTTTATCGGCTTGTGAAAAGTGTATGGAGGACTGGGTTAAGCGTTGGCATATATGTGTCGCTTCAGATGGATGTTATTTCGAAGGCGACAAGATAAATTTATCTGAAAATTAAAAACAATGTGTTTTAGTTACATATTCCGGGTACTTTCTGATCATACTGTATAACTGTTTTTCTATGGAAATTATTATAGACATACACTCGTTGTCTTCTTGTAGTGTAACTTGCAGTTGCCGCATACGTCTTGTTCTTCAAATTGCTCTAAGAAACTGATTCGTTGTGATATACGTTCCCACGGATTTTCCACACACACATATTCACAGCCGGTTGCAAATTAAGACAAAAACCATGATGCACAGTTGTGTCACTGTATGTTTTAGCTCTGAACACGCCGGGATCTTTCCTAATTCAACCACTTTACTGTAAGTATTACATACCAAATCTTCGTTAATCTTTATCAATCACATTTAGTTTTTTTTAGTTTGGCGTGTTCGGACGAATGCCTTATTTCGGATAACAAACATTTATAATAGGTGTACAACTTTGCTCCCGCCGTTTTTTGCAAATAAGTTTTGAATAATATAAAATATATATAATAATAGTACAATAATAATAATACGCATAACAATAACACAAAGTAACACCTGTAATAATAATACAAAATCGTATGAGTGTGTGTGATTTCGCTTTATTTTTAACGGCAGAAAGTGTGTATATGATGCACTTACATTGTGTCTTATTTTATTTTCGGATTTATTTTCAGAATATTATATTACTCTTAACACAGATTCCTGAAGAAAAAGCCTAAGTAACTAATGAACATATATATCAACGAAAATAAGACATGCATCTAAATGTCCTAATCTCAACAGAATATCAGTAGTACTACTTTATGATATAGATTCGCAGAGTGTCGACTAGTTGACACCTGATTAACACCGAGTAACGCTGGACGAATGATGACCAGCGAGTGATTCACAATTTTAATGGCATACTTAAATAACCGGAGGACATTAGTTTAATGCCGGCTTATTAAGTGGGACGGCAATGTATATTAAATTGCACACAACATACGACGAACGAGACTTCCCTCAATTACATTGCTAATCAGTACGTTGATGTGCGGCGTGTGGAAGCAAAAGCTCGACTGGTGTTGAATATTTTTCCTATGGGAACTGGTTTGCTTAATACCTTCGATTATATCATGCGTCAGTAATTAAAGTTAATCGTCAATTTTCATTGATTTTAGTGTATTCACGCAAATTGCTTATTTTGATTGACGAACTTTCATTACTTTTATATCTTCCTCGACAGATTGAGGCAATAAAGTGAAGTCGCAATGCATAAAAATGACAAAAAAGGCTTACACAATATACGTGTGTTCGCCTGAATATAGCATAGAATATAGTCTGAATAATGCATTAAGAAACTCATATATATGTGATATACAAAATAATTCGTTATATTGTTATCTTATTTTATATTATATTTTGTTATTTTCATACGTCCTTACATACCGTATCGCAAGAGAATTATATGCAAAATATATATATACGTGTATTCTGCGTATATCTGTCTTCAAATAAATGGATAAAAAGCTCGAGATCATTCCATAAGAAGAATAAAAAGAAATATAACATAAACTAATCGATACAATATGAAGCTTTGCCCTCTACTTGGTATGAGAGTTAATTGTGTCCTTTAATCTTCCTTGAACAAAATCTTTTTCCACTCTACATGTTTCGAAATCGTAAGTTCCCTCTTCAGAAATCTCTGTGTGTACATAACGTGAAATATATTGTGTGTCTCAATGTGGAATTCTGACTTCAAGATATGAACGGCTATGAAAAATTGTTCAACGTATGTGTATACCTATATACATATATATGCTACAAAGATATGGTAATAACAACAATTTTTCGTAATTATATATTTATCATAATTCGTATTTATATATTCATTATTTCGTGATTATTTATTTTTATTTTATATATTTATATTTATTTTATATATTTTCGTATTTCGTAATTACATATTTACTATAATTCATATTTATTATAATTATAATTCGTAATTACGAAAAATTGTTGTATGTATATGTATATATATATGATACAAAGATATCGTAACAACAATAATTTTTCAATTACGAAAAATTACGGAAAATCGTTGTATGTATATATATATATATACAATACAAAGACATAGTAACAGCAACGACCTTTTGTAATTACGAATTACAATTATTATAAATATTAATTATAATAAATATGTAATTACAAAATAAGGAAATATATAAAATAAAAATTAAAGTCCTAAGTTAAAGATATATAATTACAAAAAATTGCGGTATATATATATATAGAGAGAGATACCGTAACAACAACGATTTTTCGTAATTACATATCTTTAAGTTAGAACTTCAAAATAAGTCACATAGTTGAATTCACCTTATACGCATACACAGACTTGATCTTAGATTTCTGAAACATGTAGAGCATAAAAACATTTTATTCAAAGAAGCATAAAGCACACCAAAAAAACTTCGGACCAAGAACAGAGCAACACTTAATTTCACATATAATATAAAAATTCAAGCAACTATAACTTTATAAACTAACCCAGCCACACACACACACACACCACACTCGGTCCATAGTCTAATATCTGAAAGACGTGCTATATATGCATGATCCACCGCCGCGGCATTAAGAAGGACGTAAAATTTGCGCGAAACGCAGAGTAAACGGGCGAAACTAGAAAACGCCGTGGAAAAAGATGGTGAAGGGAAGAGCGAACGAGTGAGTGGCCAGCGAGCCGTTTTCTCTAATTCTGTATGATTGATGGCGATTGGCAAATTTTTGTTTTCCTCGGCGCGGAAGAGCAGAGTGGCAGGTGATTACCGTTGGTAGGCAGGCTATGAAGCAGGTACGTACACACACGTGTCTAGCCAGTATCCATGCGGCACGGCGATGTAACGATTGGCGATTATTAGGATAGACGGGGAAAAGGCGACGGAGGAGGAGAAAAGGAGTTAGACGATAATGGCAAACGATTGCGTAAAGCATCCTTTTACTCCCCGCTCGCCAGTGTCTAGATTGAGAACCACGATTGAGTCGTCTGCGGTTGCAGATGAATAAAGAACGCGAGGCGAAAAATGCGAAAGGGCGGAAGGCCGTCGATGCGTGTGAGGCGAAAAATACGAGAAGATGGACGACCAGCCTGCCGATAATGTTTGCTGTTGCGCGCTGCACATTTTTCCACGGCGTATGTGCTCACGCGTCATTTCTATCTTAGAGCTGGCGAATAAGCATTTTTTCTTTGTTTAAAATTGGATACATGTTTTACGTGGTGGTCAGCGAAGATTGTGGAGGTATAAGTATAATTATAATTTATTTATTTCGTCGAACCTGTATGGTAGATGTAAAATGTGGTGTCTGTTTAATATTTTGCATGCTACCGAGGTAACCGATAATTCTGTAGCCAAGTTGTTGGGATGATTTTCAGAAGTAGTTGGTATAAGCTCCGCTGTTTAATCATTTCTTCTTTTGCTGTGGGTATGTTTAATTATTTATTCGTCTGTTTGGGTAATATGCATTTATAGAGATCTGTGAAAGACTCGATGGCTTACGATGGGCGATCGAAATTAATGCAAGATGGCAGACACTCGCGTAACAACAATCTTCGGGGTTGCGTATGAGATTAAACGTAATTTCAAGCTTTTATGAATGAAGTTGTGTCTACAAAGTTTCATGTACGAAATGAAGACAAGAGAAGGTGAACACACTGGCATATGTTCAAGATATATTTACTTACTATTTGCAATCGAATAACTTTTTACTCTTGATTTGCATGTTACGACCTTATTGTTTAATCGATATGTAAATCCAAAGTAAGTACATTCGACATACAGCTAAATTCAACGTAAAGAATACTATAATTGCTTGATGTTTACTAATCCAGCGTTATGGTAATATGATAATTTGCTTTACCAGGATTCGAGAAAATAATAATACTATAAAGACAGAGGGCGCGCATGTAATCCGGGAACCGAAGGAAAATGGTTTCGACAATAGCAGGCAAAAACTTAAATTTTTTTCTCATGAATTTGAAATCATAGTAATCAAAATATAATACGATTAAAAACACTAGTATATCATGCTATTAGAGCTATTTCATAGACGTCGGTCTGTGAATATTCTTTCGCTCACGCCTCGTGTCAATAATGTAAATAGTCAGAGCACGCTAAACTACATACTATTACAATAACACAGATTATTTGTACAGCAGCTAAATCACACGAATAAAAGTAACCATAATAAAAACGCGCGTTGTTACTCGTAGTTAACACTATTCAGTCTGTCAATAGTCTTTACACTATTTCTCATATTCTTACTGCAAAAAAGCAGAACACACTAAATTACCTGATAACTGTACTATTTTTCCGCAATAAGATAAGAAGGCAAGCTCAATTCCATAAGTCTCAATAACACAAATAGAAGAATCCTGCTATTACTCCGTGACGATTTTTAGCTTAAACTAACACCGGTCAACATGCGAATATTCTTTCCGCCATCTCCCATATTATTAGTGTAAAAATACAAAATATAATAAACTCTTCAAAAACTGCATCACGTTGCCGGAGGGGAAATTATTTGCTGATCGCGTAAAAGGCCAAAATATTAAACAGCGAAGACGGTTACTATTGCGCATGAGTAGTATTATTTAACACCGCTTGACACTAAACGTACTAAACGTACCCTTTCAAAATTAACTTTAAAATCGTACATTCATTGTTATTTCCTTTGCTCATTTGACTTTCTGTAAATTCTTATCACCTGATTATTCAATTTCTAGCTTTAATAAATTAGGAATTTCTTTCTGAAAATCAACGTTTATTTCATAAGGGATCAGATGATCCCTCAGCGTAAGAAAGGTAGGTGTAAAATACTGGTACTTTCAGTGTTAAATGATCTTTACTTAAATATTGCTAATTTTCAAGCAGTACGATTACATCCGATAAATTTAAATATTGTCAATTTTTAAACAAGACTTTTATATTTTTGTGAATGTACTTTCATAAATTTAGGTACTGTCGATTTTCGCGCGCAATTTTAAATAATCTTCACTTAAATATTGCTCATTTTCAAGCAGTACGATTAAGTCGGATAAATTTAAATATTGTCAATTTTTAAACGAAAATTTTGTACTTTTGTGAATGTATTTTCATATCTTTAGGCATTGTCAATTTTGATGCGGCAATTTTAAATGATGTTCACATAAATATTGCTAATTTTCAGGCAGTACGATTAAATCCGATAATTTTAAATATTGTCAGTTTTTAAACGAGAATTGTATATTTTTGTGAATGTATTTTCATAAATTTAGGCATTGTCGATTTTTATGCGGCAATTTTAAATTATCTTCGCTTCAATATTACTAATTTTCAAGCAGTACGATTAAATCCGATAAATTTAAATATTATGAATTTGTAAACGAGAATTCTGTATTTCTGTGAATGTATTTTCATGCCTTTAGGCATTGTTGATTATCAGGCCGCAACTTTAACACAAAACGTACCAAGTGGTGTCAAATGACCCCTTTCTGTCAATTCTTATATCATCCGGTCATTCAATTTCTGGCTTTAACAAATGAGGAACTTCATTCTGAAACTCAACGTTTGTTTCATAAAGTGTCAAATGACCCCTCATACTAAGAATAGGCAGGTGCAAGTACCGGTACATTTAGTGTTAATCTGCGAATATTCTTTCATCGCCTCCCGCGCCGCCGGCCTCGAAAGACACAAGACACTAAGCCACACTGGCTAAATCCACTGAATTACGGACATCGCCTCGCTAGCAGGCGAGGCTATTTGTTCAGCGGGTAGAAATCGGTTCACCTGTAAGCGTGGGAACCTTTCGAACGGCCTTGCGAAGCCTCCCGTCTCGACGGAGGGAAAGAGAGAGGACTACGGAGAGGCGGCCCGTAAAAACGCTAATGATATCTGATTGCTCCCTATTCACGATGATACCTGGGTTCTGAGTGCACGCTCATCGTGTAGAGGCAGGCTGCCTTCGCTTCTCAGCGCTCGCTCCTCGCTTCTGCTTATCTTGCCCTTATCATCGCTCCACCTCGCAAACGGTATCTCACGGCTCGTCAAAGGCTGCAGCATATTGGGCCAGCGCCTTAATGCGCAACTAATGTTGAAACGCTGTCTTGATGACCGACAATGACGAATCAGCCATTGTCGAGCAGGTAAACGCCGATGCGGATTTCAAGAATTTTGCGTGCGGCGAATAACGGCAGATTGTGGAGGCGGGTGGTTATACTGATGGGGTTACGGAAACGGGTCTTATTTCGATGTATATGTAAGGTATGTAACATAATGTTATGTTCATTAGTGATTGGGTTACGGGAAAAATTACTATTTCGAATATATAATATAAAGTATAGAACAATGTTATATTCTTTACTGGTTGGGTTACCGAAAAATTTTTTATTTTGAATCTATAATATGGAGAATGCAATAATGTTATGTTCATTATTGGTTGGGTTACGGGAAATGTTCTTATTTTTAATCTATAATATAAGGTATTTTAAAATTTGATATTTATTATTGGTTGGGTTAGGGGAAATGTTCTTATTTTTAATCTATAATATAAGGTATTTTAAAATTTGATATTCATTACTGGTTGGGTTACGGGAAAAAGTATTATTTCGAATCTATGATATAAAGTATATAGGTATATGTTCATTGCTGGTTGGGTTACCGGAAAGTTTTTTATTTCGAATCTATAATATAAAGCATATAACATAATATTGTGTTCATTAATGAATGAAACGATGTCAGTTGGCATGTTGGCGTACATCACTGTTGTATGTATTGTATGCAAGTATATTCGGAGGTTCGGCGGTATTAAATTAAAGTAATAGTGTTCGCGGAATAGTGACAGGCTTCTTTTATTGTTGTTACGATTTGCAGATAATTTGTGGTTGTATTACAATATAATACGGATTTGGCAGGTTACGGAAAGAATATTCACAGATTGAGCGGTATTAACTATACTAATAGTTCTCACACAGTATTGGCAGGCTTCTTTTATTTTTATTATTGCGGTTGTGTACGGTGAACAAGTAACTTGGGATGGAATTACAATAACATACACGAATTTTTAGACAGATCAGCATATTTTGCCTTCTCACACTAATTGTAACCTATACATCACGGTTCGTCAAAGGTGGTGGTTTGTTAGTTCAACGGTTTAACCCACAACCAATCTTGAAACGCTGTTTTGGTGATCGTCAGTAACAATTCAGGCATTGCAGAGTTGTTAAACATTGTGGCTTTTGAAAATTTTCTTTGCGGCGAATAACAAAATCGATGGCTAATAGTGATTTTGTTATAGACCGACTTGTTGACTAAGGTAAGAAAAGTTACATCGTTGAATTAAATGATACGTCGTTTTTACAGCGTAAAATGTTTACGTTTTAATTAATATACGTTGTTTTTACATTAATTATAATATTCATTATTAATCTTAATTAAAATATATCACATTCTTAAAATACATTAATTAATATACGTGTGCGACAAAATAACAGGTATTTGATAGCTGCTGTATTGATAATATCTTATCAAAAGAAAATTTTGTTTGTGACAATGTTATATAGTCGACATTAGTTTTAATAGTATTTGGTACGCCAAAATATGTCAGCGATTATATATGTGTTGTATCATTATATATGATATTATATGTTAATATAACTAATGAACGAAACGGCGGTGTCTATTAGTAAGTTAGTATGTCGCTCTTACATGCATTTGGTGACATTTTAACAATACTCGTCTTATTAACATTTTGCATTGTGAGATTCTTAAATGTCCCAGTGGTTTTAATCAGTTTTGTGTGCGACGATGTAACAGCAGAGTTTAAAAGTAGATGATTGACGCTAGTTGGTTTAAGTGAAAAATTGTTGTTAGGAATCGAACATTTTATATGAGATAAACAAATAGAGTAATGTATATTGACACATCAGTGAAAAAAGTTAATGTGTTCGACGAAATGATTGTTTAGACTCTAAAATATTGTCAATTACCAGACGCAATAATATTGCTTGATAAATGAACCATATAAATTATAATTTTTTGCTCGACGTTTTTAAGTCGCCCAACAAAGCAACTTTTTAACGCCTGAAACATTCACAACGTCTTATCCAACTTTCAAAAAGTCTTTCTACTTTGAAGAACGTCCAAATATTAACATTTAAAATGCTAATATTTACATTTTTTGCCTTTCACTTTCTCATTACTCTATAATCAGAAAATAAACACCAAATGTGCTATCATGTAGACATAAACATTCGCGAAATTTATCGTGTTATATAGGTCCAAAATAATAAATTAAAAAAATAGATACACAAACTAAGAAAGTGAAATTAAAGTAAGAAAGTAAAATAACAGTGTGAGTGATAGATAATAAACAGCATAGAAAACGACACGCGATTCAATCGAGTTGTGGGAGGAAACCAGCAAACTGATTCCCAGCAGAATCAGAGGACCTCGACATTTCTCGGCATGGTATAACGTCCCATCGACAGAACACGTTCAATCGTCTAATAGTTGGAAAAAGTGGGCTCAGTATTATTGTTATTATCATAGAAAATCACGACGTGCAAAAGCAACAACTGACGTTTATTAATAAACTAAAGGGCTATAACAGATGGTATCATTATATGTAATAGTCAGCAAATGTCCAAGCATCGAACATTTCAAAAAATCTGGCCAGAGTATCGTGGTTGTCATTATGGAAAATTATAATATGTAAAAGAAAAAATGGTAATTTATTAATAGATTCCAGCGGTATAAGTAATATTATTATTTACAGCGGTCAATAAACGTTCAAGCAACAAATACTTGAAATGTTTTTTTTTTAATATTCGTATTGTCCCCGTAGAAAATGCAAAATATAATAATATTATCATCATAAATATAATATTATTATAACGGTATTAAATATAATAATATTATCCAACGATCATAAACGTTCAAGCGTAAAATACTTGACTTTTTCTTAATATTAATATTGTTCTATAGAAAATGATGTTGAACAAAAACAAAAACAGTCGTCAATTAATGGATTAAAGATCTGTAATTGACGCGGTAATTGACCGATGATTTGATTGAAACTCGTCAATAACAAGTAGTTCCAACAAAGTATGCTTCAACATTAACAATTTTTCATTACATCATCATACATGCATTGTTAAAAAGCACCCAATAACAATAAATTTTGAACGGAATATATTACAAAATATTTGGCATTGCTACTATATAAACAAATCAAAGACCGATATAACGTTAAAAAACAACTCCTTCGCTCACACGTTAATTTAACACATCTCAGGTTATCTAAATATTAACAGCATAAAAAGACGCGCGCACAATAACTGGGTTAGAAGCTGTCGGTAATTACCTGCGCAGATCCCAACTCTTTCCCAGCGTTCGCGGAAACACGAATCCTCAATGGACGTACTTAGCCTCATAACCTGACAACGAGCAAATGATGATATTCTCGGCGAAACAAATGGGAATCATTCGTTTACTCGTGGCGAAGCCGACAGACCTCGACCAAGGTGAATTTATTGTTTATTACAAATACGGTTCTTCCCGGGGAAGAAAGAATGTACCAGTATGAATAGCGAAGAGTGCGAGGATTTTAAATTCTGCCGCGCGTGAGTATTTAACCTTAATGACGCATCTTTAACGACCACAGCGACACACAATGCCGTAATGGCCGACGATCCTATTTCTCACGGGTCTGTCCAGATGATCTCAGCTTTTAACCAATTTTAGGCCGAACAGGTTTGCATGTTGGTTTCAACGTGTGGAGTACATGAAATCATCGACATGAAATGTCTGGCCGGAGGATCTCGGCTTTGAGTACATTTTCGGGCAAATATTGAGTGGAGAAGAAGAATTGTTTTAAACGAAATCATGTGAAATTATGTTTGCGTCTATAATTTTACGGGTTTGACAAGTCTGTCAAGATATTGCATGGAAAAGAAGAAATATATTGAACCGAATCTAGTGCAACTGCGTCTGCGTTTATATTTGGAGAAATAAACTGTATCGAATGATCCGCATGAAATGTCATAAATGTTTACCAATGCGTTCATTAGAGACGTGGATTTGAATATTTTTTAGAAGTAATTTTACCTACGTGATTGACAATAAATATTTCTGTTCATACACTTTCTGGTACAGTTATTTCTTCTTTCCGCTTCATTTTCTTACTTATTCGTGCTCGCTTTATATAAAACACGCAGCAGTCTGTATTTATAATGAAAACATAATTTTCCCGTTACACGACTTACACGTGCAAAACTTTTCCTCTCAAACTTGTAACAAACCCCATTAAAAAAGTGCAAGAAACCTCTCTAACACATTGTTGACCGGAAATTTTATGCGAAAGTTGTCTCAACTCACGGGTTATTATTTTGTAATTGAACGAGGAAGTGAAAAATCCAAATAAACTTCAAAGTCTATTTATACATAGTGAATTGAAATTAACCTTTGGATATATAATTTATATAATTTTCAATATTTTTTCGTATGATTAATTATGCCGCAGTCATTTACGCATAGTTGTACACAACAGGTTTTGCACATATATCTGCTTTAGCTGCACTACCCTTTTAAGGAGCTAGCTATAACTGTCTTCCGATAAACAATCATTTTCCAAATCACTACAACTTATTTAAAAATTACTCGAGCAACTAGATAAAGCATTCGCATATAATTCATTGAAAGATGCTTCACCGTAACTTTTCGTCGTTACTGAGACTTTGTAATACTAGAATTGTAATGAAAACCTTAATACCAAGAAAAGTATATTATTTTATAATAAATAAACAATCTAAATAAACTTCAATAAAGTTTATTTATACATATTGAATTGAAATTAAACTTTGGTCATATACTTTGTATAACTTTTAATATTTTTTCGTATAATTAATTATATCGCAGTCATTTACGCGTAGTTGCATATAACAGGTTTTGTATATATATATTTGCTTTCGCTGCGCTTTTCTTTGGCGGAGCTAGATTATGCCCTTGAGCCTAGTATCAGATTCATAACCATTTTCTGATAAACAATAATTTTTCAAATTACTATAACTTATTTAAAAATTACTCGGGCAACCAGCATTCGCGTATAATTAATTAAAAAATGCTTCACCGTAAGGTTCCGTCGTTGTTGGGACTTTGTAATACTATAATTGTGATGAAAACCTTAATACCAAGAAAAGTATATTTTTTTACAATGAAGCGGACACGATTGAACACGATGAACAAAACCTTTGCAATATTCTACATTGCCCTGCATTTCAAAAATTAAAATAGCTACCGCAAGTGCAAGCACGAGTTAACTCGCGACCGGTTAACAATGTGTTAACACTTTATCGACCGCTATTGACTGAAGATGCCACTCACAAACGACCGACTCTGTTTTGGATATCGCGCAGAAATGTCTGTGCCTATTTGTAAAGCTCTATAACTCAGAAATACTCATTGTGCCGTTGAGAATCCTGCGGTTTCAAAGCAGTGTCATTTTATTATCATTTAGAATTGTCATAATATCATTTATGACAATTTTAAGTGATAATAGAATGACACTGCTGATATTTATTTGATCTAACATAACCATTGGCCACTGAAAAGCCGATTAATCGGCTACCGGTAAATAACAGTTAAATAAATAAAAAAAGTTGTGATAATTATTAAAAAATATACTTTTTTTAATAATACCTAAAATACTTCCAATTTTACCATTTCTGAAAGTTTCACAAAAATTGCTTTATAAATAACAAAGTTATGACTTATTATAACGTACAAGTTTCCCAAAAACGTGCGGTCCCAAGCGTATTTCTTACAATTTTCTTAGCAGTCCTTAAAGTGGTAACACTTTGACTGCCGTGGTGGGCATCGGTGACCGGAGCAAAAGGTCTCGCGAAAAATTAAAAAAAATAGCCAATCGGTAGCATTTATAATTTTGTAAAAGCAATTAATATTAAAAAGTGATTCAGTTCTTTGGTCCCCGATACCTTCGCATTATTTTCATTTTGAACAATTCAATCATATTCTGCAGTACTTTATCACGTTACGGTTTTAACATAGTAAAATACGCACGGCAGTCAAAGTGTTAACATTGGTCCCCATCCACCGCCACGCAAACACACGAAAGCACATCTGCCCGGTGTCTCAGCGCAAACGAATAATGCGCTGCAAAATGGGCTGCAAAATGCGGTGCAAAGTGCAGTGCAAAGTGTGCTGCGAAACGTGAAAAACGTCTGGGGAGCGGACGGACGGAGGTCGTTCGCGGATTGGTCGGATTCGATTTTTTCCAGGGTCCCGCTGCCGACGTTAAAAGAGCGACAAGTGCGAGGCGGCATCGGCCTCGCGGATTGGTCGCCGACAACGAAGCTGCCGCGACTTTTCCGATTAGAAATCAAGCGGCGGCTCTTACGGTCGGTGCCCCTCTCCACTTAGGAGGAGCCTAACGAAGTAGGTCATCCTACCTATAGCTCGCCGTAGCGGTAGAGTAGCTTCTCTAGCGCCGATGTGGGGGAACCTCAACACCGGCACGGATTTCTTCCTGGGTGAGCAGTAGAGAACACCATTGTTACACCCGCGCAGGTCGCCACTCTCTGCGATGCTGCAGGTATGCTGCTCAGACTCAAAGCCGTTACGGAGGATGATGCTAACGGCCTGTGGTGAACTTAAGCGTTTCGAACTGCTTAACACTTTAAGGGGATCAGAAAGCTTTCAACGACCGAAAACTGGGTGAAGTTTTCGAATAATGATTGTGGTCGAACAAATGAACATACACAAATTTTTTTTCTTGCAGGTTTTTTGTGCATTCTTAACAAACAAATCGAGCTTTAACAATTTTTTAAATATTAATCTGGGATCTCAAATACAGGGTCCTCTAATTGGCAATGAAAGATCACCTATGATTCCCAATTATTATATTGATGTATCATAGGTGACGAGTTTGTTGAATTGTGTTATTTGGTTGGTTAGAAATCAGTTGATGATAAGACGTAAAGACGTAAAGACTAAACGGCGTAAAGGCGAAGCGACGAAACAAGATGAAAAGGCGAAATGATGAAACAAGACGAAAAGGCGAAACGACGAAATAAAACGAAAGTGTCTTGATTGTGTTCTTATTGTTTATAAATATTATACTCTCTAGTTTCACGTATTTAATTTATACATTAATAATTAAAGGGAATATTTATATCTGAAGGTGACCGCGTGAATCGGGCGCTGTTTTCTTCTTGCTGGGATTCCGGGTGAACGAGTTGGAGTTTTCCGATTTTCTTAGCGCCATTTGGTTCGTGAGATTTCTCTCTGTAGACTGAACCTAAATTCTGTGACAAAACGTCACAATTGAAGCAATGGCGACCAAAAATCCAAAAGGTTGACAAATTTAAGTTGTTTGTTGTTAAACACGATATCAAAAATTAATTTTTATATGCAGACGTTGGTTCAGTTTATGGAACAGATATTTATCTTCAATTTAAAAAAAAATCAAATCGATATCTTCAACCATTCTTTAGTAATCGTGGCAAAAGTAATGGAAAAGACTGTTTTGAGGAAAACGCGATTAAAGTTTGGGAACAGGATTATGTACTGCTACTTGATCGCGGGACGGTCTGGCGACCGTGCATTTTTGGCATTCCTGAACTCAATTTTGCGAATATCGACGTTTTTCTTGCGCCAAAATGTTCTTAAATAATTGTACTAACCGATTATGTAAAAAACCAAAAATCGATCATTTTGAAATTTCAAACCTTTCTGATCCCCTTAATGGGGTATTTTAATGTGACGGGTAAAAAAATCGTTTATATTTTGCATTTTTTGATAGTTTATAATCATACAATTAATATCCTAGAGTCGGTTTAGGTATTTCCATCCTTTTTGACTAGTATTAACGTTTCAAAGCAGAGGTTGTAACTGCGCGCGAATCAACGAGATTTTTGTAAGTGGCGTAGATGATTAGTCAAAAACAGCTTTATAGACCGACTTCAAATTTTAACACAATGTTCAGCATACTTATGGCTATCGTATAAAGCTCAACCATGTGAAAGTTTTGATTATAACCCATAATTTTGCTCTATTTTTAGCGCAAAAAATTGCTTTATTTACACTTTTTTTACAAAACGCCGCCATTTTGTCATTTTTCATGGAAATTTAAAACCTAAGGTTCATGCGATAACCACATTCATACAGATTAAGGATCTCTTTCGATTTTCTGTCTCAGATGTCCAGGAGGGCCGGCATTGTATACGCCAGCATAACAAACATTTTTTGATGGATGTAAAACCACCAATATAATTAAATACACACATATTTTCAAACGATAAAAAAATGTTCTTCTATTATCCTAGGCTGTACCTATTGTACCGCTTTACACCTACCTATTGTTAGCATGAGAGGTCATTTGATCCCTTGTGAAAGAAACGTTGATTTTCAGAAAGAACTTCCTCATTTATTAAAGGAAGAAACTGAATAATCAGATGATACGCGAATTTACAGAAAGTCAAATGAGCGGGAGAAATAACAATGAATTTAAAGTAAATTTTGAAAAGGTACGCTTGATACGTTTAGTGTTAAAACGGTGACTGGTTGTATTCACGCTCACACATAAATTACACAGACGATAGATGGGAATATAGTGTAAATAATTTTGGAGCTCGTTAATTTGGTTGTAGGATGTTTAAAGCGTGTCATTTTTGTCGACAGAAAGAAATGGGACAGCGATTTCGGCGTTTTTATTTAAATTTAAAGTCGAACAGAAAAGTGTCGTACATTATGTAACGAGATTTAGAGCCGTTACGGAGAATGATACTAGTGGACAAAAACGTTTAATTGAATGATTTCGGTGCAGGATTTGTAAAGCATATAATTTTTCTTCATGTAAACGGGCAGTTGACGCCTTTCTACAGTACTTTCGTACGTACATACAAAATAAACGAAAAAGGACTGTATACATATAACTCTGGCGACCTTACGGTCATTATGAAAGATGATGCTAATGGCCTATAATTAACTCAAGAGTTTTAAGCTGGTTAATGCAGGTACAAAATGTACAAGGAATATTATTCCTGTCAATAGTAATAAATGAGTGAATATTTTCCACATTTTCACTTAAACCCAAAACAAAATGACAAATGTCGTACCAAAAATATAAATTCCGGAAGAATCGATTGTCTCGCTTCAATGTAGTTATTATACAATCTAAAGAATTACTATTTTAATTATTCACTACTTTCCGTAAGGCGTCTCGCAAACATCCCGCTTTTCTATAATATTCGCAAAATTTTCCGAGGTTCCCATCTTTCCTCACAAGAAAACACCTTCCGATTCCCAGAGCACTTGATGGTGCGTAAAAATGAATAACCACACGTGTTGCAGATGCCGATAACATAACACCATAATTTCTCCAAAACGCCTTCTTCTAATTCATCTACTTTCGCATTCATTTCTTTTCCATCTCTAACCACCACCTAAACTATTTTCCATCTGAACTACCTTCATTCCCCACAAAATCCCCCCACTTCTGCCCAGTTCATCGAAAAAAATCCAAACATCCATCGCCATAACACAATTTACAAAAAGGTTCTACAGCCAGAGATTAAAAAAAAACAAATATTTCCCCGACATCTAAATTACCCTCGCCCCCATTAGTTCCGCAGGTGGAAAAGCGTGCGTTCACGTTGGATGCTGCGCACAATATGCCCGCAGACGTTTACACGTTCGGCCGGTGCACGTAAAAGCCATGAATATGAGCGTTTGTATTACGTCGATGGGGGAAGGAAAGAAGGAAAGAGGGAAAGGCTGGGCAGAAGGAGGCAGAGATTGCTCGCAGGCGCGGAGGGGTCATGTGCCACCACCTGCCAAGTACATCCCGGGTCGGAGAATATTCTCCACGTGCCACGTTTCACCGATTGGATACCCGCCTGCTATCACCGTCGAGACAGCTGCGCCGACGTGCACTCCGTAATCACTTGGGGACGATAGGTTAATGCATAGAAGTCGGTATTCGCTGTTGCTCGTTAACGCTCTCACGCAGGTGGATCGCTGAACATCTTGTCTGCGCGATTACGGCATGTCTCAACTATGAATGCTTACGAGTGGATGGAACAACAGTGACGCGCAATCTTCTGTCCGAAATGCGTTGCTGTGGCGTGTCACTTGGGTTGGACAAAATGTCAGTGGCGAATGAACAATCGTGTTTTTCTTTAAATGATCTTAGGTAGCTTAACACTTTATTTGATGATGCAAATCATTAACGACCGCCAGTACCGGTTCTGTTTTGGATATCGCACAGGAATATATGTGCCTATTTGCAAAGCTTTATAATTAAAAAATACTCATTGTGTCGTTGAGAATTCTTTGGTTTCAAAGCAGTGTAATTTTATTTTATCTAATATAACCGTTGACCACTGAAAAGCCGATTAATCGGTTGACGATCGATAAAGTGTTAAGTGTAGATTTGGATTAAAACAATTTCGAACGGCGGTCAAAAGTGTTTTGCTCAGAACGTGCGATCATGAGATGCTTCAATGATGAACATATGGGACGGGTAGATGAATGCTTAACACGTTGACTGCCACGGTGGTCACCGGTGACGGGTGCAAAAGATTTGACGAAAAATGCAAAAAATTCGCAATGTAGCCTGTTTGCAATCTTGTAAAAGCAATTTGTGTCGGAACGGTGCTTCAATACTTGGCTTCTAACAACTCTGCATTACCTTCATTTTACACGATTTAAACATACTCTGCAGTATTTCACTGCATCGCAGTTTTAACATAGCACAATACACGTGGCAGTCAATGTATAAGAATAGATGGAATAACAGTGACGCGCAATCTTCTGCCCGAAATGCGTTGCTGTGGCATGGCTTAGTTGCTAATTTGGGTTGGACAAAATGTCAGTGGCGAATAAACAATCGTGCTTTTCTTTAAATGGTCTTGGTAGCTTAACACTTTATCGACCGCTATTGACTGAAGATGCCACTCATTAACGACCGACTCTCTTTTGGATATCACGTAGAAATATATGTGCCTATTTGCAAAGCTGTATAACTTAAAAATACTCATTATATCGTTGAGAATTCTTTGGTTTCAAAGCAGTGTAATTTTATTGTAATTTAGAATTGTCTTAATATCGTTTATGACAATTCTAAATGACAATAAAATTGTGCTGCTGATATTTATTCTATCTAATATATCAATTCATCAACAATTTCCGACGGCGGTTAATAGTGTTTTGCTCAGAATGTGCGATTACGAGACGCTTCAATGATGAACATTTGGAACGAGTAGATGAATGCTTACGAGTAGATGGAACAACAGTGACGCGCAATCTTCTGCCCGAAATGCGTTGCTGTGGCGTGTCATTTGGGTTGGACAAAATGTCAGTGGCGAATGAACAATCGTGTTTTTCTTTAAATGTTCTTAGGTAGCATAACACTTTATCTGAAGATGCCAATCATTAACGACCGCCAGTACCGGCTCTCTTTTGGATATCGCGCAGGACTGCATGTGCCTATTTGTAAAGCTCTATAAGTCAAAAAGATTCATTACGACAATTGTAAATTACAATAATATTACACTGCTGATATTTATTTTATCGAATTTGACCGTTGACTGCTGAAAAGCCGATTAATCAGCTACTGGTAAATAACAGTTGGGACCGAAAAACCGATTAATCGGCTAGCGATCGATAAAGTGTTAAGTGAAGATTTGGATTAAAACAATTTCCGACGGCGGTCAATAGTGTTTTGCTCAGAATGTGTGATTATGAGATGCTTCAAAGATGAACAGATGGGACGGGTAGATAACTGCTTAACACGTTGACTGCCACGGTGGTCACCGGTGACCGGTGCAAAAGATTTTACTAAATATGCAAAAAATTCACCACGAAGCCTATTTGCAATCTTGTAAAAGCAATTGACATTGAAATGGTGCTTCAATACTTCGGCTCCTAACAGCTCTGCCTTCATTTTGCACGATTTAATCATACTTTGCAGTATTTCATCGCATCGCGGTGCTAACATAGTAAAATACGTGGTGACCGGCGCAATACTTGGCTATTAACAAGTCTGCGTTACCTTCATTTTACACGATTTCATCATACTCTGCAGTAATTCATCGCATCGCAGTTCTAACATAGCACAATACGCGTGGCAGTTAACATGTTAAGAGTAGATAGAACAACAGTGACGCGCAAGCTTCTGCCCGAAATGCGTTGCTGTGGCGTGGTTTAGGTGGTCATTTGTGTTGAACAAAATGCCAGTGGCGAATGAACAATCGTGTTCTTCTTCAAATGTTCTTAGGTAGCTTAACACTTTACCTGAAGACGCCAATCATTAACGACCGCCAGTACTAGCTCTTTTTTGGATAGCGCGCAGGAATGTATGTTCCTGTTTGTAAAGCTCTATAACTCAAAAATACTCATTGTGTTGTTGAGAATTTTTTACGTAAATAACGGTTGGAACCGAAAAGCCGACTAATCGGCTAGCGATCGATAAAGTGTTAAGTGGAGATTTGGATTAAGACGATCTCCGACGGCGGTCAATAGTGTTTTGCTCAGAATCTGCGATTATCAGATGTTTTAATGATGAACATATGGGACGGATAGACATGAGAGAGGGCCGCAATGTGTTGCACAAATGCGCAACTGTGGGAAGTGTTATGTGTCAATGTGAATGAAACGAAATGTCTAAATCGAGAAATGATATTCTGCGAAAATTATAAATGCATATGTGTGATAGAAGTAATATTGGCGGCGGTTAATGTTTGTCTGACGCGAATCTGTTACTGCGTCACACTTAACTATGATTTCATAGAAGTAACAGGTAATGTACTAATGACATTCGGCATTCTACTGTTTCAGTGTGCTATTACAAAGGATCTCAACTGGCGATACGCAAATATAAATCCGCAGGGGTGATACACAAAATCCGTTTTGGTCCACCTCAAATTTATCTGTGACCTTCACAGCACCATTTATAATATGATTAAATATGTAAATACGTCATACAATGTGCGATAAGTAATAATAATAGCACACATGGCTCTATTCGTGGAAAACAATAACATTCATTGGCTGTACATTGCGACAAATGCGATATCTGGCGACCCCGACATTTATTACGTCTATTTGACACAATGAAAATAAACATAGCGTTTAAAATTTATGAAAAAACGAATATGGTGCGCAAATAGAATGAAGTTCAAGCAATATTATTTATGCAGTTAAGCTATACATTTTAGATTATTTTATCATATGAGAGTGCACTCCGATGTCAAATCATTTCGTAGGCAACAATTTCCAATTTCGCGAAGTTTATGGATTAAAATGTATAAATTGCTGAGCAAGTAATTCGACACAATGTCCAAAAGGCGGAATGATGTAATATGTATGATAACGACCGCTACAATTACCCTATATAAAAGAAGTTACGACTGTATTTCGGTCAAAACATAAGTTACTTGTTATATAGTATGTGTTGATTAAACACCAATCATCGAAACGTCGGCTTAACATGTGATGTGTAATCAGCACAGTTAACAAGTAATCATTTTTTACCGAAACATACGAATAACTGTTTTATATAGAAAAAGAAATCGATAGTACATTTGTGTTACATAAACTAAATTTACGAAGAGAAGTCGCGATGGTGTAAACGAGATCAAGCTGTAAACCTCATAAGTTGTTTTACCCCCCGAAGTATATAAAATTCTAGAATATATATTTATTATATCATTTTTGTCATTTTCACAATTTTTGGAAAACCGTTCGAAAAAGATTTCCGACTACGAAGATGTTACAATGTGTGCATAACCTTCTCATTAGAGTCGACAATACGGTTCTGTCTCACTTTCTAATTCACTCGGTCGGAGTTTCCGCAGGTCAGCTACGTGCACCCACAAATTAAATGGCTAAGCATGTTACGACGGAAGAATTATTTGCATATTTAAAATTTCTTCATATAAAAAGTAATTCGAAACGTCAAAAAAGAATCATGGTCCAGCAACTTGAAATCCTAGGTGCCCATCATTATTAACCCCTTCGATATGGATTTTTTTTTAAGGAAATAAAAGAGGCGGGTCACGTTTCTAATAATAGGTACACAACTTTGCCCCCGCCGTTTTTTCCCTTTCGTCCAATGCAAAAAACGGCGGGAGCAAAGTTGTACACCTATTACTTCAGGTGAAGAATTTATTTACTACAGTACAGTAAAAGAAAAAAAAATGATTTTTTTTTACATGAGTGCAAAGTTAAAGCTTGGGACATATATGTCGCATTAGTCTTATAAAAATTATGATAAAATTTATTTTCAAATGACACACATTTATTCGTATTTATACCTGTGTAGCCGTTTATTTCGTCCAATGCAAAAAAAAAGTAATATAAAAACAGCGTTTGCAAGCTAGAAGAAAAGTAATATAAAAACAGCGTTTGGAACATATGGGATATATATGTCCCACCGCTTTTTCTACATAAAGAACTAAGTAATTTGAATTGGCTACATAAAAATATTCAAAAGAGTGCTAATAAAATACAAAGCAAAAAACTTACCGGCTCATTTTATCTATATACCGTAATCACTTTTTGAAAACTATCTACAAATTACTCTTCTACACTTAACAGACTTTTTGACAGGAAGAAATTGTGATACTAGATGTTAAGGAACGTAACAACAGAGGCCCATTCATAATGAAGCAATGTGCAAGAAATTTTGGTAGATTGATAGTTAGAATCTACGATTAAACTTGACTAGGATATATGTGTCCCAATATTTTTGAAAGGGTTAAGCGAACATTATTGGTCGCTTACCTTGCCGCTTGAACCAGAGTACTGGATGAAATTGCGTGTTACGTTATAAGAAGACTATATATATCGAAACTTAGGAATACGTGTACAGAGACATTTCAGGATTTTACATTGCTCGGGAAGTGGAACACAACATATGAACGTTACAGTTAAAAATTCGTTTACACCCCCACGTCATCTTCCTATTGGACATCATTCTGCCGTCGCAAAGGGCGGCACCTGTTTCAGAACACATGCTTTCACAAAGGAACGGAAGCATCAAAACACTTTACCACTTAAAGCGGTCTTCCAATGTGACGGGTCGAAAAAAATCGATTTTTTTTGCATTTTTTGATACTTTATAGTCATAGAATAAATATCCCAGAGTCGGTTTAGGCGATTCCGTCCTTTTTGAGTAGTAATAACGTTTCAAAGCAGTAACTGCGCGCGGATCAACGAGATTTTTGCAAGTGGCGTAGATGATTAGTGAAAAACGGCTTTATAGATCAATTTCAAATTTTAACACAATATTCGGTCTACTTATGTCTATCGCATGAAGCTGAATCATGTTAAAGTTTTGATTATAACCCATAATTTTACCTTATTTATAGCGCAAAAAAATCGTCATTTTTTACACTTTTTTAGAAAACGCCGCCATTTTGTTAATTTTCACAGAAATTTGAAATCTGAGGTTCATACAATAACCACATTCATACAGATGAAGGATATCTTCCGATTTCCTGTCTCAAATGTCCAGGAGGGCCGGAATTGTTTACGCCAGCGTAACAAAAATTTGTTGATGGATGTAAAACCACCGATATAATTAAATACACAAATACTATTAAACGATGAAGAAATTGTCCTCTGCTGCCCTAGGTTTATAAAGTTTATAAAGTTTATAAAGTTTACTCAATTATATGCAACAATTTCTGAGAAAAAATAGTTGAAAATTTGTTTTTTGAAGCGTTGACATTGGAATACTTCCATAAAAACCACGGACACCGTACATGTGTCACGTAATATATTTTTCAATTGACCGATAACTGAGTTTACGAATCATGTAAATATCAGTATTATCGGTTAGTTACCAGATAGCAATAAAGAAAGCGGTATGATTAGAGGTGTGAAATTATGAATAAAGTATAGACGAAATAAATTTGTCACTAGTTTTACATTCGAGTTGTATAAAAATATTGAAGATGACGAGCTTTAAACGTTGCTCACTACTCACGGTATGTTATTAAACGTCGGTCTCGAAAGGGTTAAACAAAATTTACTCTGCATGACGCCGCTTTTCAACTGCATTACCGTTTACGTGCACTTATTACAATTTGTCAGTGCAGCACCAGTGTGACTGAATACTCCGCAGATAACATCACTGTCCGCAGCCACCGCTGAGTGCTCCATCATCGTTACACATGTTTAATTACGAGCCAATCAGTCGTTGACTGGCGGTAATGATCTTCCACATAATTTACCTTGACGTCGAATAAAATCTGCAGTTAGTCGCATTAATATTAGGACTGCCTTAAAACAGAATGACTTTGAAATTGATGAGGGTGTTTACTAAATGATGTATAAAAGGAAATCTTGAAAAAAATGTAATTCGTAAGAGTGTTGAAAAACAAATAAGTTATTTATTACAACTTTATCTAAGTTTATAACTGAAATATCGACAAGACGTTTCGTCAGACTGATTTCAACAAAATTTTCGGCACGTATGCATTTACGAAAATTTCATCATTCAAATGAAGTTGATGGACCAATTGTTGTCCAATCTGCAGGTCATTGAAAGATGTAAAACGGAATGACTTTGAAATTAGTTGTAATTACAAAGAGAGGAGATTAAATTAAATAATTTGTATATTGGGAGTTCAGTAAATTTGGGATTCTTTTTAAACTATGTTTAATTGCCTTTAACTCACAGGAACTAATTTCTATGAAATTTTCAGCATATACATATGCAATTTGCGTAAACTTTCATAGCAGTGTCCGATAAAAATGTAATGAAAAACGACCCGATTACTATTTTTCTCGTAATACCTACAAATTCCAATTTTTCAAAACTTTCTTTATCATCTAGGAAACGCACCTTTGTCGTCTCCAAAAATTTATATTGTCTTGTCCAATTTGCAAATAGTCACACTAATATTAGGACTTCCTTAAAACAGAATGACTTTGAAATTGAATGAGTGTGTTTAGCAAATGACACACAAAAGAAAATCTTGAAAAAAACATATACAAACATTTAGTTTAATTACATTTGTATGTTGGGAGTTCTGTAAATTTGGGATTCTTTTTAAATTATGTTTAATTGACTTCAACTCACAGGAACTGATTCCAATAAAATTTGCAGCATGTATGCAATTTATATACATATACTTTCACCGTAGTCTCCGATAAAAATATAATTAAAAACGACTCTATTGCCATTTTCTCGTAATTTCTACAGATTCCAATTTCTACAAATATTTTCCGATTTTCCTACAATTCCTACATTTCCCATCCAATTTCCTACAATTTCCAATCTGCAAATACTCATCCCGTCTTAAATCCAAACATTAACATGCGTAATTACACATACGCTACGGTCTTTGGCTCTTCAGAGCATAAACACAAACGAACTTCAGCGGCCAGAAATATTCTCGCTCGTCGCTAATATTAACGCCCGCGTTTTGATATTTCTCAATAGCTTAACGGGACAGTACATTATGCGTTGCATTAAGCGACTCGCGGTGCCGTGATGTAGAAGCTACGAAAATGTGCATATCGATCGCGTGTTCACTCGCCATCATATCTCGTGTGCGATGTCTGAATATCTTTCCTCAGGAAAGACACAGGACTTGTGATATTAATCGATGATCCTACGACCCCGCACGGTAACTGTAATCCAGCCGGCGCACCTTTGCTTCCCTTGCGCGATGATTTACCATCGCAGGAGGACTTGGAAGCGAACTGGCCGGTGCGACAGTGATGGCAAAAACCAAGTCTCCTTTGACAACACATGTTGACATACCTGCGTCTTAACCAGTTAAGCGCGAAATTTAATTTTAGAAATCCCTCACAGGGTGAGGAATTAAAGTCAAGCAATGACGTGTATTCACGTCGAACGGAGGACAAATGGTTCTATTATAAATTTCGCTGCTACTGCTGTCTGAATCACGATTAAATTCAAATTTAAAGAAATCTTGAGTGGCATGTAAACACTGGGGTCACATATATGTTTCTCTCTCTGGGAGACGATTTGCAAACTACTCGTTTCGTTATGATACGTGTAGGCCTAGTTGATATATGCGTTCAGCGAACAGTGGACGACATTGGTCGAATTTCGGCCAATATGACGAACAAAAGAAAAAGAATCGAAGACTGCGTAGTTTGATCGTTCTTTGTCCGCCGGCCTAACACCCATGCATACGTACACAATTCACAATATATTTATCACATTAATTTAGCCGGCTCCACATTTATAATTCGAACATTTTTATGACCCTTTCCATATTTTTATTTTCTTCGTTTTTCATTTGTGTCAGCATACGTACTTTTAATTGAGACACCGTGTCCCATACTGTAGACAACTGGGGCTGAGCAGCAGCATTACTAGACGAATTCCCAAATTACGAAATACACGACATCACATTGCACCTTTTTTCATTCGGTTATACAGTTTCGTCAGAACCAAACGCTTTCCAATAGAAAAATTTTAGCGCCATTTTTATTTAATACAATACATATTTAACAAATAATTGTTGTAATTATACTTCAGGTTTTCTTTTATATTCAATCGAGATAATGAATCGATGTTTATTTCAGTATGTCAAAATATTTTTCACCCATTTCTACTGAAAACATTTGATTCTGAGGGATTCACACGTTGAATGAATAGGCTGCGGAAGGGTGTACTTAACACTTGCGACATGACATTAGTAACTAGTGTAGTATCGCAATATAGATTGGCGACATACGATCGAGTGTGTGTGTATGCATGTGCGATCAATAATTGTCTCAATAGGCATTTGTTTATGCGAATTTACATTACAGACACGTATGGAAGATTCTGGAATAAGTTGGTTGCTAGGGATGTAAATAAGATGAGCCATCGATAATGTGATCCGCGTTTTATTTGTTTATGAGAAGAAAAGAGCGAGAGTTTAGCTTGAGAGTCAGTCGCAAGGAGACCATCACGGGGAAAAAGATTCAACACACGCGAAAGCGGAAGTTAACTTGAGATCTTATTGTATCAAATTCTTGTTCATTCCATATCAAATAAACATCTAATTATAGTCACTAAATTCTCACACTAGGTTTTAGGAATTTCGGCTGACCATGTTGCGGATGCCGCATGGCAAGGTCCCATGCTTTGTCTCCCAAAAATCTCTCAATTCCTCATTACTTCCCCTTTTCCGCTTCACACGTGCTATCGTATAAGGCTAGAGTTCTACAATTGGTTGACAGGTTGCTGAGAAATAGTCACGCAGGCGAAGAATATATGTAAGGATGCATGACTTTATTATTATTAACTGGTAATTTTCTTGTCGGGGGGTCTGGGCGATGTAAAGTTTTAACGCGACGCGCATAGAGGAATTTTCAAGATGCGTTGTGATGATTGAAGTGCGATACAGCATATGCGACATAAAATTTAAAATGTGATACAATCGTGGGTGTCATAAATTTTGAGCGTGCGCAATGAAATTTTTAATCGTGACGCACCGTCTGTGTCATGAAGTTTTTGACAAGTGGAATTCCGTAGTGATGACGAGGGACCCGCAACGAGATCAATGCATTATGCATGATATTTTTGTACAATTCAATTTTATTATGTAATATTTTATCACGATGTAAATGTGAAGGCAAAATAAGCAAAATGTGTCCAACAGTTAATGTATTAACATTTATAATCATTACGCATGATACAAAGGGAGCCAACACGAAAACGTGTGTGAGGAAAAATTACTTATGCCAAGAGCACAAATATTTGCATGTCACGATGAATTATGTGGCGAAAAACTATGACAAAGCTATAAATTTGTCAACATTTCAACAGATGTACATACATTCATTTAAAGGATAAATAATTTGAAACAAAATCTGATGGTAAAGGTATTACAATTTGAATTATTTTTCGTAAATACTTGAAACATTAGCAAACCAGTTTGCCCTTGTATGTTAATACAAATGAAAATACGACTAAACAAGACAATTCTGATTTTGGTGTTATTGGTATTTGTTCCATTCAGTTCAATCAAAGAGAAGGTGAATTGGCGCTTGTATGTCGTAAATACAGTTAACAAGTCTGTCCAAATTAAACTTGCAAAATATCAGTTTTTCATTTGGGCATAGATTTACTACCTGCAGTGCGCGATTTTCATGCGTGACATCACTGTAAAACTTGATTTACCAATAACACGTAATAAAACGCAAAAAAGCACAATCAATAAACTGTTTTCAATTGTATTCTCAAAATGTCAGTTTCTCATTTAATTGCAACATTATAATTTATATTATTATTTCGTTTTCATATGCGACGAAAGTAATGGAAACATCGTTAAAATTAGACTCGCAAAGTATAAGTTTTCATTCGCACATAGTATTATCCACAAGCGTCTGACCGCCATCTTCATTACGCAAGCTTCAAGCGAATACATAATGAGGCACCCATCGCAACCCATTCGCAAATTCCCCGAACCAGGTTGCAGCATTAACCCTTTGACTGCTATGGGCGCATAAATCGGTGGCGACTATGGCCGGATATATGTGTCTCCAATCGTCTCGATTCTTTACATATTGCAGCCACAATTATCAATGTACGAGATGAATACAGATGCGTTCTTTATCAAATAATTTTCTCGCATTACTTAATTTGGCGCAAATGAAGAATTATCATTAGAACTTGCATATTGCAATTGCATATGCATATTTTACCTTCAAATAACTAACACATTACAAGGCCAGATACAGAAAAAAAAGTCCGACTGCAAAGGCTTAACCCTTTGACTGCTATGGACGCATATATGCATTTTCCAATCGTTTCGATTTCTCACCTATTGCAACCACAATTCTAATTGTACGCGATGAATACAGATGCGATCTTTATCAAATCATTTTCCTGCATTAATTAATTTGGCGTAAATGAAGAATTATCATTAGAACTTGGACATCACAATTGCATATGTATATAAGCAATTGCATATACATATTTTAGTTTCAAGTAAATAAGACATTACAAGGCTAGATACAGCAAAAAAAGTCCGAATGTGATGGGTTAACCATTTGACTGCTATGGACGCATATATGCGTTTACCGATCGTTTCGATTTCTTACCTATTGCAATCACAATTCTAGTTATATGAGATGAATATAAGTGCGTCCGTTATCAAACAATTTTTCCACATTACTTAATTTGCCGCAAATGGAGAATTATCATTAGAACTTGCTAATTGCAATTGCATATGCATATAAGCACTTGCATATGCATATTTTACTTTCAAATAAATAACACATTACAAGGCCAGATATAGCAAAAAAAGTCCGAGTACAAAGGGTTTACCCTTTGACTGCTATGGACGCATATACGCGTTTTCCAATCGTTTCGATTTCTTGCCTATTGCAACCACAATTCTAATCGTATGATATGGATACAGATGCGTTCTTTATCAAATCATTTTCCCATATTACTTAATTTGGTGTAAACGAACAATAAAATTATCATTAGAACTTAGTTGCGCCTACATAATCAATCAACAGACCTCACACTAGCAAAAATTCTTTCATTCTCAGTGAGCACTTCCGGAAGTACTTAGCAATCAAAGGGTTAAGCAGCCTCCCACAATTTTCACTGCACAAACATCCCACCGCTCCTCACCACCCTAACACAATTACTGAAAATCCATCGTTTCCACGCGACAATTCGCCAGCGACTGTCCCGAGCCGTTCTTCTGCACGTATTTTATGCGGCAGCCCAGAGTTCGCAAGTTCGAAACTCTCGGTAACGCGGGAAAGTAGACGGTTTCTTCTCACTTTCACGTCACGCAGTACGAGCCGTGAAGATGCAATTGACGGAGACCGGTCTGAAAAGCGGAAGAAAATTGCTGGAGGTAACCGCGGCCATTGTGACTCGAAGCGGGTACATAAAACAAACAAGGTGCATGCATGTATGGGTGCGTGTGTCTGTGCAGGCCGACGCTGCGTGACGCAGCACGTGAGGTTCCAGTTTCCACCATCAGATACCGAACTTGATGTAACTGATCCAGCGTGAAGCTCTCCTTTGATTTAGTCGCGCCGCTCATTTGAATATCACTGGACGCTGAATATCAGTGTTTCTCTGCAATTTCTCTAACCGCCTGCGTGTTTTCTTCCCGAGTCTTTCGTTTTACGCTCTACGTGTGTCGTGACCTTCGCTTCCACCACCTTTGGGTCATAGTGGGTGCCGGCGCGGAAGAATGTTGCACGATACATCATAACATTAAAGAATTCGCGCGAGCTTGTGTATTAGTTGATATGGAAAAATTCCTCTTCTTCTCGGTTTGAGGTTTTCGTTGCTTTACTGTTGATTCTTTTTACTCGCATAATAAACCTACGTTTGATGATACTTCCCTTATTTTCGGAATGCTTGCGTTCCTTGTTTTATAGCAAATGTACCATTTCATTCACTTATTTCGTTAACATGTTCGCGGACGTGAATGCTATAGCATTCATTTTCATGATGATGCAGAATGACATGAATGCTATAGCATTCAAATCTTAAAGACAAGTTCAATGTTGCACGATACATCTTACCATTTAAGAATTTGTATGTAAGAATATGTATTAGTTGATATGGAAAAATTCCTCTCCTTCTCGGTTTGAGGTTTTTGTTGCTTTACTATTAATTCTTTTTGTTCGCATGATAAACGTATGTTTCATGATACTTCGCTTATTTCCGTAATTTTTGGGTTCCTCGCTTTACACCAAATGTTCTACTTCATTCATTAATTTCTTTTAATGACAGGTAACGATCGCCCGAATTGCTTATTCGGAAGTCATTCGATTAGTTACACTTTATAATAATTATCACCCTTTATATATTAAATACGTAATAAGTAGTAATAGTAATAAGCCGGTCAACGTTTAAGTAGGCATCTCTAAAAATCGATGTATGTAAATCGGAAAAAAGTACGGTTTCCGTTTATTCGCTTCCACACTACGAAACAAAAGTAAACGTGCGCAAAATTGCTTCCACGCTCAGGCACTGGCCACTCTGCATACATTTAAAACATCAACTCATTTGTCAGTTATCTTAATTCATATTGTACTGTATCAAAATAGCTTAACACGTTGATTGCCATGTGTATTTTACTATATTAAAACCGCAACGTGATGAAGTTCTACAGAATATGATTGAATTATGCAAAATGAAAATAATGTGAAGGTATCGTAGATCAAAGAATTGAATCACAGTTTCACTGGTGAGATTCACGAATGTTCGACTGCTCTCCAACGGTGGTATTTACGCAATCGTTCATAACATAAGTAGTTGCAATATAATTATTATTAAAGAAGGCATTAAAGTAACTGTTACACCATTTTTATTGTATAATTTCTTATATTTTTAAATTATTACTTGAACATTTTACTTAAAAAATGTAATCCTTAGGATCTTCCGTTATTTTTTAATCGTCTCACAATGATATCGCTCCCACTGTCCAAATGACTATCACTATCGCTATCAGAACTATTCTCCACGTCTTATAACGGATCAGCATATATTTCCTCATTGTATGACATTTCGAAGGATATCTTATAATGTTTAATAAATTTAACGTAATCTTTCGGTATGCGAAAGACAGTGTGAAACTAACCAAACAAGCAGCCGTTTCGATGCGACCGGGCGAGATTTGAATAAAACACAATCTGGTAAATTGGGAGGGCAAGACAATTGAAATCACAGTTCCCTGTTCGTGAAACATTGCTCTGTAACAATGTATCTCCCTACGCAAACATGGAAATTAACACGTTAACTGCCATGGTAGTCATCGGTGACCGACGCAAAAGGTCTGACGAAAAATTAAAAAAATACCCAATCGGTAGCATTTATAATTTTATAAACGCAATTAATATTAAATAGTGTTTCAGTAAATGTAAATTCAGTTCTTTGGTCTCCGATACCTTCGCATTTTTATTTTCATTTTGCACAATTCAATCATATTCTGTAGTACTTCATCACGTTACGGTTTTAATATAGTAAAATACGCACGACAGTCAACGTGTTAAGCATCACCGCTGGAGAAAAAAAAGTCACGCGTACGTGATAGCGGCCGATAACGCTTGGCAAGAAGAAGTCACGTATACGTGACAACGGCCGGCAAAGTGTTAATTGCATTTCCAAATTATAAACGCTATCGATTGGGTATTTTTTGAATTTTTCGGGAGACGTTTTGCTCCAGTCACCAATCACCACGGGAGTCAACGTGTTAAACGTTCGTCACACAAGTGGATTTTCCCAACATTTCCCAACCGTCTTCCCCACGAACAATGTACGTCTTCTATTTATTCGCTCCTACCGTGCAAAATAGAAGCAAAGAACCCCAGCGGACGCAGCCGAGGAAACTTTTTCTGTTTTCAGATACACACTTAACCTGACGACCGGCGATTCCATCGCGATAAGAAGTTACTTCGGCCAGGACATAATCGTAGGCAGAAGGTGCTGACATTCCATGACACTTCCTGATCTCCATCGCGTTTTCTGATAACGGGAGTCGTCTCGTCTCGTTCCGTTAAGCGGCCGTTTTGCCCTGCCATTGGCCAGATATGCAACGTCCGTCCGTTTTTCGCCGCACAAGCGCCACGCATGGCCTTCACATAGATCTTAACTATGCTGATTTTGGTATGCGGGATGTGCGGACGTTTTATTGGCCGCTTGCGCGCGCCGAAGTGACGATAAACGGAAAATTATGCTGACGAGAATACTCGGTCAACGAATAACAGCTGAAAAATTACGCATTCCACGAGCGGAGAAACGATTGCTAGGCGAAGACGAACACGCGGCTGTTTAAGTGTACGAGCGTATTGTGCGTTGGTGGATTTGTGTTTATGCGATGCGAACTGGTAGTTGTTTCTCGAATGTTTGGTGAGCAGTAATGTTGGTGCGTGAAGTATATGAAATTAATACTGCCGAATGTTTTTCTATGAAATTGACATTGGTGCTATATGAAACGTTTTGAAATACAATTTTTAAATTTTGGCGCGAATCAACGTTGGAATGCGAAAGGCCTGAAGCTAATGGTGTCGAATATTTTTGTATGAGGTTAATATCGGGAGAACTTTTTAAAATGAAATTTCGAAAAATATCGAATATTCATTCGATATTCGAAGGCAACCTTAAAATGCGCAGCATTAGGCGGTAATGTTGTTAAATTTGTGTTCATGCAGTATAAAGTAATGTTAGTTTGTGGAATATTTTTGTATGAGGTTAATATCGGAAAGACTTTTTAAAATGAAATTTTGAAAAATATCAAATATTCATTTTTTGTATAAAGCATAGTTAATACATGAAGTATTAGGCGTTAATGTTGTTATATTTGTGTTCATGCAGTATAAAGTAATGGTAGTTTGTTGAATATTTTTGTATGAGATTAATATCGGAAAAATTGGCAGCATTTTTCAGCGTGACGCATGCGGCGCGTCAACAATTTGGCCGGTGGCAAAATTAAAATTTGACAATTTTTTTTATCATGACGCATACGGTGCGTTATCAATTTTAGTGGAGTGAAGTATTAAAATTTCTTAAATGTTTCGAGATAACGTATACGGTGCGTCATCAATTTTGACGAAAACAAATACTAAAATTGGCAGCATTTTTCAGCGTGACGCATACGGTGCATGAATCATTTGGACGGTAGCAAAATGAAAATTTGACAATCTTTTTATAATGACACATACGATGCGTCATCAATTCTAATAAACTGAAGTATTAAAATTTCTCAAATTTTTCGTCATGACGCATACGATGCGTCAACAATTTGGACGGTGGCAAAATTAACACAATCTTTTTATCACTGCCACGCAAATTTGTAAGAAAAATCTCTCAAATGTTTGCGCATGCTATACGGTGCGCAAATTGTTTCTTATCGTACTAGAAGATTATTAAATTTTGAACAAAATACCTAGGGATTTCCATCGAGTGAAAAATCGATATTGAAAAATCGTATTGAACCTATTGTTTCTTATCGTAGCAAAAGATAAGCAGGTTTGCATCGAAACCTTTCAGAATATGCATTCAATTGAAAATCTTTTCCTCAACAACGAAGTATCTAACAAAGCGTATGTGCGCTGAAAATGATTTCTTCTTTTTCAAATATATGTTTTCTCTAGTGACGCATGGTTAAAGTTACTTTTATAACAACTTCAGAGTGTTGTCATATCCTTTGAAATATCTTTCAAAATCGCACTGGAGCTATTGTTTGTTATCATAGCAGAAGATAAGCACGTTTATATTGAAACGTTTCGGAACATGCATTCAATTGAACATTTTTCCTCAACAACGAAGTATATAAGAAAGCGTCTGTGCACCGAAAATTATTTTTTCTTTTGCAAATATTTTCTGTAGTGACGATACCAGACGGTTCGGTAGTAACATGGTTAAAGGTACTTTTATAACAATTTAATAGAGTTATTATATCGTCTGAAATATCTTTCCCAATCGTACTGGAGCTATTATTTGTTATCGCAGCAGAAGATAAGCACGTTTACATCGAAACCTTTCGGAACATGCATTCAGTTGAAAATCTTTCTTCAACAACGAAGTACCTAAGAAAGGCTGTGTGCGTTGACATTTTTTTTCTTTTTCAAATGTTTTCTCTAGTGACGCATGGTTAAAGTTACTTTTATAAGAATTTAATAGTGTTATTATATCGTCTGAAATATCTTTCCCAATCGTACTGGAGCTATTATTTGTTATGGTAGCAGAAGATAAGCACGTTTATATTGAAACCTTTCAGAATATGCATTCAATTGAAATTTTTCCTCACGAACGAAGTATCTAAGAAAGCGCCTGTGCACCGAAAATTATTTTTTCATTTGCAAATGTTTTCTGTAGTGACGATACCAGACGGTTCGGTAGTAACATGGTTAAAGGTACTTTTATAACAATTTAATAGAGTTATTATATCGTCTGAAATATCTTTCCCAATCGTACTGGAGCTATTATTTGTTATCGCAGCAGAAGATAAGCACGTTTACATCGAAACCTTTCGGAACATGCATTCAGTTGAAAATCTTTCTTCAAAAACGAAGTACGTAAGAAAAGGTGTGTGCGTTGAAAATTATGTTTCTTTTTCAAATATGTTTTCTCTAGTGACGGTAACAGACGGTTCGGTAGTAACATGATTAAAGGTACTTTTATAACAATTTAATAGTGTTACTATATCCTGTGAAATATCTTTCCAAATCGTACTGGACCTATTGTTTCTTATCGTAGTAGAAGATAAGCAAATTTACATTGAAACGTTTCGGAACATGCAACGAAGTATCTAAGAAAGGGTGTGTGCATCGAAAATTATTTTTCTTTTTCAAATATATTTTCTCTAGTGTTGCATAGTTAAAGTTACTTTTATAATAATGTAATAGTGTTACTATATCCTATAAAATATGTTCCCAAATGCCTACTAACTTACCTCGTAAGTACTCAAGCGCAGTAACTCAAACATCGAGATTTTTACCGTCGCCCGAATATTACTGACACGGCAGTCTACGTGTTAAGAAGTTTCCGAATCTACAAGGAACATCGACGCGCAGACGACTGGGCGAAACAGATTGTCGGCAATCGGCTCACGCCATACTCAGAGCTTAGAGAATTATGATGTGGTTGCCACAACACCATAACTTAGGTTCTTGGATGAATGTCCACCTTCGACTCCTCTTCAACCACGATGAGACGACTACCGTCGTCAGCATCCTTTTCGTAATTACGGCCCGCGAGGAGAGTATACTTCTCGACTTCTTGCGTAAAGTGAAAAATGACCGAGAGTTGCGGACGCTCGTCGTCGACGCAGGCGATGATAATGATGATGATGATGCTTGTCGACTCTATTCTAGGATTGACTCCTTCCACGAGAAATGTCTCTACGTCCGCGTATTCGAAAAGTCCACGAGTATGCGAACTTCACGGCTGATGCAGGTTTCACGCTAGGTTACGGAAAAAATCGCAGGATCTGACTTGGGATAAGGTGTTGATGTGGCGTTTTAAAAGGCCATGTGGTTTGCGGGCTGAAACTGGAAAAATGTCGGCTTTTTTTCATTCAAGATTACGCGAGACAAATTGTTACGTATTCCATAAATCTAGTCAAGGCAATATTCAGCTTTTCTTGGCGTGGAAATAAGAGGATACGCGTTCTTCAAAAATTTAAAGTCATTTAGGTTGAAATGGTGTCAGAACGTTACGATCGATTGCATGAATTTAATCAATGTAATATTCAGTGGTTTGTACGGTGGAAATGGAAAGATCGCCGTTTTTTGAAAGTTTAAAGCTATTGCGAGAGAGAATGTTTTTAGAACGTTATGAGAGGTTCTATGAATTTAATCAACGTAATATTCAGTGATTTGTGAGATGAAAATAAGGAAATTGGACTTCATGTGCAGAATTATCGGGATAGCTATTATGGGTTGCTCTTATTGCACCGACTGCTGTTACGATGATATTACATTTCAGAGTAGGCATGCATGCCAACTGCCTACTTCAGACAAGCATGTCTTATGACATTTTCAGAATACGTTCTCCACTTCGATCTCAAAATCTATGGTTATTCGTAAAAAACAACGCTTCCTAAAGAACTGTACGTTATCAATATTGTTTTGTTTGTGCGGTGGCGAACATATTAATATAACGTTATTAATCAACGTTTGATAGGAAAATCTTTTTGCCTGAAACGGTTCTGTGTTTAAATGCAAAGGAGAAGAAAACTAACTAATATCTACATATCAAAACTAGAAACTTAACACGTCGACTGCCGTGTCACCAGTATTCGGATGACGGTAAAAATCTTGATCAGGTTTGAGTACTTACGAGGTAAATTAGTAGGTATTTGGAAAGATATTTCATGGGATATAATACCACGATTAAATTGTTATAAAAGTACCTTTAACAATGCATCACTACAGAAAACATAACTGAAAAAGAAGAAATTATTTTCGGCGCACGCACGCTTTCTTAGATACGTCGTTCTTGAAGAAAGATTTTCAGCTGAATGCATATTTCGAAACGTTTCGATGTAAATCTGCTTATCTTCTACTACGATAAGAAACAATAGGTCCAGCACGACTTGGAAATATATTTGACATGATATAATAACACTCTTAAATGGTTATAAAAGTAATTTGAACGATGCATCACTAGAGAAAGCATATTTGAAAAAGAAGAAATAGTTTTCGATGTACACACGGTTTCTTAGATACTTCGTTCTTGGGGAAAGATTTTCAGCTGAATGCATGTTCTGAAACGTTTCGATGTAAACGTCTTTATCTTCCGCTACGATAAGATACAATAGGTCCAGTACGATTTTCAAATATAAATTTTCAACTCGATGGAAATTTCTAAGCATTTTGTTAAAAATCGAATAATCTTCTACGATAAGAAATAATTCGCGGGATATAGTAACACTATTAAATTGTTATAAAAGTAACTTTAACCATGCATGACTACAAAAAAAAAAAAAAAAAAATTGGAAAAGAAGAAATAATTTTCAAATCAAACACGCTTTCTTAGATACTTCGTTCTTGAGGAATTTTCAGCTGATTGCATGTTCCGAAACGTTTCGATGTAAACGTACTTACCTTCCGCTACGATAAGAAACAATAGGTCCAGTACGATTTGGAACGATATTTCACAGGATGTAGTAACACAATTAAATTGTTATAAAAGTAACTTTAATCATGCGTCACTAGAGAAAACATATTTGAAAAAATAGAAATTATTTTCGGCGCACACACGCTTTTTTAGATACTTCATTCTTGAGGACAGATTTTCAACTGGGTGCATGTTCCGAAACGTTTCGATGTAAACGTCCTTATCTTCTGCTACGAAAAGAAACAATAGGTCCAGTACGATTTTCCAATATAAATTTTTAACTCGATGGAAATTCCTAGGCATTTTGTTAAAAATATAACAATCTTCTACTATGATAACAAAAAACAATTCGCGCATGGCATAGCAGCGCGCCTGGCCTCACAGAGATTTGCCTGGCAATCAACGCCTTAAAAATCTCAGTGTTATGCATAACATCTTTGGCGTATTCGATAGAAAACACAATAAACTCTTTTTTACATTGTATACCTGGCCAACTATAACAAAATACGTTAAAACATTTTTTCCGTAAAATCGCACGTATATAAAGAAAGAACTAACAAAGAATGAAATAAGTCCACAAGAAGAATCTCGTTCTGCACTTCGATCTCAGACCCTGTGGTTATCCCGTAAGAAAGCAGCGTTTCCCAAAGAACCACACTGCCAACATTGTGTTGTTCGCGCGACGGCGAACATATTATTACAACGTTATTAATCAACTTTTCTTACGCTGTCATGATTTCGGTTGGTAGCAGAATGCTCTTCTTGCGTGAAGAGTGTGCAAGTGAGCGGCGGTGTGTGCAAACACCAGAGCGAGTTATCGACGCAAGAATATGATACATGGGGCGCCACGCAACGCAGTGGGTTTCTTGCTGGCAAAGCTGCTAATGCTTGTAAACCTATTATACGAGAGCCGCGCATGCACGCGCGTCGTTCTTTCTATCTTCCCTATCTTCTCCAGCTTCTCTGCGTTGCTCTGCGCCTTTTCCCGCTCTTCTTCTTTCACGAGCGCTTGGCGAGGATGTTTTCAGAATGCGGAGCAGAGATTAAGTGATGTGGGTATTAGGGCATCGTAAACAGACTGTTAATTTAACGCTCGGCCTCGCAAAAAGGTGGCGAGGAGTGTTTCTCGTTGAATGGAGAGAAAATGTATTGAACGGTCAAATGTGCGGTTGCGATAATATGTAATTTAAGGATTCCGCTTGTATTGCTTCGATAAGCATGCAATTTCGTAATCTATGTCAGTTATATTTTTATCAATAAAGGCCCTTACTTTGATGATATTATTTCCTGACAAATTGGGCATCGTGAATAAACTGTTAGTTTAACATAGAGCCTGTTGGAAAATTAAAAAAAATGTCCATCTGCATATATTCAATGTGCAGTTGACGTCTTGCACTATTTTTACGAGTCTGAGTCGTGATGAACATTTTACGCCAAACTTGAATATCACGAGTCAGACGCGTTGTTTAATTTCATGTCAAACGTGAATGTCACAAGTCTAGCTCGTAATCAATATTTCGGATCAAACTTAAATATCATGAGTCAGACACGTTATTTAATTTCATGTCAAACGCGAATGTCACGAGTCTGGCTCGTAATCAACATTTCGGATCAAACTTTAATATCATGAGTCAGACACGTTGTTTAATTTCATGTCAAACGTGAATATCACGAATCTAGCTCGTAATTAACATTTCGGGCCAAACTTAAATTTCACGAATCAGACTCATTGTTTAATTTCATGTGTAACGTGAATATCACGAGTCTGGCTCGTAATCGAGGTGTCGGCCCAAACTCGAATATTACGAGTCAGACTCGTTGTTTAATTTTATGTCGAACGTGAATATCACGAGTCTGGCTCGTAATCAACATTTCGGACCAAACATGAATGTCACGAGTCGTACTCGTTGTTTAATTTTATGTCAAACATGAATATCACGAGTCTGGCTCGTAATTGACATTTCGGGCCAAACTTGAATATCACGAGTCAGACTCGTTGTTTAATTGTATGTCAAACGTGAATATCACGAGTCTAGCTCGTAATCAATATTTCGGATCAAACTTAAATATCATGAGTCAGACACGTTGTTTAATTTCATGTCAAACGTAAATATCACGAATCTAGCTCGTAATTGACACTTCGGGCCAAACTTAAATGTCACAAATCAGACTCATTGCTTAATTTCATGTCAAACGTGAATATCACGAGTCTGGATCGTAATCGATATTTCGGACCAAACATGAATATCATGAGTCAGACTCGTTGTTTAATTTTATGTCAAACGTGAATATCATGAGTCTGGCTCGTAATCGACATTCCAGGCCAAACTTGAATGTCACGAGTCAGACTCGTTGTTTAATTTTATGTCAAACGTGAATATCACGAGTCTGGCTCGTAATCGACATTTCAGGCCAAACTTGAATATCATAAGTCAGATTCGTTGTTTAATTTCATGTCAAACGTGAATATCACGAGTTTGGATCGTAATTGATATTTCGGGCCAAACTTGAATGTCACGTGTCAGATTCATTGTTTAATTTCATGTCAAACGTAAACTTAAGATATATTGTCGTAATCCAAATAACATTTGAAAACTAAGTAAATATATGCATTCGGCGAAACTAAGAAAGCTTCAGTCGTTTTTCAGTTCATGCAATTGTCATATCATATATCATATTATTATTACTTACACAGAATTTGTTGTAATCATACCTAACGATTAAAAAACTTTTTTTAAAAGTTTGTGATTCAAATTCATTTGACTTTTACAAGAGCATCATCGCGCGAAGTAAACACGAGCGCGGCTATCTCGGACTCAGTCGTAAGATGTCGTGTTTAACCCTTTTAGTGCCGAACGACGATATGTTGTCGTTTGCAACACTTGCGAAAAGTGCCAACGACGATATATCGGCGCATATGCGATGCTGCTTTACTATTCGCAACGTGAGTTATAATAAAATAAGTCTAAAAAACGTTGTGAATGGTTTGATTTCTTTGGAAGAGAATTGAAAAAATTGTTTATGGGTGAAAACTTTTTGTTATATTCCATGCTGGTGTGGGCCGAGACTGCGTATACCCTAGAGCGATTAAATACAAATTCGACACGGGCCACTTTTTTGAGACCGTAACGCAGGATTTAGATAGTTGTTAGAACAGAATGTTTCCTTATTTTTCACGAAAGAATCTGACATCGAGACGGCTAGAGTGAACATTTTTAGTCTTTCCTCGGCCTTGGTAAAGATCGTGTAAATTTCTTGGCAGTCAGTGTTGGAGAAACATCACCTTTATTGTTGCTACTATCTTACACATTTTTCAATAGCGATATTATGCATCTACAGTATCCAGATAACTCAATATAAATGTTTATGATAATACTCAAATTTTATTTCAATAACTTTATACTAGCTACACGAGTCACTCATTTTGTAGCAGATAGTCCTTCTGACTCTTACCGTGCATCATGAGACTATCTTTTAGTTTTGTGGTCGAATATCAGGTATTTTGTTACAAATGATTGAAAATGCAATATTTATAGTTCATGCTACATGATCTATCTAAAGCTACGAACAGACGCTGGTTTTTCTTATGTGCAAATACCGTTTGTAAAAGAGAATTGATTTTTCTGTTTTCCATAATGTTTGCTATTTATGTTATTCGTATGATTTTCAACAAATATTAAAGTACCATCGACATTAATTTATTCTCCCTTTAGTTCGTAATATGCTTCCTCTTGAATTTTGTAAACATCATTCTTATTTTCTTTTTTTTATAAACTTTTTCCCAAACCTGAGCGAATTCGTTAAATTGGTCCGGCATTCTTCGCATAGCTACGGTACTTTCGGTCGGTACTAAAAAAGGGTTAAAGTTCGCGACCATTCGGGTGCATATATTAGGCACGGCTTGTTCCAAATTTCAGCGTAGTGCAAGGGGTTAAAGGAGGCGCAATTTTCATTTATTGTTCGTTTACTAACTTTGTCAAAAACTAACGATACGCAACATTCTCAAAAACGTTGCCAGGAATAAGTTAGCTTACATCAAAATTTCGATCACGCTTCGTGAACAGAGTCATATAACACGCCAACATGAGTGAAGTACAACTCGTTGATCCGAAAATTTCGACAATGAAGGCGAGATAACAGAGAAATGAGACGTGTGTGAGGAGAGGGCAAGAGAGAAAGCCTGAAGAATGGTTGGGACACTATATCAATGTAATTGACGTAAAACCGCATCGTCCCCAACGACCTTTCACCGTAAGGCACATCTACCGTTATCGTCTTCCGTAGACCACGTTTCATGATGTTTTTCCAGAAAGCGCACGTACATACGCCCTGACGGCGATTGGTGATCGTCTCTCGCATAAACTATGATACGACGAACGGAGAGGATGCGGATGAAGATAGCGATTGATTCCTAATGTTACGCCGCCGTAAACGCGTAAACTCGCTTATTTTCCGAAAACCTCTCGACTGTTGCAAGCAGCTGTGAGGAAGAGACTTGAACCGATCGGAATTTATTATACTGAACTGAAAATGGTTACTTTCCCGTTTGGCCGTTGGTTGAATACAAATTTTGTAATATCTTGTGTAATTTGTTAACAAAAAAAATTGATCTTTCTTTTCTGGTTGGAAATTTTGATTTGTATTTTTTCATGTGATAAGCTTAAATGACTTAGGAGGACCCTCTAGTTCCCATTTCCAAAAACCTCTTGACTATTGTAAGCAGCTGTGAGGAAGAGGCTTGAACCGATCGAAATTTATTATACTGAACTGAAAATGGTTACTTTCCCGTCTGGCCGTTGGTTGAATACAAATTTTGTAATACCTTGTGTAATTTGTTAATAAAAAAAATTGACCTTTCTTTTCTGGTTGGAAATTTTCATTTGTATTTTTTCATATGATAAGCTTAGATGACTTAGGAGGACCCTCTAGTTCCCATTTCCAAAAACCTGTTGACTGTTGCAAGCAGTTGTGAGGAAGAAACTTAAACCGATTAGAATTCATTATACTGAACCGAAAAAGGTTACTTTACCGTTTGGGCCGTTTGTTCAATGCAAATTTTGTAATACCTTGTGTAATTCGTTTCAACGTTTGATAGGTTTTGAACAAAAAATTTTCCTTGCTTTTCTGGTTGGAAGTTTTGATTTGTGTTTTTTTTTATGTGATAAGCATAGATGACTTGGGACTCTCTAATGTCTTGTTCACGAGTCTATAAAATGTTTAATTATGTGTAAAAATGTAATGCGTTTATGATATGATGGATGATATTTAATAGTTCGGCAGTTTTGAAGTTCTCGCAGCCAGTATTTTTTCGGCTGAACGATATTTATTGAATTGTTTTGAATAAACTCAAAAACTCTGGACATTTGGAGTCCCCTCTTCAGGAAACTTAAACTGTGCTGTGTCATTGTCATATGTTATCGTGTGTAAATACGTTTATCTCGTTGTAACTTATTTGTATACGTGACGACGTAAAGGTATTCCAAAGGTAAATAAAAAACCTACCCTTAAATGTTAATACAAACGAAGATGGCAGTAGTAATTCCAGGATGACCCTGATGAAGAAAACCGTGAATTTACGGTACTCTCTTGCTTCTTAGGATATACGCTTGATTTGGTCGGTACCTCTGATTCTTACGTATGAATGAAAATTTGCGATGTTTCTTTGCTCGCGCAATTCTTTAACACTTTTTTGTGAACAGTATATGTATGCGAACTCTCGGGATCCCGACCCGTCCCGAAATGTCGGGTATTTGCCCATCCCTAGAACTTAAAGCACTAAATTCGATTGGAATATCGTGAAAAGGCATCCTATAAAACGACAAACTTTCCGGATTCTTATTCGACCCGATTCAGCTTTGGATTCCCGAACTTTGCGAATTCTCGAAATCCTGACCCAATCCCAAATGTCGGGTACCTGCGCATGCCGAAAACTTAGAGTACCAAATTTAATTGAAACATCATGGAACAGGATCACATAAAATTCCAAATTTTCAGGATCTGGTGCGATCCAACTCAACTTTAAGTACTCAAACTTTTCGAACTCTCGGGATCTTGACCTGATCCCAAAATCTCGAGTACCTGCCCATGCCTAAAACTTCGTACCGAAATTCAAACTCTTCGAGTACCAAATTCGATTGGAACATCATGAAAAAGCATCCTATAAAATTACAAACTTTCCGGATTCCGACTCGACCCGACTCAACTTTGGATACTCGAAATTTGCGAACTCTCGGGATCCTGACCCGATCCTAAAATGCCGGGTACCCTGCCCATATATAAGTATATCTAGGGATGTAAAACAGTAAGACGTCCTCTGTGAATGTTCCCCAAAACAGCCAGTGTCCAAGTTTGCCGAAACAAGGTACAATTTCGTGCATTACGTGACGCAACATTCACCCCCAATCAGCGTTCAGTACCAACATCCTCCATTCCCCTCAACACACACACTGTGCACCTTTGCAACTGCGCGCTTCTGTCCTTATGCGTAAGATGTCACCGCATCAGTATTTGCTGGCAACGAAAAAAAAGTACAAGCGTGCGGTGCGGTAAAAGAAGCGGAGACAGAAGCATGAGAGAAGCAGCGAATATCAAGCACGTTTGCTAACTACGGCTGTATCCTTCAGATTGCAGATAACGAATAGGTAACGATCGGATTGTATTTCCAGAGATGAGAGCCAATTATGGAATAACGTCTCGCGCACGAGCTACGAACGTCGGCCGTTAGCTGTACACCCACGCATGCACGTTGTCGGGAGCAGATGGGAATGCAGAAAAGAGGGAGATGCGGCTTGCAGCTTGTCGAGAATGATGTCGAGGAAAACGGAGTGATCCTCGTTTACGAACATTTTACCGCAAAGCACGCCGCTTATATTTGTACGTACAAAAGACCGAACCATTTCGTTGATAGAAATCGGTGTGCCTTTTGTAACTTGCGCACTGACGTCCGCATGCCAACGCACAACGAAGCTGCATAGGTTGCTGTTGCATTAGAGGCGACGGGCGTGTGTGTGTTTTCCTTCAACATGTTACTTATCGGCAGTAAATTAAGCGGATACGCGCAAAATACCGGTCAATTTCGACATAAATTGTTAGGTAATACCGGTGGTTCGTGTGGAGGAAATTAAATAGTACTTTGAGGCATCGTTTCTTGTGCAATTTGTTACAAAGATAATATTAGAAATAATAAAATATTGAAGGAATTGACTTTTCAGCAGCGACATTTAGATATTTTAAATATTTACTATAATGTGAATATTGGAAAAATATTTTGATAATTTCTAATCATTTCAAGTAATCGAACGACAAAACACAAATTGTTCGGTAATACCGGTGTTTTGTATGGAGGAAATTAAATAATACTTTGCGGCGTCGTTTCTTGTGCAATTTGTTACAAAGATAATATTAGAAATAATTAAATATTAAAGGAATTGACTTTTCAGCAACGACATTTAGGTGTTTGAAATATTTGCTATAACGTAAATATGGGAAAAATATTTTGATAATTACTAATAATTTCAAGTAATCGAACGACAAAACGCAAATTGTTCGGTAATACGGGCAGTTCGTGTGGAGGAAATTAAATCCTTGGCGGCATCGTTTCTTATGCCGTTTGTTACAAAGATAATATTATAAATAATAAAATATTGATTGACTTTTCCGCAATGATATTTAGGTATTTGAAATATTTATATAATGTTAATATAGGAAAAATATTTTGATAATTACTAATAATTTCGAGTAATCGAACGACAAAACACAAATTGTTCGGTAATACCGATGGTTTCTGTGGAGGAAATTAAATAGTACTTTGTGGCATCGTTTCTTATGAAATTTGTTACAACGATAATATTAGAAATAATGAAATATTGAAGGAACCCACTTTTCCGCAACATTTAGATATTTTAAATATTTACTATAATGTAAATATGGGAAAAATATTTTCGTAATAGCTAATAATTCTAAGAAATCATATGACAAGACTTATTCGTTTCTTGTAACATGGTTCTCCTTGTTTGTTTTCGTAAATTTTTTTACGTTTGCTTCGTATTTATTAACGACGCCCATTGTATTCCGTAAAAAAACTTTTATTGGGTTGAAATTCTTTAATGTTAATTGCGTTTGAAACTCGACATGTTTTGGGATCTTTGTATTCGTGACTCCGAAAGGTCTTCGCAGATAAAGAATCCTTCAGATTTGCAGTAACAAAACCTTCAGATTTCCATTCACAATATTTTAAAATAAATTTTTGTTAAATAAACATTCTTATCAAAAATAAAATAATTTTAACCGAACGAAAGAGCTCTCAATAATTTCTCTAATAGTAAAAACGAAGTTACAAACAACCTGAAATAACTTTTAATTGCTTTCTTTGATTCCATTGCTTTTAACGTTGAAATTATTCAAATTGTCTCGAAAAATTAAATATATTTTTTCCCTCGCGTGTACCTGCCGCGTCATTAATACACGTAAATATTCAACTTGTAAAAACATCAAATCATGAATGAAATTTGCCATTGATTGAAAGATGCTATTAGGTCAGCTGTAACAAAACAAACATTCTTTAGCACATGTGTCATCTTAAAGCCACGATCTTAGACATGCTTACATCAACTCACACTTCATCGCATGTAGAAATACTACAAACATTTGCCATTTCCTTTTTCGTCAAATGCAAACGTGTCAAATCTCTGCGTCTTCATTGACGCATACCATATTTTAAGGGTGCCCGCTGATCATTAAATTGCACTGCGATTCATTGATTTACATCTTTTGAATTCGCTCATTCCATGTGAGGCCGGGGGCACATCAGTCGCCTTAAAAAATATCATCGGAACGTATACATAACATAGTCGAGAGAAAAGGGGGACTTGCCTACACGAAGATTGCGAGGTCGAAGACAGTGCAGCAAAAGGTGACTGTAAGAAACAAACATGCGAAGCGTCTAAGACACAAAACGAGAAAAAGGGGAGAGCGTGCGCGAGTCATAGATAAAATGAGAAAGGGAAGAAGAGAGAGGGAGAGAGAGAGAAAGCAGCGAAAGAGTAAAGATCGTTTCGAAGCAGCTGAACGAATCGTCGGTACGGTCTTATGTACGATCTGGCACACTTCGTGCCACACTTGGGGCACACGTTCGGAGTAAAGGAATGCCTATCGATATATATCACTTTTAAATGAGAGTGAAATTGTAGCATTGACAAAAGTATAGTCGAAATATACGTACTTCTTAACGTGGAAGCTCGAGCTTTAATTAATGAAGAGTAATACCAGAGTGTAAATAATGACCATGAGAAAAATGGAGAACGTGAATAGACGAAGATAGTAAGACGGAAGATTCTGCAGGAGTAAAACGACAATAAATGTTTAAATATTATGCATATAAAAGGTAGTCACACCGATGGACTTTATGAAAGGCAGTGTAGTAAACATGTGTACTACAAATTTTGGATAGTTGATCACTTATAACCGTTGAATACCTCGCCAGCTTTGCATCCATATTACATTAACAAACCATTTTACTTGATTAAACAAAGCACTCGAGCTGTAATTAGTGAAGAGTAATACCAGAGTGCAAATAATGATTTTGAGAAAAATGGAGAATTTTATATAACTTTTAATATTTTTTCATATAATTAATTATACCGCAGTCGTGTATGCGTATTTGTACACAACAGGTTTTGCAGATATATCTGCTTTCGTTGCGCCATCCTTTTAAAGAGCTAGATTATGCCCTTGAGTCTAGTATCAGATTCATCAGTCTAGTATCAGCCAATTCGATGAACAATCTACGGTTAAAAATTATAGTCAAACATTCGACGGTAATTCATGAAAAATGCCAATAATGTCAAAAATAAATGTACTAGAAATTTTTTTTCAGTTATAAACCGGACACAACTGAACACGATGAACAAAACTTCGCAATATTTGCATTGTCTTATTATATTAACATAGTTGACTGCCACGGTGGTCAAACACAACTTAACTCGTAACCGGTCAACAATGTTTGCGTATGAAAAACGAGTTAACTCGTGACTGGTCAACGGTGTTTTAACTAACCACTTTATTTGATGTTCATTGCCATAATCAATCTTCATAGAACCATTGTAAAAACTACCGCAATTGATATAACAAAGATGGAAACGGTGTGCACGGAAGGAACAAAAGAGTAAATATCGTTTCGGTGCAGCTGAACGAATCGTCGGTACGGTTTTATGTACCTCTCATTTGTCACACTTTGCAAAAGAATGTCAATCGATGTACATCACTTTTAAATGAGAGTGAAATTGCAGCATTGACAAAAATGTAGTCGAAATAGACATTCTTCTTAACGTGAAAGCTCGAGCTGTAATTACTAAACAGAATGAACATAATGACTTTGAGAAAAATGAAGAACGTGAACAGACGAAGGTACCAAAGCTGAAGATTCTGCAGGAGTAAGAAGACAATAAATGTTGTAAAATGCATATTATTGAAACGGTGCTTCAATACGAACTCGTGAACAACCGGTAAAAGATACTCACACCGGTGGACTTTACGAAACAAGCGTAAACATGAGTACTAGAAATTTTGGACAGATCATTTACAACCCTTGAACACCTCGCTAACTTTGCATCCATATTATATTAACAAGCCACTATATTTGATTGAACAACCAACTTGAACTCTAGTTATTGCAGATTTGACTAAAAATGCAAGAAAAATTGGGAACGTGAATAGAAAGGTACCAATTTGTAGATCTTGTAAGAACGATGATATTGGAACGGTGCTTCAACACTTTGGCTTCTAACTCTGCGTTACTTTCATTTTGAAAGATTTAATCATATTCTGCAGTATTTCATTGCATCGCGGTTCTAACATAGCAAAATATGCTTGGCAGTCAACGTGTTAACAAACCACTTTATTTGCTATTCATTGCCATAATCAATCTTCATCTACCAATTTTTTCAAGTACCCTACCTGGACTTTCAACAAACTTTAGCCTGTTACTCTAAATCTGCTACGTCTGCAAACAATAACAAAGATGTGAAACCAGGCGACAAACGGCGCAAGTGCGCGAAAGGAGCGAGAGAGTAAAGATGGTTTCAAAGCAGCTGAACGAATCGTCGGTACGGTCTTATGTACGATCTGGCACACTTCGTGTCACACTTGGGACACATGTTCTAAGTAAAGAAATGCCTATTGATATATATCACTTTTAAATGAGAGTGAAATGGCAGCATTGACAAAAGTGTAGTCGAAATATACATTCTTCTTAACGTGAAAGCCCGAACTGTAATTACTAGACAGAATATAAATAATGACTTTGAGAAAAATGGAGAACGTGAGTAGACGAAGGTACCAAGGCTGAAGATTCTGCAGGGGTAATTAGACAATAAATGTTTGAATATCACGCATAGCCACGGTCGTGTGCCGAACGCGTGAACAACCTGTAAAAGATAGTCACACCGATGGTCCTTATGAAAGACAGTGTAGTAAACATGTGTACTAGAAATTTTGGACAGTTGATCACTTACATCTCGCCAACTCTGCAGCCATATTACATTAACAAACCAATTTATTTAACGTTCATTACCATAATCAATCTTCATAGAGCCGTCTATCATTTTTTTTTCAGTTACCACAAACCCCAGTCCATCACTCCAAATGTGTTGCGTCCGCAAACAATAACAAAGATGTGAAACCAGGCGACAAACGGCGCAAGTGCGCGAAAGGAGCGAAAGAGTAAAGATCGTCTCGCTGCAGCTGAACGAATCGTCGGTACGGTCTTATGTACGATCTGGCACACTTCGTGGCACACTTGGGGCACACGTTCGCCGTAGTATCGCGCACGAGCTCGAAATTTACGGCACGCGAGAGCGCCGGTTGGCACGGATGCATGAATGCAGCCGAACGAACCGAAGAAGCCACTCCTATGCATCGTTGCTCGCGCATCTTCTGAGAGTTGCGCAATCTGCCCCGGCTGCGAGCAGGAGAAAGAGATTGCAGATAGCTAGATGGACGGATAGACGGATAGACAGACCGAACAAGATTGTGTGCACCTTACACAATTTGCACGCGCACGTGTGCGCCTGTACCTGTGGACGCGACGATATGCACCGGCTGCACCCAGGAAAGTCGTTTCACTTAACGTTTATAGTACTGGTAGGAAAAAGTGACGGTTGGGCGTAGAGGCCGAATACCGAGGTATTTTGAGCTTTCGGTGTTATATCGGGGTTTATTTTAAGACCGCTCTGACATAACGGCTATTTGCTGAATCTTTTTAACATCGGTGTTATGTGTTTACTACCGGTATTTTCATACGCTGCGTACCGCTATTTAACACTAAACGTACCAAGGAATAAATTTTGAAACGGGTTAAATGGCCCGTTTCAAATTTAGTTTAAAATCGTACGTTCACTGTTATTTCTTTCGCTCGTATGACTTTCTGTAAATTCGCATATCATCTAATTATTAAATTTCTCGCTTTAATAAGTTTCTTTCTGAAAATCAACGTTTATTTCATAAGGGATCAAATGACCCCTCGTGGTAAGTTGTAAAGTACCGGTACGTTAAGTGTTAACGTCAATATCGGTATACATGACACAATATGTACCGATGCGATGTTGGTGTTAGACAGAAGAATATAATGTTTAAAATATAGGAATCGTTTATCAGTGCAGAAATATGTAAAGAAGAATATTTGGGAAAAATGGTAAACTTAGAAGTAAATTGATTGTTTGAAAGTTTGTTTGTACTCATTGAAAGAGAATGAAAATCACCCTTTGTTTATACTGGTTAACAGAAATCGACAAATTAGTTTGAAGCATCCAGCAATATTGACATACGCGAATTTACAACATGTATTATACACAGGGGAACTTCCATGAATAATAGAAAAAAGAAAGTGCGTACATGTGTATCCTTGAGCGTTATCGTCTACCATCGGCTGACGAATGATACCCTTATAATTTAGCCATTTATAAAGCTTCATTTTCAACATCGTTTTCAACAACTTCTACCAATTTTTAACAAACATTATATCGAACTACAACTATACCTTTACGTCGTCACTTCCACGGCTTCATACCGATATTATCACATTTCACTTTTTTTTTAAGTAATCAAATTAACTACCCGAAAATAGAGGTATCCCACTCGTACTTGTAATGCCAATTGGAATACTGGTTGGGCGTGTCTCGGTATGTTTTCAATGGTATTCAATGAGGACACGACGCATACTTTTGTGGTTGCCGAAGAAAATGGAAATATGGAAATAGGCGTTAACGCCACAAGATGGATGACGCAACGGAGACATGAACGCGCAATTGGGGGAGTGTGAAAGTTGCACTCGTGCGGAAGAGAAGTGTTTGGGGAAAATTGCGGCTACGATTTGCGAAGAGTGCGAAGTTGTGGCGTCAGGTGTATGGAGAGGCGTGAAGATAGGTGTCGATGGATTGGAAGGCATGTGTGAAGCGGGCACGTAATGGGTGAGGTTGAGAATGCATACGTAAAAACTTACAGAGTCCATAAACGAAAACGACATGTAGTTAATCTTTATCGTCAAAACAAAAATGATTTATACCAATAATAAATAGGTATATTAACCCATTCGTTGCCAAGCACAGGTGTCATGCATACTTTAAATATGTTATAACATGCAGGCTTTTTAATTACCAAATTTTTTGTGGTCACAGACATAAATATACAAATGTAAAAAATTTGAAAAAATACTACAAACAAAATTTCTTACAAAAATTATATTTTATTTATTATTTGAAGAGAATGATCTTTTACAAATTTAAATTAAGCAAAAATTAACTTTATCGTGTATTTATAACAAAATTTTATAGCAACATAATCACTTATAATTAATTATCTTCATGATAGGATTTGTAACAAAGTCCAATACATAATGGAGGTTTATCAGGACAGATCAGGTAATATTGAGTCTCCTTTCGAATGTTTTCCGTTGCACAAGCTCTACATTTGCGAGTTGGGTTTTCTTTCGCAGTGTGGGAGGAATAGCATCAAGATAATGAAGGGAATTTTGTTCCTGGGGTATGATCGTTTTTCTACTCAAACGTACGCAAATACGAAAAAGGATGTCGAGTCCTGTTGCCTTCCCATTGCCAACGACAAGTATATTCGTCATTGATTTTATACTTGTAAATCATTATGTATGATAATATATGTGCTCTTACCAATAAATAACAGAACATTGGTAAACAATAACACTCAAAATATAAATGGCAATGAGAATGACATTATACAATTTAGGCTTGACAGCGAATGCGTTAAAATTACAATATAAAGAACAGTATTTTATGTATCAGTATGGGCGAGCACATCATGGGTGAGGTTGAGAAGGTGTGATTGCGAAATGCGAATATTAACTATTGGGCGCATTGCAAATTGTTTTTGTACGTGTTTATTTGTGGTAGAGTCACTATGGTTGAATCATTATTTAATATTAATTGCATTTACAAAATTACAAATACCACCGATTGGGTAATTTTTTAATTTTTCGTGAGACCTTTTGCGCCGGTCACCGATTACTACCACCACAGTCAACTTGTTAACACGTTAAGCGCCACGCCGGAAACTTGTCACATAAACTTTTCGTTCGAATCGTTGGTCCTTTCGTATACTTGCAAAAATAACGTTTCATTTATAATTTTTCGTTTTTGTAAAAAATAGTTTATATAATTTTCAACAATGTAATACATAAAAACATTAATGTAATTTATTAAAACAAGATAAACAAAGGTATGGTTTCTGTCTACATTGACTACAAAACGCTGTCACTTTTGGGGTTACATTTTTAGCTGCCTTTTGTCCTAACATTCGTCCATTATAATTATAACATTCGGTGCAGTTTCTTCTAATTTTCTGCGCATTGGCTTCTGTTTTTTCTAAATGATGCAGAGGATTTATACGGGTGTCCACCTGTTCCTCCTTCTGCAGAAGTGTGTCTATCAATTTTTAACGGTACATTGTGATAGACATCTTCTGGCCCGTTGTTTTTGGTGTATGAAAAAGAAATTTACAACAGCGGTATTCAATAATAATTCAAAATCCAATTTTTGATACCATTTCATACCATTTCACATTAATGTTTTTATGTATTATATTGTTTTCCTTAAAGCATCGACCAAACAAAAACGATGCCACCTAAATGAAACGTTCAGTGTCACAAGTACGAAAGGACAGACACGCGCGCGATGATAATACGAACGAAAAGTCCGCCGCCGGTCCGTTTATGCGGCCATCCGACGAGGTTCATTCTAGAATGTTCTCGCCGGTCCTGCATTTAGAAAATGACAAATACCGGCGATGGCGCTTTTTTTGAACGTGGTGAACGGCGTCGAAGATTTCGGCAATGGCTTTGACGACAAGAAGAAGAGAAAAGAAAAAATGGCCGTTGTGCAAGCGTTGCCTCCTGTGACAATCCTCAATTTTCATCTGGTTCATTTGGCAACGCGACATCGACAGTCCCAGAAATATCGTCACCCTTCTAGCTAGCCACGTGCACAGAAGATTTCGCCGATATTATCTACGCCAATAGTCGAGTGTTCGTATTATTCGCCTGTCCACATTTTGCGGATCGTATCTATCGAATTTATCGTAATTTTGCAATTGCACCATCATACGTACATCGAAGCCACGATTCTCCGCTGCAAAGCTCTCGCCACCGCCATTGATTTGTAGCCGCGGCATGTTTCTGCTACAATCGCCACGAGACGAGACATTCTTTGTCGTTGTCATCGTTTCATCCAATCCTCACAGCACATGTACATATTCCAGTCTGATTAATGGCGGACGCGGTTCACTCGGTGTTTCGTTACAATGCCAGCATCATCGCTCCTGCGAGCGAGGCCGCATAAATTCAAATCGATGGAGAAATTTCGTGTCGAGCTTACGTGACAATGAAGTAACGTCAGTAGATCCGTGAACGACAGGCAGATGCCGGGTATTGCTGCAGGATACGATGTATACTTTGTACAGTTTGCCGACAGATTGTGGAACTACCAAACAAGATAGTATGACTTGCCTATGCTTGACTGGCACTAGGTGACAAACGACGTTAATCGTAAGCACCGCGTTAATAAGAGATGTTTGCTGAGATAACAATTATAAATACTTTATCGAAAAGAATTCGCGTGATACAAAATGAGTGGGTTGTGAGCAATTCTCCTGGTGGTGTTCTTTTTTGACTGTTTTTCTGGATATGAGTGTCGGCATTATAAGTACAAATTCTAGGAAGGGTGGTGGAAATCGAGTGAAGATGATTGGTGGAAGATGGGTTTGGAAGGCGGTGACAGTAGTATTAAAATTGGGAGAGTCGGTGGTATGTGGAAGAGGAGGGAATTTACCTGGAATATTAATCAGGAGTGCGAAACGGTTTTTAATTAGTGATGGTTAACGGTGCGTGAGATGTAGAGATTAGGGTTTAGGACTGGTACTGCAGATTAGGGCTTCGGTAAACGGCAATAATATTTGATCGCTGGGTCGGAACTCTTCTAGGGTCCGTTGGGTCGGACCAGATTGTCTATAGTATACGTCGATGTAGCGCTTGGCATTGATGCATTTTGAGATTTGACGGGTTGCGGAACGATGCTCATCAAGTGTGGAACGTATATCTAACGATTGCGCAATCTTGTACCAGATGTTTTACAGAAGAAAGTGCGGTACGTTTTTGTACAATAGTTCAAATATATATATGATATGTAGTGAAGTGTGTTAAGTCACATGTACTTAGGCGCACAGTGTGTACAAAAATTGTATGTTAATGTTAATCTGCCCCCCCCCCCTTCGCGCAAGAAGACATCGAAAAATTGCATTATATTATTGAGAAAAATATATTATTAGGAAAGCAAATTTCTGTTTTTTTTTTTAAACATATTTTCGATGCACTGTAAGAAAAAGCAACAAAAATGTGTTATACTACGCTGCTTCGCAAAGAAATATGTTTGAGTTGTTGGTCATCTGACAAAAGTCTTAAAAAGTTGCAAAGAGTAAAATATATAATAGTAATAGAATTAATTTAGCACTGACGTATTTTTGGTTAAAACAAATTTTGAACAGGGGGAGTAATATACATTTCTCACATATAAAATGCGTACATGACCATTTAGAGATTTCGCAAACAAAAACGACATGCAATTAATCTTTATCATCAAAGAAAAATTGTTTATATCAATAATAATTAGGTACATTAAAATTATAATGTAAAGAACATTATTTTATGTCTTAGCTTTATTTTGTCGAAAATGCGTTTGGGAATATTTGTTCAGTTTAAAGCATAAATTAATACCATCGAGGTATGGAACTTTGCGAGAACGAGGCATAGTTTGCAAGCAAATGTGATATATAAGTTATGTATGTTAACACTAAGCATATTTTCAAACAAAAAAAAAAAATGTGTACAATTTGTGTTCTATTGTGTACTGTTTCTCAAAGTCGTGGATATTCCTTACTAATCAAAACTGGAACCCTCACAACCAATCTCATACCCTCTAAATTTTTAAACTGTAAATCATTATATCAAATGACCAGCATATATCGAAAAATAAAATTCCAATCATTACTCAAACACGCCACACAATATTTGGATTTTCATAAATGTAGGATTTAGATACGTGAAACTAGAAAGTATAATATTTATAAACGATAATAACACAATCAAGACACTTTCAGTCTTGTTTCTCAATCTTCTATCGTTTCGTCTTTACGTTTCGTTGTCAACTTATTACTACACAACCAAGCAATACAATTCAACAAACTCGCCACCTATGATCTCTCAATATAATAATTGAGGATTATAGGTGCCCTTTACTCGCCAATTAGAGGACCCTGTATTTGAGATCCTACATATATTTTATAGAAAATGCCAAGATAAACTAAAATTCATTCTATTTACGCAAATAAAGTTGTTCTGAATTTGTTTCGAAGCAAAGCATATATAAAATTCCACTGTTGAAACTCCCACAAGAAAACAAGCGTTGCAAGTGTATTCAATTAGTCTGCCTTGTGCAACATCTACTATGAGATTTTCTGAGAGAATATTAACTGTGTATAGCGTCTTTTGGTATAAATTACGTATTTTCTAAATATTTATCACAAAAATGTTTCCATATTCACAAAGTACGAAAACGAACGTATATCCAAACATCTTTACAAAGTATACGAAAAGGCGATTATATAAAAATTCGAAAATACCTGCAAATTCTGCACTGCAAGGCCTCTTATATAATCCATCATATCACAGTGTTTTGATCATGAGTTACGCCTGCACTTGCGCAAAGACGATTTCCTAAAAGATCCACCTATTGTCGTGCGTAACCGTCATGTGTGCGTGCGATCAGTGTATGTACATGTTGCTGGTTAGCTCCTATGCAAATGGGATGTTCAGAGAGGTAAGTGATGCTCCAAGAGACAGCTAGTCAGGTTGAGAGTGAGAGAGGAAAGGAATGGGGAGTGTGACAAGGCAAGGTAGAGTTCCTGGTTCACCTGTATGCTTTACTGGGACTAGCGATGGGACGTTAAGACGCTTATGCGAAAAGTCTTAAACGAATCAAGGCCGCGTAGCTTCATAATTTGGTCGTACTGTTTGAGAGATACAGATGTGAACATTTTTATTGTTATCTGTTAAGCGTTTATGTCGGTTATATCCGTTAGAGTTAAAGTGATTAATTGCAAAGTTAAGCACATGATTAATTTTCTTATTTTCTCAAATGTAACCTTATGAAAAATTTAGCAGAAGCTATAATTAACTCCGCCATTCATTTGAATTGACCATAAGAATAATGCGGACAATAGCACATGTAGAAATTTAAGCACCTTATATGATGGTGACACGTCTTTGTAACCTCAAACCTTTATATTCTTTTCTTACGATTTCGCCACATTTCGCCAAATCAAGGCCACGCAACTTCATAATTTGATCATACGGTTTGAGAGATACAGACGTGAACATTTTTATTTTTATCTGTTAAGCGTTTATGTCGGTTATATCCGTTAGAGTTAAAGTGATTAATTGCAAAATTATGCACATGATTAATTTTCTTACTTTCTGAAACCTAACCTTATGAAAAATCTAGCAGAAGCTATAATTAACTCGGCCACTAATTTGAATTTACCATAAGAATAATGCCCACAATAACACATGTAGAAACTTAATCACCTTATATGATGGTGACACGCCCTTGCAATCTCTAACCTTTATATTGTTGCTTTTCATACGATTTCGGCATATTTGGCCAAATCAAGGCTACGCAACTTCATAATTTGGTCATACTGTTTGAGAGATACAACATGAAACAAATCGTGGTCAAAACATTGATCGTCTCAACCTGAAAAATACTGGTTTACAACGTTTTCCACTTCTGTATTTGACTTATATTTCTTTCCCTCAAGAAATTTTTTCAAATTAGAAAACAGGAAAACGTCGCTGGAAGCTAAATCTGGTGAATAAGGTGGGTGCGGAAGCAATAGAAACTTTAACTCGTTCAATTTTGACATTGCGAGCATGCACGTGTGAGCCCAACCAAGCGTTATCTTGGTGAAACAGGATTTTTATCTTTTCTAAATGCAGACGTTTTTTCTTAACTGTGGCCTTTAATTTATCCACTGTTAGCAGCGTAGTACTGTCCGTTGATTGTTTCACCCTTTGCGAGGCAATCGATCAGAATTATTCCATGGCTATTCCAGAAAATTGTCGCCATCACTTTTCCTGCAGAGAGAACGACCTTTGCCTTCTTCGGAGTTGGTTCTTTGGTCTCAGGCGTATGGTGGTATAGCCAGGTTTCATCGACAGTTATCACTCGCCGCAAAAGTTCCGCTGGATTTTTATTGAAACAGGCTCACGACACTCGCGCCTAATATCCATCATACTGCGCTTATGGTCGTTCTCATGCAAATATTGATGTAAAATCTTGTGCACCCGTTCAGATGCTATCCGACAAGCCTTAGCAATATCGGTAACGGTCAATCGATGATATTCCATTACAGTTTGATGCACTAAATCGAGCATTTGGTCAGTTGTCGCGGTTTTTCGGCGCTCGGAACGTTCGTCCTCTAAAATGCTCGTACGACCACGTTTCTACTCGGCCACCCAATGTTTGACCGGTGTAAATGAAGGGGAGGCTTTACCGTATACAGAGTCTAACTCCTCTTTTATTTCTTCAGTCTTTTTCCCTTTCAAATGAAGGAATTGTATCACTGCGCGATACTCAATCTTCTCCATTCTTGATAGACAATGTCAGCTGACAACTTTGGAAGTGTGCCGTAGACAAAGTAATGATTAGAATGACTTGACATTTTTACGGTTTACATATGACAACGCTCTCTATTGGATGGCGAAAACTTTTTTTCTATGGTTTGTTTATGTCAAATAGGCCGGAAACTTTTCAAACGGCCCTCGTATTTAGAATGTTTAGAGGTCAAGATGGAATGAATGAAACAAATAAAAATTATAAATATTTGAGATGGATTCATAACTTCCTGACAGCTAAGTCGTGAGCAGTGCAGTAATACTGAATGTCTGATTATTCCAAATTTCCTCTCGGTGTACCAAACCCAAAAAAAAAGTGTATTGCATTCTCCATCTGCGAGCATTCCTAGATAGAGCTCATGTGCGCGCTATCTCGCTTCTCTTTCTTTTTACTGGTCATGATTTCGTGCAGTCAGATTTGCTTTTACAGATATTTAATTTTTTTTTCTAAGTTGTCTGTTTATTATGTATATAATATATGTTCATGTTAAGCAACTATGTAAATATTAGAAATAAAATTGTTCATTTTATAAAACAAAGTCGTCTTTTAGACCCGATATTTCAACGGCGACACTTACTCTATGTTTGACGACTATATCCGTCATCGCTTGATTATCACAACACACACTGATGCGAGCTCTGCAAAGCGATCGTCACAGTTAACACATTGTTGACCGGCAATTTTCGGCAAAAGCTGTCTCAAATCACCGGCTATTATTTCGTAATTGAACATGGAAGTGAAACGATGTAAATAACCTTTAATAAAGTTTGTTCCTGCATAATGAATTCAAATTGAACTTTGGATATAAATTGTACGTAACTTTTAATACTTTTTTATATGATTAACTGTACAGCAGTTATTTACGCGTAGATGTAGACAAGATGTTTTGCACATATATCTTGTTTCGTTGCGCTTTCCTTTTAAAGAGCTAGATTATGCCCTTGTTATTTCATTTTCAATAATCATTTTCCAAATGACTACAACTTATTTAAAAATCACTCTGGCAACTATATAAAGCATTCACATATAATTTATTGAAAAATGCTTCACCGTCACGTTCCGTCGTTGTTGACAGTTTCTGATACTAGAATTGTAATAAAAGCCTCAGTACCAAGAAAAGTAAACTTTTCTATAATAAAGCAGACGCGACTGAACACAATGAACAAACTTTTGCTATATTCTATATTGCCGTGCGTTTCAAAAATTAAAATAGTCGACGCAAGTGCAAACACGAGTTAATTCGTGACCGGTCAGCGACTATTGGCCATGAAAACACGAGTTACCCCGTGACCGGTCAACAATGAGTTCACTGAAAAATTCTAATCAAGGCGTTATAAACATTTTCAGATATGAAAATGCAATTAATAAAATTATATTGCAATACTCTATATTGCCTTGCGTTTCAAAAATAAAAAAAGCTAACGCAAGTGCAAGTGTTAACCCTTCTTTGCATGATGGTGGAAATTTCCATCATAACATTGAATGCCCAAAAATTATATAAAAGAACAAGTTCACTTTAATCTAACTTTGCATGATGTTGGAAATTTCCATCATATTGTTTTTTGCTAAATTTATACTACAAATATATACTAAGATTTTTTTAACCATTTTTCCTTTAATTTTGAACATGAATTATATCACCTTGATTTATTTCAATAAAGAAAAAATCATGCAAAGAAGGGTTAACTGGTTAAATGGTCGTGTCATAACACGGTCGCCTTATTTCCAAATTATGTCAACGTCTCCGAACTTATACACCTCATTTGACTCTGTATTGTCCTATCACGCGACCACTTCAAGGCTTACCAAGCTGACCATTCACGACTTTCGAGCATTGAAGGCTCTCAAGGCATGCGGACCTCCAAAACCGTCTGCACTTTTTGAGACTTCCGACCTCAAAGGTCTTTGACGAGAATTTAAGACCTCTTTGAGCCTAGAGACGTATACGGTTTGAATGCCATCACTAGCTGGGACTCATCCGAGGTTCACCTGGCTGTGTTGCCACTCCCGCAGCTTCAAGGCACCACCTCCACGACATGCCGCCTTTTCACTTGCGGCGGCGTTATTATCAAAGGTCACTCGGGAGGTCGCACAGGCCAAATTACCATAGGATAGGTCACCGAGAATGGTTCACGAGGCTCTGAGTCTATGCGAGCCGAGATGCGCGGGGAGAAAGAAAGAAATCTCGAGGAGAGATTCTCAGACGAATCGGACGAAACGTGTATGCGTCGGTTATTTTTGTTTCTGTGTCGGTGCGGATCGACGGCAGGTGTTTAGAGAAATCTTAACACGTTGACTGCCAAGCGTATTTTACTGTATTAAAACGGCAACGTCATGAAGTACCACAGAGTATGATTGAATTGTACAAAATTAAAATAATGCGAAGGTATCGGAGACCAAAGAATTGAATCAGTATTTAATATTAATTGCATTTACAAAATTATAAACGCTACCGATTGGGTATTTTTTAAATTTTTCATGAGACCTTTTGCGCTGGTCATCGATGACCACCACGACAGTCAACGTGTTAAAATATTATAAAACAGCATTACATACTGCCATACATTTGTAACGTTTCCTTTACAATTAAACTTTTCATCAAATTTCGACCTTACCGCTCTTAACACGTTGACTGCCTAGCGTATTTTACTATATTAAAACGGCAACGTCATGAAGTATTACAGAATATGATTGAATTGTGCAAAATGAAAATAATGCGAAGGTATCGGAAACCAAAGAATTGAATCAGTATTTAATATTAATTGCATTTACAAAATTCTAAATGCTACCGATTGGGTATTTTTTTAATTTTTCATGAGAGCTTTTGCGCCGGCCACCGATGACCACCATGGCAGTCAACATGTTAATGCGTTGGCTGCCGATCGTATTTTGCTGTATTAGAACGGCGATGCTATGAAATACTACAGCCTTTGACTGAATTATGCAAAATGTAAATAATATGCAGGTATTGGAGACCAAAGGATCGCATCACTATTCTAACGATAACTGCATTTATAAAATAATTATTGCTACCCATTGCGAATATTTTGGATCTTCAGTAAAATTTCTTGCGCCGGTCACCGGTGACCATCATGCACAAAGATTTTAATATCAAATACAAAAAATTTAAAATGTGTTTGATTGCGAATTTTTGGAATTTCAATCTTGTAAAGCAATTGATATTGAAACGGTACTTCAATACTTTGGCTTCTAACAACTGTGCGTTATCTTCATTTTGCACGATTTAATTATACTCTGCAGTATTTCAACGCATCGTGGTTCTATCATAGCAAAATACGCTTGACAGTCAACATGTTAAGCCATTCGCTGCCAAGGACGAGTATACTCGCCTTTAGCAGGGTGTCATACATTGCCAAGACGAGTATACTCGTTTTTAATTTTGTGCTTGCAAATGATTATGTATGATAATATATGTGCTCTTACGTTTGTTCTAATAGAACTTTGGTAAACAATAACACTCAAAATATAATGGGAATGACTTCATATAATTTAGACTTGGCAGCGAATGGGTTAACTGAGTGATAACTCGAGTTAGAGATTCTTTGCAAAACATCGATGTCATCTCGAGATACGTAATAATGTTTGTAATAATTCGTCTGGTTGATACTACGTTTGGGTTTCAGTTTTTGTGCATTCATAGAAGATGCTCGGGAATTTAACATTTTGACTGCCGTGATGGTCACCGGTGACCAGCGCAAGAGATTTTCAAAGATCCATAATATTCGCAATGGGTAGCAATTATTATTTTATAAATGGTCTTGTTGTTAGAATAGTGATGCGATCCGTTGCTCTCCAATACCTGCGCATTATTTACATTTTGCACAATTCAATTACACGCTGTAGTATTTCACGGCATTGCCTTAATACAGTAAAATACGCTCGACAGTCAAAGTGTAAACACATTGTTTACCGGCAATTTTACACAAAAGCTGTCTCAAGTTACCGCCTATTATATCGTAGTTGAACGTGGAAGTAAAACGATCGAAATATACTTCAATACATTTTATTTATACGCCATAAATTGCAGTTAAACTTTGGACAATTATTTTATATATCTTTTAATATTTTGTTCGTATGATTTATTGTAGAGCGGTCATTTACGCATAGTTATAGACAAGAGGTTTTGGACATATATCTTCTTTCGCAACGCTTTTCTTTTAAAAATCTAGATTATGCCCTTGAGCCTAATATCAGACTCAAAACTATCTTTCGATGAACTATTATTCTCCAAATGACTATAACTTATTTAAAAACACTCAGGAACTAGATGAAACATCCGCATATAATTCATTGGAAAATGCTTCACAATCATGTTCCGTCGTCCTTGACATTTTCTAATATTAGAATTATAATAAAAGCCTCAATACCACGAAAAGTATATTTTTACAGTAAAACGGACACGACTGAATACGATGAACGAAACTTTTTCAATACTCTATATTGCCCTGCGTTTCAAAAATTAAAATACCTAACGCAAGTGCAAGTACTAGTTAATTCGTGACTGGTAAATAATGTGTTCAACGATGATAATCTCAAATGACAAAATGATTATGGTTAGGTGAAATACTGAGATTTTTAGTTGTATCGCACAAAATTTGCAGCAGGTAGTTTTGTTTCTGCGTCATTGATGAATGACAGGTGTTTAAAGAAATCTTAATTAATGATAATCGAATTTGAGAAAAAGTCGAGAGACTATAGAACGATGTGGGACGATGCGGAAATCCTTAGTTGAATGCTGCGCAATATGTATCAGTTAATTTTGTTTCTGTGTCAGTGCTGACAGACGACAGGTGCTTACAGAGATCTTAACCGTTTGTGCAATGATAATAATCGAGTGTGATTATAGGTGAAGAGAAAGTAGAAAGACGTGAAGTGATAACTGTTTGTTAAGGTATGCAAATTCTCATTCGAACTCTACGAAGCTCCAACCATTTCAGCTTTTTTTGTCAACAGTGTTAAAAAAACAGTTGATGTGTATTGCAAACCTAATCGTTTGTAAAGCAGTGATTATTGAATCCGAAAAGAATGAAACTGCTGCAGAAGAATGTAATTCAATTGAGATTAGTTAAGATGCGAAAATTATCACACGAATCGTGTAAAATGTATGCCAATCAGTTTAATTTATTAATGAGTAACGATAAGCGGCCGATATTATTATAAATTTGACCGTTTGTACTGCGCTGATAATCAGATATGATATGAAACGTTGAATTAAACGTTGAAAAGGGTTGCGATTTACAAAATATATTAGACAGATAATAAATTCTGAAACTAGAGAAGTGTATAAATGCACTGTCAACAGAATAAAGTCTTTGTACTACATGTAACCTAATTTTCCTCACGTCAAATTTTATTCGACCAAATTCGTAACACGTTAAATTTGCGCGTTTTCGGAATTTTCGAAATCATCGAAACATCTTTTATGAACCCTAATCCCGAAAGCTCCTAAAATGTCTACATCATTCTATAGACGGAATTATTCCAACAACCGAAATGAATATCAAATAGTGCGCTCTTAATTCCGCCAAATCATTTATTCCATTAAAAGCGCGTCGGTCCAAAGCCGTGAAGATTCGTTAACAATTTTTTCCAACATGCATTAATGCTGATCACATTAACTCTTTCGAGATTGTTGGGACACATATGTCCCAATCAAGTTTAATCGTAGATTCTAACTATCAATCTACTAAAATTTCTTCTACGTTGTTTCAGTGTGAATAGGCCTCTATTGTTACATTCCTTAAAATCTAGTACCACAATTTCTTGCCGTCAAAAAGTCCGTTAACACTTTATCGACCGCTATTGACTGAAGATGCCACTCACTAACGATCAACTCGGTTTTGGATATCGCGCAGGAATTGTGTATGTGCCCATTTGGAAAGCTCTATAACTCAAAAATACTGATTGTGTCGTTGAGAATCCTTTGGTTTCAAAGCAGTGTAATTTTATTTTCATTTAAAATTGTCATAATATTATTTGATATTTATTTTATCTAATATAAACCGTTGACCGCTGAAAAGCCGATTAATCGGCTACCGGTAAGTAACAGTTAGAAACGAAAAGCCGATTAATCGGCTAGCGGTCGATAAAGTGTTAAGTATAAAATATCAGCGCGGTAACATCATTTGTAGCAGTAGTAGTAGTAGTAGTATAGTTTTCAAAAAGTCATTACAGTATACAGATAAAATTACCCGGTAAGTTTTTTGCTTTGTATTTTATTAGCTCTGTTTTGAATATCTTTGTGTACTCAATTCAAATGACTTAGTTCTTTATGTATTAGGTGTACAACTTTGCTCCCGCCGTTTTTTGCATTGGACGAAAGGGAAAAAACGGCGGGAGCAAAGTTGTGTACCTATTAGAAAAATCGGTGTGACACATATATCCCACCCGTTTTTCAAAACCAGGATAAAGATGTCCCAGCAATCTTATAGCTTCCAAACGCTGTTCTTATATTACTTTTTTGGCTAACGCATGTAATACACTACATGTATATGAATTAAAAATAAATTTTGTCATAATCTTTATAAGATTAATGGGACATATATGTCTCAGGCTTTAACTTTGCACTGATGTAAAAAAAATCATTTTTTTTCTTTTACCTTATTATAATGAATAAATTCTTCAGCTGAAGTGTTAGAAACATAACCTGCCTCTTTTGTTTTCTTCAAACGAAATCCGTCTTGAAACAGTTAATCCAGATTAATTCGACAGGAAATCGACACCCTTTCTACCCGTGAACACAAACTGTCACCGAGAAAAATGTGCAGTTAACCAGCCGCTACATATTAACTGCACAAGGTTCTTCCACGTCATATGTGGTGGCCAGCTGACAAAGAATGCGGAAACAATCAGCAACTAACTGCATAGGGATAACATGCACATGCATTATCTTGTCAAGAGTATCCGATTTCGTTGCAGCATTTATCGAATCGCACACACCACAACACCACCAAGTCCATCTGAGTTATTTACTGTTAGTTAATGTCGTAGTTTCTTTAAACCAACTTTTAATTACTGATCAAAACGTAATTTAAAATACAGACAAAACGAATAAAGTTTCAAGAAATATATCGGATTTATGATGACTATTTGCAGGTTTTCTTTTCTTGTCACATCCGTTCGGTTTGACGTTTCGATGCAACCTGATCCATCTTTTATTTTAATTCTTTTGTTGTTTCCCTTTATTTCTGTCGTTTTGCAACAACACCGTCGGTAACATAAGATATAATTATCGCCAACAGTTAACACGTTGACTGCTACGCCACATTTAAATCAAATTTTCATTATTGCTTTGTATTTGACGATGTGTGCCGTGCACTAGTTTTGGTATACCCGGTGAAGTATTGCCGGGAATGTCATTTAGCTTTCATCTGTACAAACATTTAACGAGTATAATAGATAATATGATTAACAACTTACAATATACAAAGTAACACTGACACATTGTGGTCATTTTCTTGTATGTTGTGAATTGGTCTTGTGTTTTCTGTGTGTCTTGAGTCAGAGTTCTAATGGCAATGAACATGGAAAATCTGGTGTTCTGTTAAACAAATGTTGACGACGTCCTTTTAATACAGCCTTTTTTAATTACGGCAATTTTTCGATTTACAGCCCACGTATGTTTCATTATACGGCCAACAGCGGAATAATAATCATTTTTACGTAAGCATTTTTATAGGAAATTAAAAGAATAAAATGCTTTATGAATTATATTACTTTACAAAAAATTTGGAACATACTCAATTAAAATTATATGTGTTTGTATACAAATAATTGATTTCAATTTTGATTTACGGTCCACAATGATGCGTTATACGGCCAATAACGACATAATAACAATTTTTACGTAAGCATTTTTATAGGAAATTAAAAGAGTCAAATGCTTTATAAACTATATTATTTTATAAAAAATCGAAAGGAACTCAATTAAATTTGTATGTGTTTGTATAAAATTAATTGATTTCGATTCCGGTTTACTGCCCAAATGTTTCGTTATACGGCCAATAGCGACATAATAATAATTTTTATGAAAGGATTTTTATAGGAAATCAAAAGAATAAAATGCTTTATGAACTATATTATTTCATGAAAAATTGGAACGGACACAATTAAATTTGTATGTGTTTGTATAAAAATAATTTTTTTCGATTTCGATTTACGACCCACAATATTTCGTTATACAGCCAATAGCGATATAATAATAATAATTTGTGTCAGCATTTTTATAGGAAATTAGAAGAATAAAATGCTTTGTATTATATTATTATAACGTTATTATTTTATAAACAATTGGAATGGATTCAATTAAATTTGTATGTGCTTGTGTAAAAAATTCCTTATGTAGCTTTTCGCGTTACAGTCAACTTTTCCAAAACGTATATAGTACAAGAACGGAATATAATGGTGTAAATGATCAACGGAATGTGCTGCAAATATCGGGGCCGGTTGATTCTGGATAATAATGAATAATTTTATGGGATCAGAAAACGTAAGCTTTAGAGCACTGAAGCTGTTTTATATGGGAGATTGAAGACTGCAGACTGTATGGTGTGCAGATGAACGATTAAACTGAATACATGTGTAAAGGAAGGACGTTGATGAAAAGGAAAGATTTCGGGGCTGTGTACGGTTATGTTGGGTGTACCTAACAATTATTCTCATCATTCAATGACAATGAAAAATATGTTTCGGTATAAATAATTGCCCTTCGCCTCGCTCGAGGCTTTTTTTTAAATCGAAACAAGTTCAGCGCTCTATATGTTACGGGACCATCAGTTCACGCTTTTATTTTTCGATTTGCGAAACGTGGCATTTTAAGTTACTTCAGTAATTCAGTGTGGTACTTTTTTTTGTTTATATTCAGCGAGGAAACGTTTCTAACTAATAATATTGGCCAGTTTTTTTTAATTTTTAATTTTATTATTTGTTTTTGTCTGTGTCGTATATATGAGCTGTTTATTTTGAAAGTGGCCTAACTCCGTTCTTCAATATTTTCCGGTTACCATGTTTACATGTACAAATTCATGTTACATAACAGTAAATGTTAATTATCTCGATTTGAAGATAAATGAAGTTAGGCCACTTTAAAAATAAACGGCTCATATATACCGAATATATGCTTTATAAGTTGTGGTGTAATGTCATATTTTGATCGTTGTTTATGAATCTAGAATCTAGACGATTGCATGTCCCAATCAAGTAATTCATATGTTAAAATGTACTATTTATAGAAACTCAACTGTAGAGTAAATATGGTAAAAAATTAAAAAATCTTGGACCAATACAAAAATTGTACTATTTTGATAAAAGAAAGATATAGACACCCAACGTGGAGGGCGTAGTACCCTGGAAACGTGTAAAATATTTAATAAAACATAATTTGTTTTAAGGTTTCATTAATAAAAAGACACCTTATATTTATCCAATTTGTAATAAGATAGAAAAGCATATCTTTAAAATAATTAAATTCGTATAATAGAAATGTAGCACATAGCATTAAGTTCCTACATTCTGCATAGTAGTTTTGTATAATTATTCCTGTTTAGAATATATGGGATTTACTTACGTCCTCATTATCATCATTTTAGCTGATTTACTTGTTTACAGAACGATATACCGTATGATGTTCATAAATGATTAAAAGTTTTCCAAAATTCGCAGTGATGAGATTCATTGATATTTAGGTCTACATACAAATTGTCAACTGTGTCACATGTGCTTCATAGGTGTGAAACTTAAAACTCATTATAAATCATACACGATAAATGGACACTAAACATGTTAACGCACAAATTCTTTCATTTTCTTTATTTTATCTCTCACATCGTCTGACATTACGGCACGTCATGGAACGACTAATGTTGCAAGTTTTTGCAGAACTGTAGATGTCATAATATGTTCAGTTTATTGCAACGGCGTGGTCATTTTAAAATGTTATGTTATTTTATGGGGCGTTAGCAAAATGCAGACATCGCGATACTCGGCACTTAACCTTTGTCACTTTTTAATATTAGTTAGTGTAATTGTTATCGCTTGTAACGAACTTTTAATCGGCATAGAAACATATATTATGCGACTTGTTTCTTAGAAAATGCAAACATCTGCTTTCTGGTGAGATAAATAATAATTTGTGTTTAATCATTGTACTGAGTTTTACGGAGAGGGGCTTATGAGCTAAATAAATGTAATATAAATTATTAGCAGTTGAAAAATCTATTTTAAAATATTCTAGTAATTTCAATTTTTAACGGTGTTAATTTGATCACTTTTGCAATGATTTTGAAGTATATTTAATTCTAAAAAGTTTCAAGTCGCTCTACCGAGTACTTCTTTTTGTAATTCCTCCAAGAAAGTCCTTAAATCCAAAATATTACCGAAGTGGTACTATTCTTATTTCAAATACAATAATTTTTATTTTAAAAACACTGTTCCAAGTGCTTTGCTCGGCTTATGTTGATTCTGCACAGTTTTATATGACTACTGATACAAGCGGGAAGACGGTTGATTTTACATGAAATACCGAATCAATAATATAAAATAAAATGTTTTAGTACGAGAGTTTAATTTTTTGAAAATAGTGGTTTTGAAATTTTACCGAGCAAACGAGCGTTTGTTCACGAATCAACATTTGCGTACAACATTTCCTATCGGACCAAAAAGTGGAGTTTCTTAAACTTTCAAGGAAAGCAAACGAAACATTTTCACCCCATCAATTAAAAGCGCTTAATAACTACTAACTACAACTACTAATAAGTCACTAACTCTCTTCCTTTTTTTGAATATCATTATTTTGTCCTAATGTACCAATCAAAAGACCTTAAGATTTCAAGGCGAGTAAAAAAGTTTCCTTTTACTTTTACCCTAGAAGCCAGGCACCCCTAGAAATGCCATTTCATTTGCAGCCACGTACAAGGAGACACTCAAAAAGTGGTCGCGTCGACTAAATACACATCGGGATATGCAGCGGCATGTAGAAAAGACATCGGTATGCCTTTTGATTCAGGCCGACACAATCTACATCCGCCTCTGTGCCACAGGCTTGCATGTATCTCTGATTCTTCTCTCTTCGCGGCTAAACTTACAAGGAGAGGATCCGACTATTTTCTTTACTTTTATCAATGGACTCCTGGATACTGTTATATACTCTGCCAGCGTGTACTTCAACCTTAAACACTACCGGTATGATCAGTGGTTATTGCAAAAATTGTAAAAACTGTTTATGTATCGAAATTACATTCGTAATAACAATTTTTTCATCAGTCATTGAAGAAAATCGGGAGAGACTATTTGTGTTTTAATGGCTTTCCAGTATTCGAACAATGTATTCGCAATAACATTTTCTTATTTTATATATTTAGTTATTGAAACACAACATTTTTAACATTTTCTTATTTATAAAAAACATTATTTTTCAGTTGCCTTCTAGTATTTGAAAACGTTTTTCATAATAAAAATGCTAACGGATTTCAAAGAAAAGAATAGTTGGATTCTTTGTTTGTTGATGTGACCGTCATATTTATTCATATTTATATAAAATATTCAAGACTTGTCAAGATTCTCACAAATTTCAAGCCTATTTCAGATTTAAGTTGTATATAGACTGATACAAAAAGCATGCGTTTCATTTATGCGAGACTGCCAGCAAATGCCTTGAAGTTTCATTAATAATTGAACAAGTTCTAACAGCAAGTTCCGCAAGTACTTTAATGTACTGGCATTGAACGTATTTCATACTTGAAAAATGTAAAAAAAGGATAAAAAAGTAAGGTATTTTATATTGAGTTTCTTCCGTGTTTAAGATTTTACTGTACTATTAACTATAATACGGATAAACAATAGTTGGCACATTTAATAAACATTTGTCTGAATTCAGACAGTTATGAACGCAGTTAATCTAATTTTCTTGGTTTTTTAAACCTAAAATTATTTTTCCCCAATCCAGCTCTTTTAGTAAGAATAAATGTGTATAACACGAATACAGTGTTATTGTGATTTACCCTTAAGCTAGCCCAAAACTCGGGTTTGGCCCAAAAATTACTTTTATGTAACATTGTACTTCTGATAGTTACCTTAGCAATTAAATGAAGTTTATTACTTACTTAAACGTTATGGAAAAGCTAAGCAAAAGCTATAATTAATCCTTTCCTAACTTTATGAAAAATCTAGCAAAAGCTAGATTTAACTCCGCCACTAATCTTAACTCGCCATAAGAACAATGCGCATAACAACACACGTAAAACTTAACCACCTTATACGATTTTGACATATCCACCCTTGCAACCTCAAACCCTCATCTTCCTGTTTTTCTCACATCTTCCCATGTAATTGTCATTCCTCACCTAAATTAATCTAATTCTATTGCTGCTATTACCTCTATTATACTTTTATTAATTCTATTACATCTATTACCTAAATTAACCCCTTAACGCAGTTTTTTTTTTTAAAACCGGCCCAAAAAAATCAATTTTTTTATATACAAAGACACAATTTAGAACATTGTCTTGGCAAAAAAATTAAAAAAATACAAAAATAATCAACATTTTTATTTTAATTTTGGATTTTGATCCACATTGCAGAAAAGAGCCGAATATTGCAATGTTACACGTACATCGACTTTTTTATCTTTCTTTTCAAATTGCTATTTCGGAAAAAACATATTTTTATCAGTAAAAATATTTATTTATACTTTTACAACATAAACAAGAAGAAAGTGATAAGTATAGTAGTGATTCTGAAGATAGTTCATAAGAAGATATAGCCGCTGGAAATAGATAAGCAATATCCAATCAAATTCACATCCTCAAAGGTTTCCATTTGTGACCGCCCCTGATTCAACTTTTCTTTTGGTGGAGAATTTTTATATACTGCGCTTGTGTTCCATGAAAAAACGCTATATTTTATTCTTAAATAAATGAGTGTTACAACTTACAATCCCATGTAAATGATAAATATCAATAAAACGGTTGTTTTTCTTTGCTTTCACATTGTTATTTTCAATTCTCGACTATATTCGAGTGTGAAAAATTATAGCAACATAAAATACAATGCCGCTCGAATTATCTCGAGTGTGCACAGCTTGGCCGGTTTAGCGCGCTCGAATTAACTCGTGCATACAAGTTAAGGGGTTAATCTAAATCTATTAATTCTAATTCTATTGCAAAATTTAGCCTTGTATCTTACCCCCGTTAGTTCCCTTGTTAACACGATCCGTGTCACCGGTGGTACACTCAGAGATATTTATTTAATGCGCTCAAAATATATGTTTATGATAAATTTAATTCTATAAATAAATATTTCTATTAAAAGGTTGAAGCATTATACAAAATGCAGTATAGAACGCAGCGCATAAGTTTGTTTAATTTTTATATTTACAATATTTAATAATTACATGTAATGGTTGATTTTATTAAAGCAAAAGATACATAAAAACGGCTTTATCGGGAAACCGCTAAAAAGCGCCGTTATTCTTATAGTTTTTTGTCTTCCTACGTACTTTTTGGAAAATATTTTGTTTTCCTCGTTTTTTATGTAAAACAAATTCGAATACAGCATGTTCTTTACTAGGCGATATGTTTCGAATAGACTGATTTTTACAATCGAACTGATCGCAGCGCCACGTGTACCACAAGTGGTACACGACGTGATAACTACTCTAAACAACGTAACTGCTTATCGATTGGCGACATAATGAAATATCGTGTGATAATATTTCAATCTTTAGTCGAAATATCAAATGGCCTGAACGACAAAATGGGCTTGGCACGAAACGTGTTAACCCATTTGCATCATCGCTCTAAATCCGCAATCTTACTCAAAAATCCGACATACGCAGCTAAACGTTGCCGATACCAGCATACGCGAGGAAGACTTTTAGTGTTTATTCTCATTAGAAATAGTGTTATAGGGTTATTTAAATTATTGTATATTCCTCGTATCTGCAGAACTATTTTTGGACTAGTTTCACGTTGAAAAATAATTCGAAAACATCGCGCCTGGACATTCCATTGACGTTAATGGTTACACCGCTTACGGCAGTAAAATCATGTAATGTTGGCATACAATTTCATTTTTCCCATAATAAATCTCCAGTTTCAATATTGTCGGGCTGGTCATCTTTACTATTATCTATTAGAGCTATGGCACGTTTACGCTTATGGGATATTTGCAATTCTATGCTTGAATCCGAATCCGAACTGTAATTAATTATGATCACCAAATTTTGTTAAATTTTATTATGTATTATTTTTTTTTAATATGTTATTATTTTGAACTTACAACCAGAAAAGTAAGAAAAATAATATTTTACACAAAATTCTTTATTGTTTGTTTATCGTACAGACTCTTTAACGATTGCTGATAAGCTGAAAACAAAAATGATTGTGTGCAGATTTATCCGCTCGCGGTAATAATCGTCAGTTTTTGATTGCGGATTATTCCGTCAAATGATGCAAATGGGTTAATGATAATTATGAATAACACAAATGCGCATAATAAGACAATTAAAATGTTAACACTAAACGGACCGGTACCTTACACCTATCTATTCTGATCATGATGGGTCATTTGACCCCTTATGAAATAAACATTGATTTTTAGATAGAAATTCCTAATTTACCAAAGCGAGAAATTGAATAATCAGATGATCGCGAGTTTACAGAAAGTCAAACGGGCGAAAGCAATAACAATGAATGTACGATTTTAACACTAGATTTACTGGACCCGTCACTTTGACGGATTTCAAACTTTCAAATTAAATACACAAAAAACCATACCAATAATCTTAGCTACTTTATTCAAACGTAATTTTCAATATAAGACTTCATAAAAATAAAATTATAAACACCATTTTTTTTCCTATCTTTCTTAATTTTGATATTTGTATGCTGTATACTGAGTTTCGAATGACGAATCACCCGTCAAATTGACGGGTTAGTTCAATACGTAAACAATCCTTATATATTTGCTTCTTTGTCAAATTATTCCTCCAATAGGGATATAAGTGAAAGAAAAGTCTTAGACTTTTCTTTCAACTCTTATATTTCAATAATTGGACAAATAATTGTGTGGCAAACGAAGTCATATATAAGGATTGGTATTGATTACGAACCGCTTACCATTTGATCCTTTCGTCATAGAAACTCAAAGCATGCAGCAAAATTTAGAAAAGATATTCGGAAAAAAAATCTTGACTTATTAATGTTTTATTTTTGCGTGAAGCCTTATATTGTTCAATTCAGATTTAGTTTGAATAAATTGATTTTTGAATGTAAATACGTATTTTCACCTACCCGTCAATTTGACGCGTGCTCGTATAGATAACTATATAAGAAACGCCCGTAATCTTAGTGTTAAAGTAAATTTTTAAAGGGGTCATTTGACCCCGCTTGGTACGTTTAGTGTTAACCACCCCATAAACTCTCGACGTACCCTCAGCACCCAAAAACTGCTTGTTCGGGATTTTGCGCGCAAGCGTCATAAACTCCCATCACTAGCTGAACATACACCCATGCATCGCGCTCTCTATGCGTTATGTTGCCGTCATCGGCTGGTACTCTGGCCGATCTCTCCTCTCCTTTTCCTCTTCGCCGAAGACCTATCCTTCCACATGTTCTCTCAATACGTGTCCCTCTCTCTTCAACGAAACCGTCCGTCGTTTCGCAAGGATGCACATATCGCTTTATCTTTCGATTGCATTTAATTCACGTAGGTAGGGACTAGGAAGAAGAGCATGTGGATATTCCAGTCACTTTCAAAGGTTGGGCGTTCGAGCGTGTTTGCGAAACGCAGAAGCACAGAAACGATACGCGAGGGTTCCTTCGTCATTTTTCACTCTTCTTCCTCCTCGCCCGTTCCTTGCGCGCCTTCTTACGTGCGTGTTAAAATGTAAGCGTCTGACCCGTACGTTCAATGGTGGGCTTGCGTTGAGAAACTTAACCGGCTGCGGCCGAAGAGACGGGAGTTAAGCATGCGGACGTTCCACGATGTACTTTTACACGCCTTTTTCAACCGATTATTTACTTTCAAGTGGCTTCCTTCGCACGTGTTATGACATTTTTCTTTGTTTCACACGGTAGGGGTGTGGTTATGGCATTTTTTCGTTTTATTTATGTAGGATTTAGATACGTGAAATGAGAGAGCATAATATTCATAAACGGTAACAACACAATTAACACGTTGACTGCTGAGCGGATTTTGCTGTATTGGAACGGCGATGCTATGAAATACTACAGCGTTTGACTGAATTATGCAAAATGTAAATAATGTCCAGGTATTGAAGAATTGCATCACTATTCTAATTATAACTGCATTTATAAAATAATTATTACTACCCATTGCGAATATTTTGAATCTTCAATAAAATATCTTGCGCAGGTCAGCGGTGACCATCACAGCAGTCAAAGTGTTAATAATTATCATAACTCTTTTACTTAAAAAATAAATTTGTATGAAATATATAGAAATTGTAAAGTAGAGTGCGTTTTTATGTATTACTTAAAAAAATTGTTTAAAAAATTATTTAAAGAAATGATCATAAAATTTTATTTTAGAGTTTTCACCATGGCATTTCTATTCCCGTGTAAATGTCATTCCTGAACTTATATTATCTAAAACAGTTAACACGTTGACTACCGTGCGTATTTTGCTGTATTAGGACGGCGATGCTATGAAATATTACAGCGTTTGACTGAATTATGCAAAATGTAAATAATGTCCAGGTATTGGAAACCAAAGGATCGCATCACTATTCTAACGATAACTGTATTTATAAAATAATTATTGCTACTCGTTGCGAATATTTTGGATCTTCAGTCAAATCTCTTGCGCCGGTCACCGATGACCATCATGGCGGTCAAGGTGTTAATACTTTGGCTGCCATGGGGGTCACCGGTGACCGGTGCAAAAGATTTTACTAAAAATGCAAAAATTCGCATGAAGTCTATTTGCAATCTTGTAAAAGCAATTGATATTGGAACGGTGCTTCAATACAGTGGCTTCTAACAACTCTGCGTTACCTTTATTTTGCACTATTTAACACGTTGACTGCCGTGTGTATTTTACTATATCAAAACCACAACGTGATGAAGTACTACAGAATAAGATTGAATTGTGCAGAATGAAAATAATGCGAAGGTATCGGAGACCAAAAAATTGAATCACTATTTAACCCTTTGCACTCCGCTGTCCCCTCTCGGGGGGCATTAAAGTTTATTAGGGATTACAGGGAATTAACTTATTTCAGCGCAACTTTTTGAGACGTACATGTTTGCCTGAAGTTTTCTCTTGAAATGGCACAAGAAATTAAATCAAAATATGGTAAAATTACTAAACCATATAAAGAAAATATCAGCCGGTTTTGTTACGACTCACCAACCACCGGACCTTGAAAAATGTAATCTCCATAGGCCATAAAACCGATGTGGGACAAAAAAAAACGGGATTGCATTGTTTGTTCTGACAGAAAAACACCTGATGGCAGGCGTCAAACGACTTATTATTATCAAAGTGCATAAATCAGCCTGCAATGCATATTAGGGAGTGTTTTAAAGTTTATCACACTGTACAAAATTATAAAAAATAGAATATTGATTTTTTTTGCAAATATATATTTATCGATATCAACCAATTCATATAAGTTCAATATCATTATAATACGTTACTTGGTTCCAAAACTATACTAAATAATATGAGGGTCCGTAAATGCAGGTTTTTGCCACAAAGTGACGCTGAGTAGCTGGTAGCTAACGTTCAGAATGGTTCTGAGTGCAAAGGGTTAATATTAATTGCATTTAGAAAATTGTAAATGCTGCCAATTGAGTATTTTTTGAATTTTTCGTGAGACCTTTTATGCCGGTAACCGATGACCATCACGGCAGTCAACGTGTTAATTATACTCTGCTGTACTTCATCGCATCGCTGTTCTAACGTAGCAAAATGCGCTTGGCAGTCAACGTGCTAACATATTCGCGATCGCGGACATGAATTCACGTCTTTGCAAGTTTTACTCCTGGCTGCCGCAGACGTAAATTCACGTCATTTTAAATTCGGTTCCTGATTGCCGCTGATGCGAATTCACGCAATGCAATTTTTTTTTCTCAATGCGATAACATCAGGCGCTTCCGATAATAACCGCTAACTCAGCGAGACAAGTGAGAATGTTTCAGTTAGCTCACTAAGTGTTAGCCGGCACAATCGGACAAATCAAAATATCTACAAAAACGTCGTAGAGTCTGCAAAACTCGTGGAAAACTTCATGACACTTCATATATATGCAAATTATGTAAAGTACCTTTATGCGAAAGTCATTGTTTTTCGATTTATCACACTAGCTATAAATATTAAATTTTGCTTTGACTCGGCTTTTCCAAAAAGCCTGTAATGTAATGCTAAATAAATTCAACACAATAATAACAAGTGGTCTATTGTCAACCTATGAAGCAAGTATACAAATTATAAGTCTTTTTATTTTAAACAATACATAATTGGAAAATTGATATTTCAAAACAAATTTTATCATATTCATCCTTGCTTCAACAATACAAGTTTGCGGCAACCTGCTTCAGAATTTCGTTATTTTTGCCGGTACTTAGTATTAGAAACGGGAAAAATTTGCCGGTCGCAAATGTGTTAAGCCACGTAAGCGTTATTTCCCAATCTTTTGTCGTTTCGTCGTTTCACCTTTTCGTCTTTACGTTTCGTCGTCAATTCACTACTACGCAACCAAACAACACAATTCAACAAACTCGTCACCTATGATACCACAATGTAATAATTGAGAATCCTAGGTGACCTTTGCTCGCGAATTAGAGGACCCTCTACCCGAGATCCTACATTTATATGTACGTGAGGTTTCTACGGGGTTTAAATAGTTTTATCTTCGAATCAAAGAAACCGACAGGTATTTTGAGACTTGTCTAAGTTGTAATGATGTATTAAAATAAAAAACAAAACATAAATTAGCATAACTGATACAAAATAGGCAGATGAAGTATTTTTAATACAATCTTTTTACAGGGCAATTTTTCTGGACAATATGTTTGTGCATGCCATTTTATAAGGCTTCTTCGCGTTTACATAATTTCTTCATCGTGTGTTCAATTTTGATTTATTTCACATCTTGCCGTTACAGATATGCGATTTTTTTAGACTAGTCACAGTACTCGGGTGATGTTCTTAACACACTTTACTTAGTTTTACACGATATTTTCACTTTTTTTATTTATTTTTATCTTCGAGACGGGAAAACTGGATTTTTTCTAGACAAACCTTTACATAATTTTCGAATTACAAATATTTGTCATAGGTTGAAACTGGCGTCACTTCACTTCAGCGTTGAATCCTTCACAGACCCGCCGTACATAACTCAACGACGATACAAACAAGAAAACCCCGTGCCATCATATGATTTGCAGGTGCACAATAGTCGTCAAAGCCAGAAACTTTACAACTCGCAAAAATATTCCTAAAATTCTCAATCCGCCACGAGTTTACTTGGCAATGCTTAGAACTAATATCAGTCCAGTTCCGCGTTGAACCCTGCACACTTACGCCATATTTCACTCAAACGAAGATACAAATAACAAAAGTCCGCCATCATACACAGTATGTCGGAAAAATAATGGAACTTTTTAAATTTATAGAAAGTTACTAACGCCATCTATTAAAACAATCCATAATTTGAAAGCTGTATGTTTCCGTCACAGAACGGGTCCGCGATCATTGTTATCGATCGACGGATTGTTAGGTTATAGCGCTTAAAGTCAGAGTACCTTTTATCACTTTGTCAGACAAACACGATGGAGCAAGGAGCTAATAGTAAATTTTCTTTCAAACTCGGTAAAAGTTTTCAGAAACATTTGAAATTATGAAAGAAGTTTATGGTGATGATTGCCTATCCCGTAGAGGTGTGTTCGAGTGGTATAAGCTCGTCTAGGACGGACGTGATGCTTTGGAAGACGACGCAAAGCCAGACCGACGAAAAAACAAAAATCGCGACGAGTTGGTAGAAAAAGTGCGTGAAATGATCGCCTATAATGCAAATTCGACTGTGAGATGGGTAGTGGAGGAATTAAATACGACCAAAGACATGGTCCACGAAATTTTGACGAAGGATTTCGATACAAACGGAAAGACTGTACTCGATTTCTCCCTCATGCCTTTACTGAGGAAGAAGAAATTGCTCGTGTTGAACATTGCACATAATAGTCAAAGCCAGAAACTTTGACCGCCTTGCAAAAATATCCCCTAAATTCTCAATCCGCCACGAGTGCACTTGGCAATGCTTAGATCTAACATCAGTCCAGTTCCGCGTTGAACCCTGCACACTGCCGCCATATTTCACTCAAACGAAGATACAAATAACAAAAGTCCGCCATCATATGATTCGCAGGTACACAATAGTCGTCCCGCGCGTCTTAGCAGTTGCTTTGTCTAACTTTCGTCGGTGGTCGCTGTTTGGAATTCGAAGACGACAGTTGCGCGGTCCGATGCACATGGAATACGTGGATCAAGATGCACCATACCTCGTGTCCCGGTACATTGTGCATCTGCACGGAGATGGCAGAGGTGTAGGAGGATGACACGGATGAGTTGTGCCTCATTGTCGGGGCGGCATAACATTAGAATACATCAGAGAATTCCCCTTCAACGAACCAGCCAACCGGACAACCACTAAAACGTTAGAGAGCAAGCGATTTAAGCCAAAGCGAGCTGGTGTGTTATGTGAACTGCCCACAGTGAGACGACCGAGATGAAGAGGGATGGAGACACTGACAGGGGTGGGATCGCTTGCTTGTCATTCTCGACGATTAAACGTTCATGGACCCGTTGAGTTATGTTGCATCGGAGTTCGGCTTACGAGGGGCGTGGCCAATGTACGGAGACGCACAACTGGCTAATTCTTCTAAAACAGTGTTTATCAGCTAACGACAATCTCAGGTGTTGCTTGGGAGTACGTTTCTGCATTTTATTTTTATGGCGGATGCGGTACACACATAAAAGTGTGAGCTGGATAGCCTTTCGGCAAAATGAGAAGAAGATAATGGTGATAGAAGACGATACACATATATATAATATAATATATATTATAAATATATTATATTTTGAATTTATTATTATTTCAATATTAACCGTTTGAGTGCAGTGAAGCGCTATCGCCCTTCGCTTGTCCTATGCCAAAAATGCGGAGACGCGTGACCACGCTGCTGTTCGTTAGTATAATTTTCGAATTAATTGAGAACAGTTGTATTTATATCCATCGGAGTTTATTATTAATTTCGTTGAATTGTGGTTTTTGACTAGACTGCAATTTACTTCAAGCATTATTCATGCTATAGAGAAGGAATGGTTAGCAAGCAAAAATGCAACAGAAAGATTATCAATAAGTACAAAGTTTTCTTTAGAAAAATTACCTGGACGAAACTTGCGACAGTGTGAGGTTGCAGTAAAAAAAATGGAAATGGAATTAAACAATCCAACTTAATTTGCGCTGTATGTAAAAAAATAATTCATGGAATTTATGCAGCAAACCCCTCATATAATAAATGAGAATAAAAAACATTTTTGTTAGTAAAAATAACTTTTTTTTTTATAATAATTAGAGTTAAGTATAACCACTTTTATTATTTTCCAAAAAAAAAATACTTACACATTTCATCTCGCACTTTTAGCATATACATAAGAAAACTCTTCCGCACGAAAACGGTTAATAATAAATTTTATAATAATAAATATATTTCAATAATATATATTACTGAAATTATATTATATATATATGTGGTAATGAGAACATTCTAGAATGAATCCGTTGCCATGGAGAAAAAAATAGAACGAATGAACGAGGGGATGATCGTCAGTTTAGTACGCAGTTGAGGTTCAACGCGAGAAGAAGTACGACGTAAATTACAGAGACCCTTACTCTCATCAAATCATTTATCCCTATCCATTAATTCGTTAAATAATTATTCTCTTAGTCATAAAGAGGCTACGTACGTATATATATATTATTTCACATCTGATACCTCATCTAGAGTACCTGGTATAAGACATTTTTAGACAATGACAGACGTTAGACGATTACGTGATGATTATTGCTGATGATTAAAGGTTCCCTTTGAGTTATGTTGCGTCGGAATTCGGCTTACGAGGGGCGTGGCCAATGTGCGGAGACGTACAACTAGCTAATCTTTCTAAAACCGTGTTCAACTAACGACAATCTCAGGTGTTGCTTGGGAGTACGTTTCTGCATTTTATTTTTATGGCGGATGTGGTACACATAAAAGTGTGCGCTGGATAGCCTTTCGGGGAAATGATAAGAAGATAATGTTGATAGAATAGGATATATATATATATATATATAATGAGAAGATTCCGGAATAAATCGGTTGTCACGGGGATGAAAACAGAATAAACGAGCGAGGAGGTGGTCGGCAATTTGGTCAGTTGAGGTTGAGCTCGAGAAGAAGTACGACGGAAATCATATAGACACTTACTCACATCGCGTCATTTGGCCTTCTTAATTGATTGATTAAATAATTATTCTCTTGAATCATAGAGAGACTACATATATATATATATATATATATATGTAGATATATATATATATAGGGAGAGAGAGAGGATTTAGATTGGAATGATATATTAAACGGTTTTAATCACAAAAGTAATGGCTATAATGTTACTCGCACTGCACTCTATATTAAACGCTGACAAAGATTCGCTAAGACGCACACACCGTTACTCTTGAAAGATTCGCAGAGACTCACTTATTTTAATATCGCGCTCAACACTTTTACTTAATTGATTAATTAAATAAAACTTATTCTCTCTCACTCTCTCAGTCTCTCTCATAGAGACTTTCTCATTGTATATATATATATATATCATTTCACATTTCATACCTCATCTAGGGTACCTGTTACAGGACATTTTTAGGCACTGACAGACGTAGGATTACTTGATCATTATTGCTGACGACTAAAGGTTTCTGTAAAGGTAAGTTTCATCACAAAGTGCTGAGATGCACAACTAACTAATTCTTTTAAGATAATGTTTATCAGCTAACAACTATCTTAGGTATAGGCTGGAAATAGATTTAAGCATTCCATCTTCACGGCTGATGGGGTATACTCGCAGAAGCGTGCGCTGCATAATCTAATTAACGTAATTAACAGAATCGGGCATAATATAATGTTGATATGGTGAGAATATTTTTTCGGTTTTATTGTAATCGAACGCTGCGTGCTAATTGTACGTTATATACATCATTGAGAAGGGAATAATAATATTAATAGTGGACTAAAAGCGGATATATTCCTGAACTAATTTTTCCAGTAACGGTGCACGAAATTTGACGTCTGACAACTATTCTAGGAAATGTTCCACGTAAGTAAACGATGTCTGCATCTTCAAATGAAAGAGTATGTGAATTATGTACATATGACCTTTCCCCAACTTTAGAAACAGTAGAACACGGTGCAAAAATTTGGTCAGTTATTTGCGTATTATCTCATACATAGTAAAATTAAAACCATAGTCAAATTACAACCATAGTAAAATTATAACCATAGTCTAATTATAACCATAGTCAAATTATAACCACAGTCAAATTACAACCATAGTAAAATTATAAGCATAGTAAAATTAAAATGTACTACGCATTAAAAAACTAGAAACAAAACGTTGAAAATGTTTGCATATAGCAGCGGTTACCCAAATTCATTTTCCTCACAAAGAAAGTTTCAAATGATAACCATAGTCAAATTACAACCATAGTAAAATTATAAGCATAGTAAAATGAAAATGTACTAGGCATTAAAACACTAGAAACAAAATGTTGAAAATGTTTTCATATAGCAGCGGTTACCCAAATTCATTTTCCTCACAAAGAAAGTTTCAAATGATAACCATAGTCAAATTACAACCATAGTAAAATTATAAGCACAGTAAAATGAAAATGTACTAGGCATTAAAACACTAGAAACAAAACGTTGGAAATGTTTTCATCATAGCAGCGCTTGCCTCTCTCATTTTCGCTCACAAACGAAAGTTTCAAATGATAACTCTTGTCAAATTCGATGCGGCTGCTCTTAAATTAAATGGCAGAAGAACGCTTTGTTGCTTTTGTCCTGCGGTGTTACGGCATTAAAACAATGAGAAACAAAACGTTGATGAAATGTTTGCATAAATTAATTCCGAACGATTACTCCAAATTCACTTTTTATCTGAACAAAGTTTATATGAAGTTCCTTAGTCTCAATTGATATATGGACCGTTTTATTTTTTTCAAGTAGTACAAGTCCGTTTTATCTTTAAACATTAACCAATTGCACCAGACACTCTCTATATACACATTACCACAATACCCAACGCTTTTAAGTGTTTCGTTTGAAACACTTTAACTAAAAAAAAAGGCGTTTAAATAAATAAAGGTCTAATTCACTTAAATAACCGATTTTATTTACACTATTGTCGTATTTTGACCAAATGATAATTTTTAAACAACTTAAGATATTTGCAACCCGGCTTTTCTTTCGTATGTTTCGCAAAAATAGGAGATCGATTCTTCCTCGATATTTTTCTATTTGGGCAAACTGCACAGTCGGTTTGTGTTTCAATTAAATGTACCAAGATGAAATGGCAACCATCTAAGCGATCATGTTTATCAAGTGTTCCAGCGCCTCCCTCTCTCATCGTCACGACAATCACGCGAAACTCATTGACAAAAGCTTTTGTCGACCTTTTTTCTGATAGGTTTTGTTCCTTGGTTTTTTGGCAGAAAAATATACGCATTTGTTGCTTTTGTCCTGCGGTGTTACGACGGCTAAGTCGGAATGAGGAAAAAACAATAAGATGTCGCGTTCGATGCGGAAAGAATATTTTTACAATCTATGATCAATTCCGAACGATTCTCCGTGAAATTGCAATTTTTATCTGAACAAAGTTTATATGAAGGAAATCGACAGTCTTAGTATCAATTGAAATATACATATACAATTTCGGGTCAAGCTGCTGAGATGAAATATAGTAACTTCCTTCTGTGTTATATTCAGGCAACAGGTTGAATGACAAATTACGTATTATTTATGAGTTACAAAATAAACGAAACTATATTATATATTAAAAGAGATGAACACCGAGTTAAAACAGACAACTTATTATTGCGATACTTGCAATTTTGGCACACCTTAGGAAGGTATAAGCTAAATAACTTTTATTTCATAACTCTAACTTTATTCCATAACTTAAAGAGACTGCCAAGTGTAAAAGGCTAAAATAATGCGTAGATTTTGGAATCAAAATGTTTAAGACATTTGTCCGCTGCATAAAATATATTTTATATTAGTATAGAATTTTGTTTATAAATGTATACTGGAAACAAATGACAAACATTGTACATTAACGAATATTAATCCAGGAAATTACGCAACGAAACTTCCAATTTTCACAAAAGTTGACCAAGCGGCAATCTTAACAGTATACTGAAGGATGACATGAATTGATTAACGTACACCCTAAAGTAACGTGTGCCTTCACGTTCTAACAACGGAACATTTAATACTGCGTGCTCACTGATATCGTATGTTTGCATACTTAGGTACATCTAAATTAATTTCCTTAGACATTATATGTACGTACAAGTCCATATTTTTGTAATTATTATAATTCTAAAATAGCTTATTTGCTGATTTAGTAAAGAAAATCATAAATCTGGCGTACTTTTCACAATTTTTATACCGATTGCTATTTATATGTTTATGAACACTTGCACCACGATTTTTAAATCGCGTAAGTCTTGTATCTGTTTTTTCTACGTAGGGAGTTTTGATAAATTTTCGGTAAATAATTTTACATTTATATATAGTAAACAGTTTCTTCTGGAGGATATTTAGTTTCCCACATGATAAAATTGTGACGCACGAAGATATCAATATAATGCATAAATAAGGATAACAACAAATTGAACGCCTGGGGGGGGGGGGGGGGGGGGGGGGGGGGCAAGAATGATCGACATTGAAGAAAGTGGTACAAGGATAAATGGATACAAGTCAATGTAAGCTGTACTTCTACGGAGATGATTATACAAAAACACCTATCACTGTCCTACAGAGTAAATTTTACTTGCCACATCTCACTCTCCCAAACCACTCCACGAAACATTCATTTGTGAAATGAGTTCTCACCTCCATTCGACACACTCATACTCACGGCCGGTGCCGAAATTAAGATAAAATCCATGACGGACAATTCTGCCACCGTATGCGTTGATGGGTCTCATGTGACCCAGTCAATAGCGAGAGTCAATCCCTTTTAACACTTAGCCGACCGATAGGGAAGATCTTCCACTTTGACCTTAGCAACGCGTTTCTTTTTTCTGTTATTATTAGTTACCTTGATCTGAAGTTGTTCGCAATTACTAAAGAACTGTTTCTATAAAGCACAGTATATAACAAAATACACCAATTTAGTGGTGAAAATTACTTAAAAAGTTACACAATCAGTTGGGACTAAATAAAGTTAAATCGGTATGAGGTGTGACAAGTAAATATTAAAAACTTCACAATCCACTGCATAAACTGGCATAATGTGAACGATACCACACTGTAAAAAAAAATATTAAAATCCATTACTATTTTTTTATTTCACCTTCCGATTATGTTATTTATCTTTAGTCATCTTTAATATTCTTAATTTTCAAACTTTATTACCTTTACTTTTTGAACAACCTCCAAAAATAATTGTTATATACTTTTAATTTCGTGTTTTGTATAAGCAATATGTGAAATCGTTAACCCTTCTTTGCATGATTTTTTCTTTATTGGTGAAATAAATCAAGGTCATATAATTCATGTTCAAAATTAAAGGAAAAACGGTTAAAAAAATCTTAGTATATATTTATAGTATAAATTTAGCAAAAAACAATATGATGGAGATTTCCATCATCATGCAAAGTTAGATTAAAGTGAACTTGTTCTTTTATATAATTTTTGGGCATTCAATGTTATGATGGAAATTTCCACTATCATGCAAAGAAGGGTTAAACCAAATTGATACCGCAAGTTATAATTGACCATTTCAATCATTTTCAGACTTCAAATTTTTATTTCAAATAGTGAACATCAGTCCGCGTTACTTCCGAAAAAATACAGTTCGTTGGGGTACACGCAGTTGGCTAAATTTTAACCTTTTAGGTACAACGCGCGACTAAAGTGGCTTTCGCGGATGTCATCTTTCACGTTAGCTGCAGTAAATATATCGTTGATCAACCGTTTAGACTAGGCAAAAAATATTTTCAATTGTATTGTAAATCCAAAAAATATGAAAAAACGTTACGAAATTGTATCGTATGTTCAACAAACGATATAAGACGAAGATCAAGCTATGAGCGTGAAGATTGTGACGTGGGTCTATGTGACGTACCATGTTTTAAAATATATAATACCCAATTGTATTATTAAATATTAAAATAAATTGTTAAAATTAGAGTATGTGCAATATATTTGTAAGAAAAATGATAATTTAATCATTAAGTATTTTTTTCCAATGTACTCGCGCAGAGAACGGCATTGTCCGCCAAAAATTGTAGTGCTGTATCGTTTAAAAAAAAAATTGTTTTTAACTTAATTCGAGTTAGACTCTGCCGTCCAGGGAAATAGTCACACGCAGAATTCAGCCGTACCTAAAAAGTTAATCCACCGAGCAATAAAATTCCAACCCGTAGACGCCCAGGCCGAAAACGCAAACGTTACAAAAAATCTACGTCTCGCCGATCGGCTGCTCATAAGGATACAGCGGCCGAAATGAACACCATCGAGACGAATTAACTCGACAAAGTATCGGCAGGTAGTCCTTAATTAGCAGGACTAATTGTACGGCTGACTCCGCATGCAGAAAAGGTTACGTGTCGTGATTTATTGACCTTCCTTATCCCGCTTCTCCGCGTCTCACTGCTGCCAACCGCAAGCCGTGTCCTAATTAAGTGTAAGCGAACGCTATTGTAGCCACGACAACGAACAGAAACAATTACGATCTCGGAGTGGCAAAAAACGCAACTGAAGGAATCCAACCGCTACCCGTGCTCTGCGAAAGAGGAGTTCGTTAATACGAGATCGCGATTTACGATCTTGCCATTGGTATTTGTATTGGATTAACTATCGCTGTTTTAAATAAAAGAGTCTTAATACTTCCGAGACGGATTTTCTTTTTCAGAAAATAAAAGAGGCAGGTTACATTTATAATACTTCAGCTGAAGAATTGATTCATTATGTAATAATAGGGTAAATATGTAGTTTATTATATGTAAAAGCAAAAAAAAGTAACATAAAAACAGCATTTGGAACTTATGCAATGCAAACTTAAAGCCTGGGACAAATGAGCCGTTTATTTTGAAAGTATTTTGAAACTCCATTTATCTTCAAATCGAGATAAATAACATTTACTGATAAATGACATGAATTTGTACATGTAACCATGGTAACCGGAAAATATTGAAAAACGGAGTTAGGCTACTTGCAAAATAAACGGTTCAGATATGTCCTATCAGTCTTATAAAGATTATGACAAAATTTATTTTCGATTGATACACATTTAGTGTATTATATGTAATCGCAAAAAAGTAATATAAAAACAGCGTTTGGAACCTATGCAATGCAAAGTTAAAGCCTGGGACACATATGTCCCATTAGTCTTACAAAGATTATGACAAAATTTATTTTCGATTGATACACATGTAGTGTGTTATATGTAATAAGAAAAAAATTAATATAAAACCAGCGTTTGAAACCTATGAGATATATACGTCCTACCGCTTTTTCTACATGAAGAACGAAATCATTTGAATTGGCTACATAAAAATATTGAAAAGAGAGTTAATAAAATACAAAGCAAAAAACTTACCGACCCATTTTGTCTATTTATCGTAATGACTTTTTGAAAACTACCTTCAAATTATGTTACCACGCTGAAATGTGATACTTAACGGGCTTCTTGACAGAAAGAAATTGTGGTACTCGATTTTAAGGAATGTAACAATAGAACCCATACACAGTGAAGCCATGTGCAAGAAATTTTAGTAGATTGATAGTTAGAATCTACGACTAAAATTGACTAGGGCATATGTGTCCCAACAGTCTCGAAAGGGTTAATGTTTTGATTATATATTACGCGATTTTATTAGAAAATATAAACACTCGTATATTTATTAAAACATGAAAGATAAAAACACGAAGAAATATTTGGAAAAAATGTCTAGTGTTATCCGTCTACGTAATAAGCAGACGTGCGACCGATTTCGCATACAAAAATCACACACGCAAAAACAAAACATAAATCGTAATCATGAAATTCGTTTTAAAATTCGTAAAAATCCTAAAATCGTTCTGAGAAATATGACGTCATCAGTCTAAATACTTTTTTCAACATTAACGTTTGCCTGAAATGGTTGGGTTGCATTAAGCGACCGAAAGGTGACATAGTTTCCTGTAAGCAAAATTGCGAAGCGAGGGAAGCGGGTCAAAAGGTCGTCTATTTATCGAAAATATTTTGGTTGATTTATTTCAAGCCTCGCCGATGTAAGAAATTCGCGAAGTCCTGGTTTCGGCTGAAGTATATTTATAAACGTAATAAACCAAATGTATTATTTAACGTAATAGATAAAGTTCACTTGCGAAACATTCGTGGCAATTAAACTAATTATTGTCAAAAAAGATTCTTGAAGCCCTTATTCCGATTGAAAAAGAATCGAACAGCAACGAAAGTAGAGTAACCTCAAAATCTAAAGTGGTTAAACCTCTCTATTACACTTTTTTAAGTGATTAGATGCATCAACGTTTAATAAAATTGCAAAAACTACCGTGTCTGTTCAGATTTGTTATTGTTATTGATTAAAGAGCAGAAATGTTCAATGCATACATTCGATGTGTATATGCTTTTAATTTCTCCTTTCGTTTCTCCATCTTAATTACAAAGTACATCAAGGTTATCGACAATTTATATGAGCAAAAGTATAAACATGTTTAAATATCAAGCTACAGTTCTAATCTCAGGAACAAATAAATGTTTCGTCACTTCTCGGTCGGCCGGATAATTCTATACAACTTATTCCTTGATGACTCCGTATCAATTGCATTTCCATTAGAAACCCATGTTACTAGATTATTAGAAACAATCACGTCTACTGAATATCCCGCTATTGATACCGATATCCGAAGCGCTCAGATTTCTGCGATCAAGCGGAAACCGGGCAATGTTTTACGTGATCAGATCGAAACACACTTTGCCAATAATTGTGCGCAGTGATCGATAGAAAGAGCAGGATATAGTTCACTATTCAGGTTAAGAATGAAAATAATGCAATGAAATTAATTGTTTTCGCCAGAATGATTATCGATAATCTTAAGGTTACGCATTCGTAATGTATTTTTGTGGTTGTACTATCGTTTGATATATATTTTACAAAATATAATATGTGTCATATAGAAACACGTATTTCAAGCTTTACATCTTAAAAGCATAAGGCGTTTATCTGAACTGAATTTTCTTCGCGATTACTAGAACCAAACAATTTAATGTTTGTTCTACAGGTGGCGTAGAAGTATTTGTTTATGTTTAATACACAGATGAAAACGCTTCATTGGTATACAGCCGACAAGTTACGTAAAGTAGCTAAGAAACAGAATTATGTTATATACGACCAGAGTCGAAGAGCGAGAATTGCTGTTACATAACAGCGTTAATAATTATAATAATTAATATGTCTGTAAGAAATATATTGTTGCGTTCATTCACATTAATTCGGTTAATTTTAGTATAAAAAATAATTTTTCTTCAACGAAAAAAAAATTGGGTCTGAAGGGGTTAAGGCCGAGATCTTGCGGCGGTCTGCAGGTGAAATAATCGGTGCAGGTATTCTTGTTGGCAAATATCGCGATGAAAAAAGTATTTAGACTGAAGTAATTTTCTTAGAAAAGTTTTACGACGAGCGTCTTTTGTGTGGCCCTTTATCGCTCACTTCTTTTGTTTTCGTTTTTGGGTATTTTTCGTATGCATAGTCAGTCGTGTTCATGCTTGCTACTCGTACGGGCGTTAAGATTATTTTTTCGCAATTATTCTTACTGTAAATATTCATTTGTATTCTGTTAATTTTTCAAATGTTCGTATTCATAAACGTGTGTCATGTGTGAATATAATAAACTTTTCTCAAAACGGTGTGATTTTGAAAAATACGTATATCGAAATAATCACAAAATTTTTGTATCCGAAGAAATATTGAGTTTTATCCATTTCTGAATAATATTGTCTTTACAAACATATAATAATATGCAATTTGTTCATATTATATTTATGTATTTTTGGGTCGTCATTATATCGTAAAAAAAAAATGTTCTCGCAGCTACAAGCGATCAGGAATTCAGATTTGAACCTCTGTAGAATGACCAAAAACATTACAAACTGAATTGAAATGACACAGAAATTTCGCATGTTCTCATGTTACTGTTCCTTGCAATGCATCGCAAGAATGTTTTAAAAAATTTGACACATTATTCAATTACAATTAATATAAATATTGTAATAAAAATTATATTACTCCTAAGATGAATAAAGATTGTTTTGAATGACTTTAATATTATTATTTACACGTCATTGTAGCATTTAAAATCTGGCACTTAAAAACTTGCAAGCAGAAGTATGATGAGAATAAGTTGGACTTGCCGCTTGATATTCACAATTAAAAGTCGGAGCGTTAAGGGTTAATCCTTACCACATGCCACTAATAACGCATTTCTACTGGCTCTATTACAACTAATACTAATAGTAGGCCCTAAGGGTTTCTTGTGAGATTTCCCTGGACATCGATCAAATAGCCATGGAGTATCAGTCACGCATGACGTCCTCCAACGCAATCCATCCAGGCCGACACCTTGCGGCGGTGTGCATGTGAAATAATCGGTGCAGGTATTCTTGTTGGCAAATATCGTGAGTGAAGTCACCAAGATCCATCTTTTTATTTATCCAAAGAAATATTTTTATCCATTTCCCTGAATAATATTTGCAGTCTTCCCCCGCCGCATCCTATGGCACTTGGATACAAAATGTTAATCCTTGCCACGTGTCACAGTAACGCAGTTGCACTGACTCTATTCCAACTAAGACTAGTGTAATATTAGGCCATAAGGGATTCTGGAGAAATTTCGCTGGACATCGATCAAATAGCAAAGGAGTGTCAGTCACTCATGACGTCCTCCAGCGAAATTTGTTAAGGCCGACATTTTGCGACGTTCTACAGGTGAAATAATCGGTGCAGGTATTCTCGGTGGCAAATATCGCGAATGAAGTCACCAAGTCCCATCCTTTCATTTATCCGAAGAGATATTGAGCTTTTATCCATTTCCCTGAATAATACGTGCAATCTTTCCCTGCCGCATCCGATAGCACTCGGATGCAAAGGGTTAATCCTTGCCACGTGTCACCAGTAACGAATTTGTTCTAAGGGTAATTCTTGCCACATATCACTAGTAACCAATATGTACTAAGGTTAATTCTTGCCACGTATCACTAGTAACCAATTTGTGCTAAGGTTAATTCTTACCACGTGTCACTAGTAACGAATTTGTCCTAAGGTTAATTCTTGCCACGTATCACTAGTAACCAATTTATACTAAGGTTAATTCTTTCCACGTATCACTAGTAACGGATTTGTACTAAGGTTAATTCTTGACATGTATCAGTAGTAACGAATTTGTACTAAGGTTAATTCTTGCCACATGTCAGTAGTAACGAATTTGTACTAAGGTTAATTCTTGCCACGTGTCACTAGTAACGAAGTTGTACTAGCTCTATTATGACTAAACTAATACTAGGCCATAAGGGATTCTTGCGAGATTTCCCTGGACACCGGTCAAGCAGCAAGAAAGTATCCGTCACTCATGACATCCTCCAGCGAAATCTGTTAAGGCCGACATCTTGCGACGGTCTACAGGTGAAATAATCGGTGCAGGTATTCTCACTGATAAATATCGCGAGTGAAGTCACCAAGTCCCATTCTTTCCTTTATCCGAAGAAATATTGAGCTTTTATCCATTTCCCTGCATAATACGTGCAATCCTTCCCTGCCGGATCCTACGGCATTCAGATGCAAAGGTTTAATCCTTGCCACGTGTAACTAGTAACATAATTGTACTGACTCTATTACAACTAATACTAATACTAGGCCATAAGGAATTCTTGAAAAATTTCACTGAAGACCGCTCAGGCATCCAGGTATCAGTTACTCATGACGTCCTCCAGCGAAATCTGTTAAGGCCGACATCTTGCGACGTTCTACAGGTGAAATAATCGGTGCAAGTATTCTTGTTGGCAAATATCGCGAGTGAAGTCACCAAGCCCCATCCTTTCATATATCCGAAGAAACATTGATCTTTGATCCATTTCTCTGAATAATACGTGCAATCTTTCCCTGCTGCATCCTATGGCACTCGGTTGCAAAAGGATAATCCTTGCCACGTGTCACTAGTAACACAATTGTACTGACTCTATTACAACTAATACTAATACTAGGCCATAAAGGATTCTTGAAAAATTTCACTGAAGACCGCTTAGGCATCCAGGTATCAGTCACTCATGACGTCCTCCAGCGAAATCTGTTAAGGCCGACATCTTGCGACGTTCTACAGGTGAAATAATCGGTGCAGGTATTCTCGTTGGCAAATATCGCTTGTGAAGTCACCAAGCCCCATCCTTTCATTTCGCAGCGTGCCGCGCCAGTCTGCGCACAGCTGACAGTCTCGCGGATTTCGCAAACGTTCGGCTCTCGTCTCGTTCTCTCTGCCGCCTAGCCTAAAAGCGTAAAAAGCGTAGACACGATGGAATCGTGAGCGAAGCATCAGGTGCGGCCCGAGTCGACGACGTGCCCCATGAACACGTATTGTTTGCCGACGATCGTGGCCGATGTTTGCGATCCATCGCGCTCGCGCACGCTGCTGAAAGATGCCGCTGCTGCTTTCTCGCTCACAAGGCCATGAAACAGCGGGGTGCACGTTGCAGCGATGAACAAGTTCGGTGACGGTGCGCTTAACTTGCCACTTCCTTGTTGGTTACTTATTTCTTCAGGCTGGAGGCATGCGACGGGTGCCGATCTGTTTATGCCTTCTGCCTACGTGTGGCGAACACACGGAACACTATGCATGCGGAATAATAATGAACAGGGTCGATGAGAGTGTTTAACGCGTAAGTGAGTTGTTGTTCTTTGAGGGGAAACACCAAATTTTTTGGTTAGGCGACACTGTGAAGATGCGGAAATGATACTTTATGATTATTTGATTATATGATTTTATTGTTTTGTAATTTTATTATTTGTTTATATGATTATGATTATTGATTATTTATGATACTTTATGTAGGAATGTCATACGTGAAACTAGATAGTATAATATTTATAAACAATAACAACAGAATCAAAACACTTTCGTCTTATTTTCTAATCTTCCGTCGTTTCGCCGTTTCGCCTTTACGCCGTTTCGTCTTTACGTCGTTTCGTCTTTACGTCGTATCGTCTTTACATCTTATCGTCAACTCACTTACTAAGCAACCCAAATAACACAATTCAATAAACTCGTCACCTATGATACATCAATATAATAATTGAGGATCATAGGTGACCTTTCCTCGCCAACTAGAGGACTCTGTATTTGAGATCCCACATTTATGATTATTGTTAGGCAGTTTGTTTACAGTTTTTAGTGAAGCTCTAGCACGCATACGGACTTCTCTTCCGCGGAATGTGCATTAACAGAAATAGGTATATAATAGCGTACGTAAATGTAGAAGAAAGTTTAGCGATATAATATAAACATAAACGTTTTGATTCAAGGATTGTATGGTTAACACTAAACGTTACGGTACTTTACATCTACCTATTCTTACCATGAGGGGTCATTTGACCCGTTATGAAATAAGCGTTGATTTTCAGAAAGAAATTCCTAATTTAATAAAGCGAGAAATTGAATAATCAGATAACATAACAATTTACAGAAAGTCAAATAAGCGAAAGAAATAAAAATGAATGTATGATGTTAAAGTAAATTTTGAAAGGGGTCATTTGACCCCGCTTGGTACGTTTAGTGTTAATGGTTGTGTATGCGTGGTAAGGAGAGGAAAGTCACATATAGTCAATGGATTGAATATTGCAGCGTTATCAGGTTATCCGACATATTGACCGTATTAATGTATAATAATGTAACTGCGTGTGATATATTTAAGAATAGAACATTCATTATGCGATCCGTCTTTGATTATTCGCGCGTACTACACAAGTTCGCAAGGTTTTCTTTGCTTTTGTACTTTTATATATTGACAGGAAATTTTGCATTACAATTATTTACACCACCAAGTTTGTTTAATTTTAGTTAATCTTTTTTTGAAGTTAAGTAATTAATTACTTAATTTTTAAAGTCAGTGAAGGTATCGCGTAATACTGCTACTACGATACGTTGCGTCAAACAAATGCAGGAATTTCCGTATTACATAGATGTGTAACATACACAGCTTCTGAACTAAGTACCGTAATGGTTGAAAAAAAAATGAGGTTTCCTGTTCGTTACTTTTTGTTTGCACAGAAATGCATTTTCTGCGTTTATTCGCAGCCCAAATGGAAAAACAAATAAAATTGGTTCCGCATTTAACGTATTAAACTTAGAATCTTTTAATCAATAGATTTTCATATTAGACCAATTTCGTGTTCTCTGATTTTTCAGAAGTCGTCTTCCTCGTTCATACACCTCGTCAAAAAACATTGCAAACAATATTGCATTCTGACGATGAAGAAATTTGGCGGTGTCTTTAAATTGTCACGTCTATTTATAAAAAAAAAACTTAATAAAATCCTACATTGTATAATCCCTTACTCTATTACATATCATCACTAAATTTCAACTATACTTGTCTAAATGTAGATAAATACACCGCACAATCCCCTGACGTAACAAAACAAACTCTCAAACAAAAACAACATTCGCAAACAGCCAAATACCGGAGTCTCCAGGAACACGTTGCCGTCGCACCAAGCAGCAACAAGACCGCGACGAAAGAATGGAGGAAAAAATAGTAAGGAAAGCGTTGAAGGCATTAATCTACCTGCTTGCTCCCTGCAATCCTCTCAGCAGCATAAAACTGCCGCGCATGATAATTTCTCGCTCGTGACAAGTCGAAGCCCGAAGTTCAAGGAAACGAAGTACGCTGGCTCATAAGCGCCATTCTCAAAAAAGTCTCAAAGTACATCTCGCAGCAATCGCCGGCTCATACTAGAACGTAACCGTAATTATAAAGTTAGCTTAGCGTCGGTAGCCGGTGTCATTACGAGGCGAAGAATAGTATCCGGCTACCAGCACGTACCATTCCATTCTCTCTTTCTCTCGTTCTGCGAATATTAGCGACGTCGACGTGGATGCACTCCGTGTCATAACCCTCCGCCACCTGCATCATTACATTGCGACCAGGCAGGACGATGCGCCTCTAATGCCCGCTACCGCAATGTTTTTGTAATTAACGCAAGATTCTCCTTGTGATTGAGAAGGACCCACGTCTGCGCGTCACTCCTTATAAATCAACGTCCGGAGACTATCCAACCACAAAAAGGCTGATTGCGGAATCTGTATTAGCTTTGTCAATGTAATGTATAGGAGATTCCGAAGGGAAGTTCCGTGATTTTGAATAATGTCGAATTAGCATTAATTAAAAAATTAATGCAGGGTTCTGCTTGTTATTCATAAGAGAAAAAAAATAAAGGGTGCGTAGGGAAGTTCCATGATTTTGAGCTTTTCCCAACGAATTATGTAAAATTAGCATTAATTAAAAAATTAATGCAGGGTTCTGCTTGTTATTCATAAGAGAAAAAAAATAAAGGATGCAAAGGGAAGTTCCATGATTTTGAGCTTTTCCCAACGAATTATGTAAAATTAGCATTAATTAAAAAATTAATGCGGGATCCTGCTTGTGATTCAGAAAAATACCCATTTGCGCGTCACTTCTTGTAAATCAACGTCCGGAGACTATCCAACCACAAAAAGGCTGATTGCGGAATCTGTATTAGCTTTGTCAATGTAATGTATAGGAGAATCCGAAAGGAAGTTCTATGATTTTGAGCTTTTTCCGATTAATTATGTGAAATTAGCATTAATTAAAAAATTAATGCAGGATTCTGCTTGTTATTCAGAAGAAGAAAAACAGAGGATGCGTACGGAAGTTCCGTGATTTTGAGCTTTTTCCGACGAATTCTGTGGAATTAACATTAATTCAAAAATTAATGCAGGATTTTGCTTGTAATTCAGAAAAAAGACAGAGGATATGAAGGGAAGTTCCATTATTTTGAGCTTTTTCCGACGAATTATGTGGAATTAGCATGAAATAAAAAATTAATAAAGGGTTCTGCCTGTGATTTAGAAAAACACCAATTTGCGCGTCACTTCTTGTAAATCAACGTCCAGAAACTATCCAACCACAAGAAGCGTGATTGCGGAAACTCTATTAGCTTTGTCAATGTTATGTATAGGGGAAATGCAAAGGGAAATTCCATTATTTTGGGTTTTTCCCGAAGAATTATGGGGTAAATTCCGAATTATATGGAATTAGCATTAAATCAAAAATTAATGCAGGATTCTGCTTGTGATCCAGAAAAAAACAGAGGATTCGAATGGAAGTCCCATGATTTTGAATTATGTGGAATTAGCATTTATTAAAAAAGTAACGCAGGATTCTGCTTGTGATTCAGACAAATACCAATTTGCGCGTCAGTTCTTGTAAATCAACGTCCGGAGACTACCCAACCACAGAAAGTCTGATTGCGGTATCTGTATTAGCATTGTCAATGCAATGTATAGGAAAATTCGAAGGGAAGTTCCAGGATTTTGAATTATGTCGAATTAGCATTAATTAAAAAATTAACGCAGGATTCTGCTTGTAATTAAAAAAAATACCCATTTGCGCGGCACTTCTTGTGAATCAACGTCCAGAGATTATCCAACCACAAAAAGTGTAATTGCGGAATCTATGTTAGCTTTGTCAATGGAATGTGTAGGAGAATGCAAAGGGAAGTTCCATGATTTTGAGCGTTTCCTGACGAATTATGTGGATTTAGCATTAATTAAAAAATGAATGCAGGATTTTATTTGTGATTCAGAAAAACACCCATTTGCACTTCTTACAAATCAGTGTGCAGAGGTGATACTACCACAAAAAGTGTCATTGCGGAATCTGTATTAGGTTGTCGAGGTAATATCTAAGAGAATTCGATTGGAATTTGAATGATTTTGAGCTTTTCACGATAAATTATGTAGCAATTGATGATAATGATGGTAACAATTGGTAGAAATAATGTTTAAGATGTCAATTCTTTTAGAAGCAATTAGCACCCGTTACCGGTTGTTTTAATAATGCTATATCACAGGTCAAATATCTTGACATTCTGCACACTTGGATGTTGATTCGTTAACATTTCCCATTTATTATTTCAGACATCTTCTGTATGACGCATTAACAGCTTACCTTCTACTACGAACGGATAAAAAGTCCCTGAAAGTGAAAGTCTTTAAATTCAATAAATCCACTACAGCTGTCAACATCGTAACTTCAGATTCTCGCTACGCACACCTTAAAAGTTAACGTAAAAACTTCGATGCAAAGTAATAAGCACCGCTAGTATTAAATCCCACTAAACTCGCTGAACGTAGAAATGCACAGGAACTGAAAACGTGAGCGCCGAAAAATTCGCGTGCACGTCTAAAAGTCACACACAACGTTGATTAATATGCAGTTGCAATGCGATATTCATCGTTGTCCGAAACATCGTGTACATCTACGATGCTAACCGCACATTAGCCGTACGCATGTAAACGTTTGCCACGTTCGTCCGACAAGACCATACGTCCAGATCACAGATAAGCCTACCGCAAAATGTGAACGTTACGCATCCCACATGTCAAGCACATGCAGCGTGAAAAGCCTGTGTGTTGTTCTATAGTCTCTATCGAGAGTGCAAGCAAGAGCGCCAAAGCTTTTCGATTTTGGCCATCGATGCATATGCGTTAAGAGAAAATGGCGGCTTGATTGAATGATACGTATGTAGGCAATACAAATAATTGTGTAAATTACAAATTGATATACATATATGCATATATACGTGTGTCCATACATATGTATGTATTATCATTGCCATTTTGCATTTTATTATGCACAATTATATGTATGTGTATATATGTGTCTGTATATATGGATATTTATGTACATATATATATATATATATATATATATATATATACATTTATATATATTAATTTGTAATTGTCAATAAACTTGTAGAAACTATTAGTAATATTTTCAACCAGCTTTAATTGACTTTTACTAATGAATGTCAATATATAACCGAATTTATTTCCTCCTCAGAGTTCTAATTTTTGGGTTCTGTATGTGTTATAACAACATTTTTCTCGGGATATTCGTTAATTTGACACGTTCCAAGAATTTAGTATTAGTTTTTACGTGTCACTTTTAGTCGGGTCTCCTTATCTCGGTCCAGCGAGTTACAAATGCGAGCTGTCCTTCCAGAGATATAAATACTAGTCTCAGAGATTGTTCAGATATTCTTGTCGGAAGGTACCAAGCAATCCGATAGCGCTTGTTTGAATTTATGTCGAAAAACATCACACGACGCGGCAGCGCTTGAGTTTATTGAATAAATTTAATATTGAAAATAATGGCGATTTAAGACAAAATGTATTGTTCTTGTCAAAAACAGTTGCTACGTAGAGAATAATGATTACTAAAGTTTGCACTTGCGTTAGCTTTTTACATTTTTGAAACGCAGGGCAATATAATATTGCAAAACTTTTGTTCATCGTGTTCAGTCGTGTCCGGTTTATTATAAAAAATGTACTTTTCTTGGTATTGAGGCTTTTATTACAATTCTAGTATTAGAAAGTCTCAACAGCGACGGAAGGTGACAATGAAGGATTTTTGAATAAATTATACGCATATGCTATATCTGGCATCAGAGTAATTTTCAAATAAGTTGCAGTGATTTGGAAAATGGGTGTTTATCGGAAGACAGTTATGAATGTGATATTACGCTCAAAGGCATAATCTAGCTTCTCAAAAGAAAAGGCAACGAAAGAAGATATATGTGCAAAACCTGTTGTCTACGCCTACGCGTAAATGACTTCTATACAATTAATCATACGGAAAAAATATTAATAGTTATATAAAATATATACCCAAAGTTTAATTTTAATTCTTTATGTACAAATAAACTTTATTGAAGTTTATTTCGATTCGGCCACTTCCACGTTTAACTACTGAATAGTACGAAATAATAGCCGGGCTTTGAAACAGTTTTTGCGTAAAATTGCCGGTCAACAATGTGTTAAGATATCTCGTTGCTTTGATTTGCACGCCTGACCCTTGCATGCGGCGCATGCTAAGTCCCGATCGTCGTTTTATCGGTGGCATGAAAGTTCAAAATGTTTCGTTTTATTCATCCGGCACATACAGTCAGACTGTTTACGCAAGTTCTTTGATTCGTCAAGTTGGTTTATCAATTTCGCTATATATCAAAACAAATATGATCAAATATAATTTATGTCATCGAATCAATGTCCGCAGTTCTAGTTCATTTATGTGCACTTTGAGGCATATAAGTCACGCTATACCTGCATTCCATGGGACTTCACCGCACCACAATTGCAATTAGGCAAGAACATCTTCACTTTTAGTCTGCGAAAGAATGAGTACTGCCAGTTCCGTCTCATAAAAAATATCTCACACAATTACATTATTAAACGTTACAGCGTTCATATTTATATGAAATTGTTAAGGTTGCTTCCAATATTGTGTGGGGTTATATCTATCGAATATATCATTATTTACACCAATTTCGCTATATATCTGTTGCAACACAAAGAATAAGCCAGATACGTTTTATCTCTCCGAATAGATTTGCTACCATATCTCACGATATATTAGTGCTTCATCCGCTTTACGCCTGTAATTCTTGTCACAAACGTACCCTAACATCTTCTCACACAATTACATTTGAATACGCACTGTAGATCACTACCTTCCAACTCAACTCCTACTGTATCATATCCCCACACCTCAGCCAAGTTTTCCTAAATAGCGACAGGACATTTTTTATTCATTCTGCATAGTTCCCGCCTCACAGGAAAAACAACCATCACACTCACGTGAACGTGTTAAATATTACGACGTTCATATTTATATGAAATTGTTAAGTTTGCTTGCAGTATTGTGTGTGGTTATATCTATCGAATATATCATCATTTACACCAATTTCGCTATATATCTGTTGCGACGCAAATTATAAACCGCTTTGTTCACACCCGACCAGTTAGAAAGAGACAAACGTGAAGTCGATTTAACCGCGTCGTTTACATAAATTCGATTTCCCGGAACCTAAAGTACACGGCTCAAGAATATCAAAACCAATATGATTAAATATAGTTGATATCAGCGACTTACTGTCCGCGATTCTACCTTAATTTCTGGGCACTTTGAGACATAGAAGTCACGTTATACCTGCATGCCATAGGACTGCACCGTACGACAATTGCCATTTGGCAGGAACAACTTCACTTTCAATCCGCGAAACAATGAACAGTGTAAGTTCCATCTCATAAAAAAATATCTCATACAATCACATTATTAAAAATTATAACGTTCATATTTATATGAAATTGTGCGGTATACGTAAAAAATTATATCAGAAAAAGGCCTATGCGAAGTGCCGTCTCATAAAAAATATTTCACCCAATTACATTATTAAACGTTACAACCTTCAACATTTATATGAAATTGTGCAGGATATGTAAAAAATTATATCAGAAAAAGGCCTATGCCAAGTTCCGTCTCATAAAAAGTATCTCACACAATTACGTTATTAAACATTACGATGTTTATATTTATACGAAATTGTTAATGTTGCTTCCAATTTTATGTGTGGTTATAACTATCGAATATATCATCATTTACACCAATTTCGCTATATATCAAAACAAATATGATTAAATACAATTGATGTCATTGAATCACTATTTGCGATTCTACTTTCATTTGTGTGCACTTTGAGGCACAGAAGTCACGCTATACCTGCATTCCGTGAGACTGCGCCGCACGACAATTGCAATTTGGCAAGAACAACTTCACTTTCAATCCGCGAAAGAATGAGCACTGCGAGTGGCATGACGGCAAAGCACGTGTATGCTAATCGCGTCACGCGCATATCAAGATTTCGCTCTCCATATCCGCGCGTGCTCGAGCGCCGATAAATTTCGATTTTTTGACCACCGGCGTTCGTTGTTGCTAAACCATCGGACAGCAGCTCTTTCGCTTCGATCCGCAAGTCGCCGCAGCTTTCGCGTAAAACAGTGCGCAGCGGAAAAGACCGCTGGAGATAAGCGGCGAACTTTATAAGGCATTCGTTCAATCGGCCTTTTTACCGATCAGTTTTCAGATCAGCGGTCAGTTTTCTGCGTTTTACAGTAGAGGAATCAAACGTATGGCGGAGAGATAGTATTGTTGATCACCCTTTGCGCGATTGTGTGCTGGACACAGATATTTTGGTTTTGATTGGGTTACCACGAAATATTTATTTATAATATACACAAAACCTGTTTTTGCATAGATTTTGTTTTTGTGCGCGGTTTTGATTTTATTTTTGTGCAATTTTTTTTGTGCGATTTATTTTTATGCATATAATTTACGGCGTTAGCACCATTTTTTCTCAATAAATGTACGTATACATTTGAGGACGAAATTATGAATATTTAATGAAAGTGGCCGAAAACTCAACGTTTTATCAAATATTTTCCGGAGAAGGCTTTGATTCTTTCGGCGATAATGACATGGACGAGATGATTGAGGACCAAACTGTCGATGATTACATTATCAATCTCGATTTAAAAAATGGACAAGAAGAACCGGAATCTATTACAAAATAAATGCGGCTCATTTCTTGTCAAAATGATGCATTTTCTTAAAATAGATACCAATGCGGAAAGTTAAAATTCGAAAAAGAGCTGAGATCATGTCTGGAACAATTGACCAGTCGATCGTTCTTCTGAGTTTATGGTACCAAAAAACAAATCAAAAAATTTATCTTCCAAGCGACGAAAATTTTCAACCAATTCATCATAAAAAGATGCGCGTTTGGGATTACGACGAGTAGCAGCAAACTATTTAATGTACAATTTGAAAACTTCTCCATGAATGTGTACAATGAAGAATTAAATATTTTTACAATTTCTTTAGGTCAATTTAATTATTTAATTTAATGGATCGTCATCTATTTCATAAATCATTGATGTATTTTTTAAGTCCGACTTTTTTTATGCGGTCCCTATCCACCGCATAAAAACAGGTTTTAGTGTACACAATTGCATAGACTTAGCTGCGGATTTGAATATGTACTTTTCATGTGATTACGCGTGGTACACATTTTTTTCTCAATATCTTTCCCTTTGCTATTATAAGAACAAGTTTAATTCGACGAAAACTTTAATTCAACCCTCAAAATAGTGCGGGTTATATAGCATGAGTTACCTAACATGACAACCTCAAATTTTAATAGAAATTTCAGATGCATATAGTAATAATAAGTTTTACGTTACATTATTTTTTCATGGAGATATGAAGGTCTTCTTCAAGCCTTTTAATGTGAAGTTAATATTTTATTTGCAAATTTTAATAGAATTTCAGATGCTAAGTAAAAAAGTGTATAATATCAATCTTATATTGATCGTTTCATGAGTATATCAGAAATTGGTAACTTTAGACCCTACTTGATATTGCATTTTCTTATTCAGCATTCGATACACTATTGAAATATGCGAAAAAAATGTTAGGCATCCTATTAAAAAATTTGGGAATGACCTTTACATTTCGATAAAAAAGTAATATAAACGTATTTATTGTACTCAGTATCCTTGGTACTACGCAGCTTTAAATAGATATCTAAAATATTTCTTCAATGAAACACTGCAGAATAATTAAATGGTCGTCAAGTTAAGTAACTCACTCTGTACAGATACGGTGTTCCGGATTCTTCCGGCTAAATGCGGAAGCATATAAGTGGTAATAAGAAAAAAAAGTTGTTTAAAATTCGGTTAGAAATGCTCCGTTACAAAGTTATAAACAAATTCAATTTAAATAGACAACAGCGATCCCAAATCACTAGAATTAGCATCTGTTGATTTTTACCTATGGGCAAATTTAAAAGATACGGTTTATCCTACAGAAATGACTTCACGTGAAGAATTAATACAACGAATTAATAAGAGAGTTACTGAAATACAACAAATTACGATATTTTCAAATTATAAATTGCGTGTCTCCATTTCATTTGTTTATAACTCTGTAATAAACCGTTTCAAATGAAACTTTGAATAACATTTTTTTCTTATTTTCGAATTACCCATATTTTCTTATTTCTTATTTCAGAATACCCCGTATATACACAAAATATGCAATATACGTGTTCGGTGATGCGTCTTGGATTTTTGTTCAACTAATCTTTCCGTCGATGATCATTTCACCCATCAGCGGTAGAATATTGGTTTTTCATTCTTCACGATCACGTTGGGGTATGTGAATTGGAAAGTACTTGGCGAAGACCCAATTTGTTGTAAATGATGGTAAAAACTTCCAGGGCAAGTAGTGTATAATTGGGATATTCGATCGAAATTCGAATGTACAGTTTATGACTGTAACGAATTTTCAATTTTCCAGCGAAAACGTTCAAAATAATCACGTATAATGATTAATCATACGCCCGTGGCGAATTACGCTGGTGTCAATAGTGATTATTACTATTTTTTTTAAATGTTCGTGAAAACGCTGTGGTTGGTTACTTACCAAAGACATCAAAGGATGAAATTTACATCTACATCTGGAAACTCACCTGTAACAGAAAGAAGTTTGTAATTTTTCTTTTATTTTTAACATAATTTATCTTATCCATAGGGTATGTAAATCTTGATTAATTCCTTGTTTTTACTATTTGTGACATCTTTTATTACAATTACACACGTACTTAAATTCCGGTTCCTCATTAAAGAGTTATCTTTGAAAAATACGAAAGTAATTAAGAAGTAAGGGAATATTACAAAAAAACAGGCAGGAACTCTATATTTAACTCTTTAAGCGTACAAAAAAACCGCTAAATACTTTCAGTGATATTCTCAGATTATTTTAGCGCCACTATTTTCTATAGTAAGAAAAGTGCATGTGCAGCTTTGCACTATTTAAAAATGTTTATTAAGCGTCTGGCATACCAATCCGCAAATCATTAAAATATGACACACAATGCGTAAATATACTGCACACGACTGAGATGGACTTATAAGTCATTTCTGCAAGATTGTTTTCTCCAGAAATAATGTTTCTAGTCGCTTAAAGGCCAGATCAAAGGCAACACTACGATTGTCCTATGATCATATATTTTTTGTAGACTAGGCGTTGGTGAGTAAAAACAGACACACGTTATTACGCACTAACAAACCTTTTCTACAGCGATTACGAAGAAATTACGGGTCATCATCACAGAGGGAATGAGGATCCGTCTAAGCAAGCTTCCAGGAATACATTAATAACATCATTTCTCATTTTGAATTGACGGGAATTTGTAGTGATTACGGTACGTGCCAAAATGCGAGTTTGCACTCTCGAATGCAATCAAAAAGTAACTAATACTTACAAAATCAACTTTCGGTTTTCGTGCACGTACGTATTTCAGTCATTATATCCGCATGTTTTCAATTTGCTGGCCACGTAATTCGCGCTATGCCGAAGTGTCGAAGGCTATTTTCTTCTTGTGAGACAATAGTTTCACAACGTGATAGAGTGAAAATTACGAAAAATTGGGGGCGAGAGAAATTTAGGAAATTATTCAGAATTACTTTATACTTTTCGACGTTTTATGGAACAATCTATTCGATGGCTATCCGCAAATAAGTTAGAGTATGGTATTTCTCTCACGATAATGTTGGAATAGCAAGAGTATACTGTCAGTCTCCAGATGTAAAGTTACACGTATAGAGAGTAAAAATTCGTTTGATTGATATCAATAACAGAAATAATATTTTATATATTCCCTATTTATTTTCTATAGATTCAGTCTATCAGTGTTGAATTCTTCTGACATTCTATTTTTACCAGCTATAAACAAGCTGCCTCATACTATTTCGTTCACGCTAACATTGACACGAAACAGTGCACCCTTGCTTTGAATATTCTGACGTTATTTTTACCGGATAATCAAAAGTATTTACGTAACACCGGTAGTATTAACATTTGATATATTGCCTATTTATTTTTTACGTACTATACCAATCTTTTTTCAAGTTTCCTCGCATTAATCCGCTATCCACAAATAATTTAATTACGCTACACTATTTTTCTCATGATAATATTGTTACGCAACAATCTATCGACGATCTAAATATCATAAGGTTATTTCCAATTAGAATCAAAATTGTTGTGTAGTATCAGCAGCAGCTAAATTATTTTATATTAGGTATAAGGGAAAGTTCTCTCGTTTTTGAACACGTGCACTTTTATCGGTTGTTGATCCTTAGCAAGAATTCTGATCCGATTGAAACCGGTTTAAACAGTTAGATTAGTATATGATTGATGATTTATACACATTTTTTTCGTATTTTAGTCAATTTTTTTAAACTTGTAAAACTGTCAACATGAGTGAAAAAAAGTGCGCTTAAGACGTTGTATGTTGTATGCATTCTAAAAAGGGAACACGTGATGGAGGCAAAAATAAACTTGTGTGATGTGGTTGGAGAGGACGCAGTGACAACTTGATTTTTGATTTGGTTGATTTTTCTTTGAAAGATGAACCCAGATCAGGAAGGCCATCAGATGTCGATGAAGAAATGCTACGCAGTATCATCAGGGCAAATCTCACGTTAACCTTCAATAGAAGGCAAACAGTTGTAACTAACGAAAGACCTTATATTTTGGATTAAATTTCAAATAAAAACTAAAAAAAAATGTTGTTTTCTTCTTTAGGAAAAAAACGACAGAACTCTCCTTTACACCTAATATACCAACCATCCACTTTCTCATATTCACCGGCTATCCACAAATACTCCACATTTTTTATACACAAATAATACTTTACATTTTGCGGATCCTATCAATCTTCTCCCAACTTTCTGCACAACTCGGCCACTATCCACACATATTTTAATCTCACTACACTCATTTTTATGATAACCCTCACGCGACAGTCCACTCTCGGTCTATATAACGCAACATTACTTTGATCAAAGAAAAAAAAAGGTTTAAAATACCATTAACCCGTTCGCTATCAGCATCGCATATATACGACGTTTCAGTTCTTGTTTCTGAGCCCGACGTCGCATATATGCGACATGTCTATTTTATCAGTTTATGATAACATGCTGCATGAATTTTTTGCAGAAATAGGTTTATTGGGCTATAAAACAATAAAATAGATTTAGATTGTTGTTGGTCTGGAGATTGTTACATTTTTAAGCTAAGGAGAAGCAGTGAATCCTCAGCGAAAATAGTAGCATTCTAGCTTCATGCCTACGTGTATACAACAAAGTTCATTAAATTAAAATGAAGTACTTAGATTTTAGAAACAATCTTGCTAAAAAATTAATTTGTATAAGCAAAATAACTGTGTTTCCATATAACAATACCTCGAATACAAAACATTACCCTAAAAAAATGGATAAAAGAATAAGATGTCTTGTATGTAGTATGCAAAACTTTCTTATTTTTACCTGCGGAATTGTGTCAGAAGAATAAGAGATTACTTATTGATCGACTATGCGTAAATAAATGTTTCAAAATTTTTTGTGAAAAAAATAAATAAATAATCTTGTATTTAAAGACGCTTTAAAAAACATGTTTTTGTGTATGTTCAACACTTTCCTATCTAGTTAATTTCCTTTTTATAAAATACGTCGCATATGTGCGGCGTGTGGTCTATAAAATAAGTTTCTCATCCCTGGCCCAGCGTCGCATATATGCGTCGTATGAAAAAATGCTTATTTTTTATATAATTGCAATGTTATAAATATATATACTCAAAATCAATGCCAACTGAAGTCATATTAGAAGAAAAAACACCATGGTCTGTGAAGCGAGAATTTCTTCTCAAGGCCTGGTAGCGAACGAGTTAACAGCAGAAACATTTAAAACACCACCCATCCATCATCTTACATTCGCTGGTTACCCCCAAAAAACTTTCCATTCCACAACCCGATTTTTCTCAGGCCGTCACTATAATAGTCTACGACGTTCTTCCTTCGTGGGAGTCGCATCATCCTGCGTCAGGTCTCGTGGGTTCGCGTGGGTTCGCGTGTCGGCTCGTAAGACCCGACGCTGGTCGCGTGATGATTTCTGACGGCCACCATGAAGGAGTTTCCACGATGAATCCGCGAAAAATGTGTGCTCCTCCAACGGTGGCCCTTTCAAACGGCTCTGGGGCCGTTGGCCTCGGCACTAAAGACGCGAGAAAACTTCATAGAAATAGTGAAGACGCGAAGGGACGCGGAGGAAGATGGAAAGAGACCCCTTTCGACCCTTGCTCAAACCTCAACGTGAACCTCGCCCGAGGCGAAGGGTCACTCACCTATTCCTAAACCCTCGCACTCGCCTCTTCTCACTCGGCTCATGTCTTCCTACCTTTCTCTCTCCCCCAAGAACTTTGCGCGGCCTTTTACCGTCGCACAAGAGGTTAATTATGTCTGATTACGTAACCTACCTTGCAAGTGTAAGTACGCACGCGTAGATGTTGAGGTTAGAGTACACGTGCACGATCGTTTCTTTATCAGGGGACGCACGAAGTGCACCTATGGAAGCGTGTGCGTATATTTCCATGGAGAGCTAACTGTGCTGTACTAGCGTGGCTACTTTTCAGATTGATGTGCTGTTTAATCGTAAGCATCTCGACTTAAACAATAATACGCTTTTTCTTTATACAAGATTTGTTTTCGCGGGGCATTTAGGTATTTTGGAATTATTCTATATCTGATGGAAAAATTAAAAGGAAACGTCTCACTTTTCCTCCACGATTTTTTATTGTTACACGAGAGGTTAATTATGTTTGATTACATAACCTGTCTTGCAAGTGTTAGTACGCACGCGTGGATGTTGAGGTTAGAGTACACGTGCACGATCGTTTCTTTATCAGGGGACGCATTCGTATATTTCCATGGAGAGCTAACTGTGCTGTACTAGCGTGGCTACTTTTCAGATTGATGTGCTGTTTAATCATAAGCATCTCGGTTTAAACAATAATACGCTCGTTCTTTATACAAGATTAGTCTTCGCGGGGCATTTAGGTATTTTGGAATTATTCTATCTCCGATGGAACAATTAGAAGGAAACGCCTCATTTTTCCTAAGCGACTTTTTATTTTCGCACGAGAGGTTAGTTATGTTTTATTACGTAACCTGCCTTGCAAGTGTAAGTACGCACGCGTGGATGTTGAGGTTAGAGTACACGTGCACGATCGTTTCTTTATCAGGGGACGCACGAAGTGCACCTATGGAAGCGTGTGCGTATATTTCCATGGAGAGCTAACTGTGCTGTACTAGCGTGGCTACTTTTCAGATTGATGTGCTATTTAATTGTAAACATCTCGACTTAAACAATAATACGCTTTTTCTTTATACAAGATTTGTTTTCGCGGGGCATTTAGGTATTTTGGAATTATTCTATATCTGATGGAAAAATTAAAAGGAAACGTCTCACTTTTCCTCCACGGTTTTTTATTGTTACACGAGAGGTTAATTATGTTTGATTACATAACCTGTCTTGCAAGTGTAAGTACGCACGCGTGGATGTTGAGGTTAGAGTACACGTGCACGATCGTTTCTTTATCAGGGGACGCACGAAGTGCACCTATGGAAGCGTGTGCGTATATTTCCATGGAGAGCTAACTGTGCTGTACTAGCGTGGCTACTTTTCGGATTGATGTGCTGTTTAATCGTAAGCATCTCGGTTTAAATAATAATACGCTCTTTCTTTATACAAGATTAGTCTTCGCGGGGCATTTAGGTATTTTGGAATTATTCTATCTCCGATGGAACAATTAGAAGGAAACGCCTCATTTTTCCTAAGCGACTTTTTATTTTCGCACGAGAGGTTAGTTATGTTTTATTACGTAACCTGCCTTGCAAGTGTAAGTACGCACGCGTGGATGTTGACGTTAGAGTACACGTGCACGATGGTTTCTTTATCAGAGGACGCACGAAGTGCACCTATGGAAGCGTACGCGTATATTTCTATGTGCTGTACTAGCGTAGCTACTTTTCAGATTCATGTGCTGTTTAGTCGTAAGCATCGCAACTTGAATATTTCAATGATACGCTTCCTTTTACACAAAATAAGTCTTTGCGGTGCATTTAATGGAAAAATGAGAGAGTAATGTCTCACTTTTCTTCCACGAGAAAATTTTCATGACTTTTCACCGTCGCACGAGAGGTCAATTATGTCTGATTATATAACTTGCCTTGCAAGTATAAATATGCACGCGTGGATGTTGAGGTTAGAGTACACGTGCACGATCGTTTCTTTATCAGGGGACGCACGAAGTGCACCTATGGAAGCGTATGCGTATATTTTCATGGAGAGCTAACTGTGCTCTACTAGCGTAGCTACTTTTCAGATTGATGTGCTGTTTAATCTTCAGCATCGCGACTGAAATATTTCATTTATGTATTTGGGAATTATTCTATCTCTGATGAAAAAATAAGAAGGAAACGCCTCACTTTTCCTCCACGAAAAGATGTTCATGACTTTTCACCGTCGCATGAGGGGTCAATTATGTCTGATTATATAACCTGCCTTGCAGGTATAAATACGCACGAGTGCATGTTGAGGTTAGAGTACACGTGCACGATCGTTTCTTTATCAGGGGACGCACGAAGTGCACCTATGGAAGCGTGTGCGTATATTTCCATGGAGAGCTAACTGTGCTGTACTAGCGTGGCTACTTTTCAGATTGATGTACTATTTGATCGTATGCATCGCGACTTAAATATTTCAACGATACGCTGTTTATATCACAAGATTACTCCTTGCGGTGCGTTTATGCATTTTGGAATTATTCCATCCCTGGTGGAAAAATTAGAAGGAAATTGTGCTGTACTATCGTAACTACTTTTCAGATTGTTTGTCTTTGCGGTCCATTAATGTATTTTGGAATTATTGCATCTATAATGGAAAAATGAGAAGGAAACGTCTCACTTTTCCTCCACGAGGAAATTTTCATGACTTTTCACCGTCGCACGAGAGGTCAATAATGTGTGATTACATAACCTGCCTTGCAAGTATAAGTACGCACGCGTGGATGTTTAGGTTAGAGTACACGTGCACGATAGTTTCTTTATCAGGGGACGCACGAAGTGCACCTATGGAAGCATATGCGTACATTCCCATGTGCTATACTAGTGTAGCTACTTTTCAAATTAATGTGCTGTTTAATCGTAAGCATCTCAAGTTAAATGTTTCAATGGTGCGCTCTTTTTTTACACAGGACTAGTCTTTGCGGTGCATTGGACTGAAAAATTAGAAGGAAATGTCTCACTTTTCTTCCAGGAGGAAATTTTCATGACTTTTCACCGTCGCACGAGAGGTCAATAATGTCAAATAGGTCAATAAGGTTAAAATAAAAAAAAAATGAGAAGGAAACGCCTCACTTTTCCTCCACGAAAAGATGTTCATGACTTTTCACCGTCGCATGAGGGGTCAATTATGTCTGATTATATAACCTGCCTTGCAAGTGTAAGTACGGATGCGTGGATGTTGAGGTTAGAGTACACGTGCACGATCGTTTCTTTATCAGCGAACGCACGAAGTGCACCTATGGAAGCATATACGTACATTTCGACGTGCTGTACTAGTGTATGGTAGCTTCTTTTCAGATTGATGTCCTGTTTAATCGTAAGTGTCACGACTTAAATATTTCAGTGATATGCTCTTTTTTACACAAGATTAGTCTCTGCGGTGCATTTAGATATTTTGGAATTATTCCATCTCTGATGGAAAAATTAGAAACGAATTGTACTGTACCAGCGAAGCTATTTTTCAGATTGATGTGCTGTTTAACCGTAAGCATCTAAACTTAAATATTTCAATGATACGGTCTTTCTTTATACAAGAATAATCTTTGCGGTGCATGTAGGTATTTTGGAATTATTTCATCTCTGATAGAAAAATGATAAGAAAACGTTTCTTTTTTCCTCCACGTGGAAATTTTCATGATTTTTTACCGTCGCGCGAGAGGTCAATAATATCTGATTTTGTAAACTGCCTTGCAAGTGTATGTACGTACGAGTGGATCTTGAAGGTAGAGTAGATGTGAAGGTTCGTGCATTTATCAACAGTCGCATATATGAAAACGGGTCTGCACATTTATACTGAGTGCTTCGCGGGTATCTGGATAGACTTCGTTGTACATGCGAATATTCAATGTAGAGAAGTTGTAAGTCAGTGAATTCGTCACAAAACGGATTACGCGTCCATCTAAGTGAATGCCTAGATGTCGATTTGAAAAAAAGGTCACCTTGGAATCTTGTAGGCACGTTTACTGAGACGAGATTTATGACCATCACATTTTCCTTCGAAACAAATTAAGCTTTGCTTCGAAGATTTTTTCGTGTACCCGATAATTCAGGAGATTGCATGTAAACTTCAAGTGGGTCACCCCGTATAATATGCAACGATTATTTGCTTTCCTCTGCACAGTTTCCAGTCATCTTAAGGCGATTAAGAAATCGCCGAGCGCCACAAATATCTCTGCCAAGGTGTATTTCACGGAATTAACGTAATCACTTATTAAAAGCGATGAATCTCGCGACGATTTAATTAAAATCTACAAACTGCTCCCATCGCCGTTACCTCAACACAAGCTAATTACACTCGGCGATTTGAACCTATCTATTTTAGTTTGACCTGATCGCTTAACACTTTGCGAGCCACGACTCCTAGAAACGGAGGATGATTTTATTTACTTAACACTTTAAGGGCCGCTAAGAGATCTGTAAGAAATACGCCTGGGACCGCACGTTTTTAGGAAACTTGTGCGTCGCCAAAAATTACAACTTTGTTATTTATGAAGCAATTTTTATGAAATTTTCAGAAATTGTATAATTGGAGGTACTTTAGGTATTATTACAAAAAATTATGTTTTTTAATAATTATCATAACTTTTTAACATAAAAAATAAATTTGTATGAAATTTATAGAAATTGTGAAATAGGATGCATTTTAGGTATTATTTGAAAAAATTGTTTATAATATTAGAAGAAAAGTTTAAAGAAATGATCATAAAATTTTATTTAAAAGTCAATTTTATCAGAATTTCTAGTAGTTTTCTAAAGTATGATATTACGTGAAGTACCGGTAAATAAGCGAAAAAACACGAAGGCAATCGAGTTTAATACATTGAATATTGATGTAAATACTTAAATAAACAAAATATATACAATATATCAAAAAAGTGACATGTAAAGACAGCGTGTAGAAAACACGAGAAAGCTCATGAACGGTCCGTAGCAGTTGGGACACGAAACACGAGAAAACTCGTGAGTGGTCCTTAAAGTGTTAACTTCTTTTGCTCTAAAGACCTGCGTAATGAGTCATCTGTGATTTATCGCGATCATGAAACACACTTGCTGTGCACATACGAGGGCAGTCCGATAAGTACTTAGCCTACAAAAGAAAAACGAAAATTTTGGAAAATCGACGATTTATTTTTCAACATAATCTCCTTCTAACTCGATACACTTGATCCAGCGATGCTCCAACTTCTTCAATCCGTCTGAAAAATACGTTTTCTGGAGATCTGCAAAGTAGGCCTCCGTGGCGGTGATAACCTCCTCATTCGACTCAAATTTCTGCCCAGCGAGTGACTTTTTCAAGTTTGGGAAGAAAAAGAAGTCATACGGGGCCAAATCTAGAGAATACGGTGGGTGGGGCCGCTGTTCGTAGCCTAATTCAACGAATTTGGCTGTAGCGACGGCAGAGGTGTGAGCCGGTGCGTTATCGTGGTGAAAGAGCACTTTTTTCTTCGCCAAATGGGGCCGTTTTTTCCTTAATTCGGCGTCGAATTGGCTCAATAATTCGGCATAGTACAGCCCCGTGACTGTTTTGCACTTCTCCAGGTAGTCTATGTAGTTGACACTTTGTGAATCCCAGAAAACGGTGGCCATCACCTTTTCGGCCGATAGGACAGTCTTCGTCTTCTTCGGAGCACATTCGCCGAGCGCAATCCACTGTTTCGACTGTTCCTTAGTCTCTGGTGTGTACCAGTGGATCCACGTTTTGTCGACAGTCACAAAACGACGTAGAAACTTTTTCGGATTGCGCTTAAACAGTGTCAAACACTGTTCTGAAGTGGTCTCACGGATGCGCTTGTTATCCGGAGTAGCAAACGCGGCACCCATCGAGCAGAAAGCTTTCTCATGCCCAATATTTCATGCAGGATATATACAATTTCATCGCTGGATCAGGTGTATCGAGTTAAAAGGAGACTATGTTGAAAAATAAATCGTCAATTTTCCAAAATTTTCGTTTTTCTTTTGTAGGCTAAGTACTTCTCGGACTGCCCTCGTAATTTATTTTTTACTGTATCTGATCACGTCACAGAATGCTCTGTAAAAAAAAAGTACGATTGTCGTTTTTTGTTATAAAATTTCGTTTGTTTTGTACACTTAAGTTGAGTTGTATGAAAGAATATATTTTGTACGTACGTGTATCGGCGAAATTTTGCGCATTTACTCAGACTATTTCATTTAAATTAACAATACGGCATACACCAGGCCTTTTACTTTGCCTTCGTTTTCGCGAAGAAGAAAGGGGGACCGTACATTGTCAATTCATCGCATACTTTGTATCGTGAGTACACGTATCATTTGTAAAACCTATTACAAGGACGAGGGACGCAACTTTCGACGAACGATCGATAACAGAAGATGTGTTCAAGCGCTGTTTGAACCCTTTGCACTCCGATGTCGAGTGTGACTCAACATCAGTTTTTATTTCAGGAGCTCCTTTGTCGAGTCCCACTCGACATTTTTTCATGTCCAAATAAATAGATGTCAGGTACACGTTATCGACGCTCTCGCAATGTCACTAGAAGGGTTAGGCATTCAGGTAATCGAAGAGAGATAAATGAACCGGATGTGATCACAGATTATAATAAAAATATTTGTGGTGTCGGTATAGTGAACTAATACGACATCTTATTGTTTTTTACGTCGAGCAGTCAAGTGGTGAAGGAAATATTTATTTTGGGGATTAGAAATGTCCACAGTAAATGCGTACGTTTTATACAAAGAAAACAACAAAATACCAAGAAACAAAACCTATAGCCCAGAAAAAATGTCGCGAAAAGATTTTGTCGATGCTTACTCCTGATTGTCGCGCAACAAATATGAAGTTAGGGAGGCCTGGATTACATAATAAACACGATCGCTTAGATGGAAAGACTCATTTTATCTTCGTACATTCTGAAGGAAAAACACAGACTGCGCAATTTGTTTAAATAGAAAAATACTTGGAGGAAGAAGAGAAAGCACCTATTTTTGTGAAACGTGCAAAAGAAAACCAGGGCTGCAAATTGGAAGTTGTTTCAAAATATATCATACGCTTGAAAATTTAAAAATACGACAATAGTGTAAATAAAACTGGTATTTAAGTGAATTTGTTTCTTCCTTTATTTATTTAAATTGCCTTATTTTTTAGTTAAAGTATTATAAGTTTCAAATAAAACACATAAAAGCGTTGGGAACTGCTAGTAACGAAATTGAAATAAAATTGACAGTGCAAAGAATTAAATTTTAAGTTTTGAAACCTATTTGTACATTCTTACTCTTAATATAATTTTTCGTTTATTAATCACTTAATACTTAGGTAATGGAACGGAGAGACCTTCCACTTTTCCTTAACGTCAGGCTGTCTTTTGTTTTGTTTACTTCTTCGTTTGTCATTTGGTCAGTCTTCAACTGTAATTGTTTACACTTCATGAACTATCTTTTCCGGTTCCGTAAAGCACAATTTTTCATTAAATCAGTTGAGTACAGTTGAAGTAAACAAAGTATGTTAAAATTTCCAACTGAAACTCATCCGTTTCGAGTATTATCATACATTAAAATAATACTAAGATGTAATACTCATTTTTAATCTAATTTACAAATTATCTATTGCATTTTTAGTTTTGCGGTTTGCACAAACTACAAAAAATACTCAATTATGTTATTTATTTTTAATTTTATGGTTTTTGTAATCTATATGCAATACAAGATGATTACTATCAAATATAATTTATCGGTTAACATTTTTTTTATATTTTCTTAGTGTCATTCAAGTATTGAAGAATAAGAATAATAATTAGAAGATTAATAATAATTAATCAAATAATTTGTTAATTTATTGATATTAATAAATAAAAATAACTTGTGGATTAATAATAATTTGCGTTACCTGCAAAAAGTGCGCGGTGAACAGTGTAAAACTGAGTGTGGCGCATGCGATTGGCTAAGTGTTAACATAAAATATTCATAGCTTATGAAAAATATAAATATTCTTCTCCTTCGAATTAGTTAATTGAACCATCTATCCTAAGAATGGTATGTACATGTGTCGAAATGTCAATTCATGTCATTTTACAGAATTATTTAAATGCACACATTTTTATTATTATCCGTAGCTCCAAAATATGTTCCCCCATATTATACTCAGAAGCGATCACATACATTTATCACATAAGTTCGATTATGTATAGTAAAATGAAACTAGTATATTGTACATTTGCACAAAAAAAAAATGTAAATTAAGATCAATGAGAAAAATGGGGACAATAATGATTGAAGATGAGGAAACGAGTAACAAATGCAGAGACATTGTTCTACAATTTTGCATAAGGTGAGGAATATTAGATAGTTAGTGTGAAGACTGCGCGCACAGTGATGTAGTTTCACGTAAAAAAAAAATGCAAGTATACCTGAATGAATTTTGAGGAACAAAAAAAATCTAAATAAAGTGGTGCAGTATTCTAAATTTCCTTTGGTACAATAATCCGTTTTAGATATATTAGTTGGGAATGACATATCATTAGAAATAGTAACTGTAATATTGAAAGAAGATTTTTCAGAATTTTCTGTTACGAAATTTAACTGTAGCACAAAGCAACTAATGAGCAAACAATTTTGTAACAAACTGAAAATATAACATTCCATTTAAGAAATACAACGTGACTTTGGTATGAACTTCATTCAAATAAGAAAAATCACTTTTACCACAGTGGCATTCTACATAAAAAGCGTGTCAAACGTGTTGTAACATTTTCGTTCTATTATCTGTCGTTCAGACTTTGGTATGACCTTCAAGCATTCAAATAACAAAATCACTTTTACCACAGTGGCATTCTACATAAAAAAGGATGTCAAACGTGTTGTAACATTTTCGTTCTATCATCTGTCGTTCCGTAATTACATCAAACGACACTTACCGCGAGACACCCTGTATGCTGCTCATAAGTGAACACGTTTAATGCGGCATGGAAAGTAACGGAACATCTGTGCATCGTTCGCAATTGCGCAGGATCCGCGACATGATCAGTGATTATTTGTGGGCAACGTTATCGACTTCTCCGACCGCAAACGTGTTAGGATGAAGCTATTTTTGAAAGGATTTTACGGACAAGATTTAACCCCGTTAGCAGCCATGAGCCGAAATATTCGCTGCGCGTTGTTAGATGCATGTAAAACAACACGACTTAGTCCCGAAACTTTCCAGCTCATCATCTTTCTTATTTAAATAGATGTACTTAGTCTGACCCATTTCGATGAAATGTGCATTACGTGCTGTTCTTGCAGAAAATATTTGCACATTGGTCAATTTTGAATGATACTTCGTGGCATTGTAGTGTATCAACGTTTGTATACAGTATATTACATACAAATGTAACAAAAATTCAACTCCATTAATTGTAACTCACACGACATTCACATCATTTTGTTTCAGTATACGTGGGCAGTCCGATAAGTACTTAGCCTACAAAAGAAAAACGAAAATTTGGGAAAATTGACGATTTATTTTTCAACATAGTTTCCTTTTAACTCGATACACTTGATCCAGCGATGAAATCTGGGCATATCCTGCATGAAATATTGGGCATGAGAAAGCTTTCTGCTCGATGGGTGCCGCGTTTGCTCACTCCGGATAACAAGCGCATCCGTGAGACCACTTCAGAGCAGTGTTTGACACTGTTTAAGCGCAATCCGAAAGAGTTTCTACGTCGTTTTGTGACTGTTGACGAACCGTGGATCCACTGGTACACACCAGAGACCAAGGAACCGTCGAAACAGTGGACTGCGCCCGGCGAATGTGCTCCGAAAAAGGCGAAGACTGTCCTATCGGCCGGAAAGGTGATGGCCACCGTTTTCTGGGATTCGCAAGGTGTGATCTACATAGACCACCTTGAGAAGGGCAAAACAGTCACAGGGCTGTATTATGCCGAATTATTGAGTCGATTCGACGCCGAATTAAGGAAAAAAAGGCCCCATTTGGCGAAAAAAAAAACGTGCTCTTTCACCACGATAACGCACCGTCTCACACCTCTGCTCAAGCTACAGCCAAATTGGTTGAATTAGGCTACGAACAGCTGCCCCATCCACCGTATTCTCCAGATTTCGCCCCGTGCGACTTCTTTTTGTTCCCAAACTTGAAAAAAAATCATTTTTTCGACCCGAAAAAGTAGTCGCTGGGCAGAAATTTGAGTCAAATGACCCGTTATCGCCGCCAAGGCCTACTTTGCAGATCTCCAAACAACGTATTTTTCAGACGGTTTGAAGAAGTTGGAGCATCGCTGGATCAAGTATATCGAGTTAAAAGCAGACTATGTTGAAAAATAAATCGTCAATTTTCCAAAATTTTCGATTTTCACATAATTTTGTTTTAATATATATTTATTCTAATTACTTCAGTTTGTCGCAATATAGACAATTTTGTCTTCATTATATAAACTTGTAAAGACGGCTCCAAAGATCCCGAAGCATATGTTTAGTGTGCAAATTAGTTTGGTTAATAATAAAATATCTCAACCAATAAGAAGAGAAGTCATCCCTGCCCAGATTCTTAGAATATATCCGCGTTTATCGTTGTGTATCCTTACGCCCAGCAATGGGATGTATTTAATTGTTAATTTGGGTTAATGAAACATTTGAGTGACAGGAGACTCTACTGTTTTCGAAATCTGTATGTGTTTCATATTAATCCTTTGCACTTGAAATACTCCAGATACTCCACTCAAAGTGCTACAGGCACACCAACAATATACTGCACAGAAGATCAAACAAATGTATCTTATAGTTAAATTTTGGTTGTAATTTTGGTTGTTTCATTCAACACATATAAAACATGTGGAAGTGAATATGGTCCGATTTATATCATGTTTAATCTCATGTCAACCGGAAAAATATCTGCGTTATGTTAAATAAACTTTCAAATAAGGAAATTAAATGAAAAATTATTATTAAGAAATTATTATTAACCCTTTGCACTCGAAGTACTCCTCACAGGCACTGCCAAAGTTTGGCGTTGTACTCGAAGTGTACACCAACAATATACTGCATGAAGATCAAGCAATTGTAATTTACAGTTAAATTTTCGTTGCACGTATTTCGTTGATTTCAGTATTTAGTCATTCGTTTGGCCGATAAAAATAAAAAAATATGAGGCGAAAAAATGTGATGGAAGAAGTGTTGTTTCAAGATAGCAGTGATGACGAATTTACTGTGGATGAATATAATATGAAAGCGATTTTGATGACAGCGACATTATTCCACCAGTGAAGAAAAAAAGAAAAGTATTACAATATAGTGATTCTTGTGAAAGTGATGGAAAGGTGTGAGGAAATTTATACGGTGTTAGCGAAAATCATTCATTTAGTAATTGGCAAGAAATCATTGAAGAAAACACTGCCCCTGAACGATTATTTTTCAACTGAATAGAAAACATGTGGCTCACAGATAAATAATTTAAACGTACCCTTCGAATACTTTAGTTTATTTTTGACAAGTGATTTAATAGACAACATTGTAAAGCAGACAAATTTATATGCACAACATATTATTAGTAGAAAAACCATTACTGACCGCCCTATCTGAAAAAGTTGAAAAGATGTAACAGTATAAGAACTCAATGCATTTATTGGTGTCATATTGAATACGGGACCTACACCTAGATCCTGCTAATTGCTTTAAACGATATCACACAGTTGAAAATGACAATAATTTATAATTAAAATTTTCATTTACAAAATATTCATATAATAATAATAAAATAATATTAAAAGTATCTTGCCGTTTAAATTTTGTATGCATATTTTACCTTCAAATAAATAACACATTACAAGGTCAGATACAGCAAAAAAAGTCCGAGCTGCTGAAAGCTTTAGGCGAGAAAAAGTCCGAGTGCAAAGGGTTAACACCAGATTTGCGGATGAATATGTAGGTATATGACATACAGAACTTGAAATTAAAAGCCAATGTAGCAATCAATTTAGATATATATTTATATTATGACATTATTAACAGACAGCGAAAATTGCTAGGAAACCATAGTAGCAGCTTCTGTAATTTTGGTCCTGACGTCCGCAATCTGTCAAATTGGTGGGTCTCCGAGTCTAGCGTTAACCGTTTTAGTTCTAGGGGCCTTTTTAAAAACCGTGTCGGAGCGAGCAACCCGACGAGATAGCACTTATTTAAAATAATTGCAAAAATAGCAAAGCAGTGCGGGCGCGCGCGCTTGATTTTAAGTCGTGAAATGCTACAAACAAATTTGCACGCAATGTTAACTATTCATTACCGCCACACGCAGCAGAAATGTTTAACGTGAAATCTTAACAGCAAGATGGTGCTGTCTGACACTAAAATGGTTAAAAGCACGATTACGTTGCTATCACGTGTTGTCTCTGAGGCAAAATTCGAATATGTGCAAGAAAAGCAGTATCAATCCGTCAGCAATGAAATAAAAGAAGGTCCTCGGGTGATGACGGCAAACATTTCAGTTTAAGGGGGGATTCCCGTCTAGACGGTCAAAAAAATCGATTTTTTTTTTGTATATTTTTAAAGTATATGACATGGAGAATATGTGAGCAAAAGAATTTCCCCAAATTTTTTAAATTAACAAAGTTGTAGCCACATATATGCAGATGTTCCTGCCGCGCACTCTAAAAAATGCGCTCGTATTTTGTTATGGGCTGCATACGGGCTGGCACGCTTGCTGGCTTCCATCACAAAAATCCGCCTCTCAATGATAACGTATTAGAAATTATAAAACCTATTTACAAGGATTTATCGAATGATGAGTTGCTTGAACGTTGTTTGGGTGCAGAAACGCAGAATAGCAACGAATCATTGAATTCGTTGATTTGGACCATGGCCCCGAAACACCTGCACTGTGCTACAAAAACGATAGAAATCGCGACCTTTTTGGCCGTGATAAACTATAATGAAAGGTTTTTACCCATTTTAAAAGTTATGAACCTCATGGAAATTGCAATTGGCCAACAAGCGGAAATATACGCCCACTCCCGTAACCAAACTCGCGTCAGCCGATCGGAGCAGCGATCGTCCAATGTCGCTCAAAACGAACGAGTGCTACTCAGAGTCAAAAAATCGGCTCTGCAAGACATGTACGAAGAAGAGGAAGGCCTCCTTTATGGTCCCGGAATAGTAAATTGAATGTAACTGGAATTATTTGCGTGTTATGTCTGAGTAATTTCTTCAAAAACTTTAAACGCGTTTTTCTCGAAACTACATTTTCGCAATTGGTACCCACGATATCGCAAAATCTATCGAACCGATTGCGCTAAGAGAACGCACACATCTTCAGCACATATGTTGCTTTAGTGTGAACTACAATCAAATTAATATATTTATTTAAACAATTTTTACAATACTTTAAAGCTGAAAAAATTGTGACAAAATCGATACTTAATTTTCAAAGTCATGCTATTTTTTTAATTTTCAAGATTTTTTTTTCGTCGTAGTTCACACGATAGCCATACTCATATATTTTAATAATATTCTTTGTTTTTTTGTTTCTGATGAACGGAACGGTCAGAATCATGGGTACCATGGAACTACTTTTTTTTTCATTGTTTAATAAAACCTCTCGTACGGCGTTCATGTTTATAATTTTGAGGGAACAAGAAATATTTTTGAATAGTTAAAACGTGTATTAATATGTAGAAAAAAACCGCAATCCGAAAGACCTCATCGTTTTTCCTAAAAAAAATTCTAAAAGTTACCTAAAAATAACGCCTCTAGACGGGAATCCCCCCTTAATAGAGTCTAACTAGGTAGTAATGGTAAGGGTGCGCAGCGACAAAATTCGGCACGCAAACTGTTGAAAAGTGTATTCGACTTGACGACGGATTTAACCTTAAAAATGTGCCCCTAAATAATATAAGCGGTTTTAAATTTGAGGCTTTCGCGGCCATGATTGTTTATATTATTGGATTCCGGATGGTCGCCGCGTCTGTTTTCAGCATTTTGCCAACGTTTGCTAGTTTATAGTAGTATATAGTAAACGGTAGAAATCATTCTTTTCTTGGTTGATTCACAAGGAACCTTTCAAACTTGACGTTACGACCGCTTATATTTATATTATTGGATTCCGAATGAGAGTATATACTATTATACACTAATATATAGTAGCTGCGTTTCTTTTCAGCATTTTGCCAACGTTTACTAGTATATGGTAGTTATACTATATACTAGTATATACTACTAGTAGTATACATATAACACGTAAGTTCGTTTATGTATGTCGGCAAAATGCTGAAAAGTTGCCGCGTCTCTTTTCAGCATTTTGCTGATGTTTACCAGTATATTGTACTATATGTACAGACTAGTATACATATACTATACTATTGGATTCTGGACTACTATATATACTATATTATTGGATTCTGGGTGGCAGTACATACTATTATATAGTGGCCGCGTGTCTTCTCAGCATTTCGCCGACATTCACTAGTATATAGTATCACAATACTATATACTAGTATATACTACTAGACGTATACATATATACTACTATAGTAGTATATACTAGTATAAGTATACTAGTATGTACTACTAGTAGTACACATATAACACATAAGTTCGATTATGGATGTCGGCAAAATGCTGAAAAGTTGCCGCGTCTCTTTTCAGTATTTTGCGAACGTTTACTAGTGTATGGTAGTATATACTGTATAGTAGTACATTTAGTATAGTACTACTATCAGTATATGTATACTAGTATATACTACATTTAGTATAGTACTACTATACAGTATATACTACCATACACTAGTAAACGTTGGCAAAATACTGAAAAGAGACGCGGCAACTTTTCAGCATTTTGCCGACATCCATAATCGAACTTATGTGTTATATGTGTACTACTAGTAGTAAATACTAATATACTTATACTAGTATATACTACTATAGTAGTATATATGTATACTTCTAGTAGTATATACTAGTATATAGTATTATGCTACTATATACTAGTAAATGTCGGCAAAATGCTGAGAAGACACGCGGCCACTATATAATAGTATGTACTACCATCCAGAATCCAATAATATAAATATAAGAGGCCATAACGTCAGGTTTGAAAGATTCCTTATAAATCAATCAAGAAAAAATGATTCTGACCGTCAATTATTGCGTCTCGCAAAGTATCGAAATAATCTCACATCTACTCAATCGATCTAATCGCGATTTAAACAATAAAATGTTGCATGCCACGATACATCATTCTCTACCAGTTCATCGGGTATAACTTTTCAAACAGACATCCAGTTGTTAGTCTAGTCACTTACATTGCGCCATCGCAACTTTCTAGCAGCAACACAGTTGTTCAAAGGCGCATAAAGTGTACAATCGATCAATCTTATTACGTTGCACAATATTTTTAATTACAGCGGCATTACAGTGAAGTAATTAACATTAGCTGAAAGCGTCCAGCTGCGCAGCCGCGGAGGTCAAACGCCGATTGGTTTATTACTGTACCGATTTTCTCGACCTTGTGCAATTTTTCATGTAGGTAAAGATGGCCTCCGGCTTAATTTGGTATTTTTATACATATCCTTTTCGAATTAAAATCATCTTCACTCTATATATTACGGGCCTGTTAGTCCCCTATTTACGAATCTATAAAAATAATATTTTTGTGCTTTACCGTGCTTTAACGTGTTTAGAATTACATTATAACTTATTTCGAAACACAAAGGTTATTTCTAAAAAAGTGTTATACAAAGATTTGTATGATACAGAAGTAAACTCTATTTCAATGGGTGTTTGAAGTTAAACTGTTGAAGTTAAGTGTTGTTGCTTTGCATTGTTGAATGATTTTAATACAAGACAATAATACAATAGAATAATTTTATACAAGAGGCAGGTATACAGAGATGCGTATTTTGCGCTATTACTTTAGTATTTACTGGCGCAACTGGTATTGTTATATTATTACCCCTTTCGTACTGTCTTCTTCGAAAAAATAAATGCGATTTTTTGTAATATATTTGAAGATACTTCCTGTGTTTACATTATTACATTCCGGATAGTTACCGCGTTTCTTCTGAAAATTTGACCGATGTTTCGCAGGCGTTTGAATCTGCATCATCAGTCGGCAAAATACTGAGAAGAGACACAGTAACTATCCAGAATCCAATAATGTAATCTTTTATGGCTGCAAAAACCTCAAATTTAAAATACTTCCCGCGGATTCCTCTTTGAGATTTTTGTAACGATCAGTTATCGGTTATATCGTTTTACAGTTTGTTCTCTAAAGGGTTTCAATGTATGGAAAGGATAATATAAGTGCATAGCTTGCCCGAGCAAACGTGGACCTTGGCCGTTTTAGCAATAGTGACAAAGGAGGTCATACGCGAAGCAATCGGTGTCCATCCGCTCGTGTATTCTCATTTTTCACTCATCGGAGGATAAAAAAGCCACGTGAGTAACTGACTACATACACAAGGTAAACAAATGAAAGGATTTCAGAGTTTTATTTCAGCGATAGAACGGCAATTGAGTCTACGTACAACAGACTCAAGACAAACTAAGCCGCACTTACAGGTACGGATCAAAGCCAAGAAATATCCCCAAAATTAATGACAGGCACAAGTGACAGAACAGTGTAAGTTCTCTTTAGTTGGGCGCAGTTGAATAAATACCAAAAACATCGAAATTAAGCTCTCGTTGAATTAACACGTTGAACGCTACGGCAACTTGTTTCTTCTGCACCGCCACGGTGGTCATCAATCAAATACTTATGATTGTATAGTTGAATGAAAATTGACCAATTAGAGAATGCTTTGAAATCAAATCTCCACTATTGAAAAATTAAAAGTTTTTATTAAATCAAAAATCAAAGATAAATTTTTATCAAATCTTTTATCTACCAATGCATTGTATTGAAGCATTTTAAACATAAGTGTAGTTCGTGAATGCAATCTTGGCAGTATTTTCTGACATTTTTGATCGGATTTTGTGCTCTTTGTGTTCCGAAGCTTGAACATTTTATTGGTAATACTGTTTGCAAAATTTGCGTACCAAATACGTTGGCTCTTCCTTCTTTTGCAATTCATGGCGTATTCTTATAAATAACGAAATTAATTATTATTTTGCCATTACATGATCAGAATAGTAAAAATATTTTTGTGGCGTTCTGAGCGAAACATATGATTTCGGCGTGGCAGTTAACGTATTAACTAATGGCATATTCTTGATACAAGGTCAATTTTTAATTTATTTTTCTATTGGTTATTTGCAAAACATTTCGAATTGTAACAGTTCCAGCATTAGACTTTACATAAGCATACTTCCCCTTTAAAAGATTGCCACGTGCTGTTGAAGCGTTGAAAAGCTTAAAATGTCATCATTTAGGTAACTAGTACAACGAATAAATCATGCAAATTTGCGCTCTCGGCATAAGCAACATTTCCTGAGATACTGTTTCGAATTTTCTCAGCATATTGGTTACCAATCGTACAATATTAACCTGTTCACTGCCCAATGGATCCTGCTAGTTTTGTCTCCAGCGCCGGATCGAAATTATACATATTAAAGCAAATCGTAATAAAATATAACAGAATTTGATTGAGTCAGCGAAAATATTTATGCACAGTATGACCTCTCGTTTCTGGTCACCCGTTATCGTTACAGCAATAAATATGTCAAAAGTTTGATGAGGCACATGGTGTGCCATGGACAAAATTTCGTGACATACACGGTACGTTATGTCAAAAATTTCGTTTATTGTATATATTTTGGTGCAAGCAGCTGTCTCTACTTTTTATTAACGTTTATTTTGATTAAAAAATCAAATAAACCTTAATCCGAGAGAAGGGCAATTATGTATATTGTAATAGTAACCAAGGTTGAAGAATATTTGTTTTCAAACAAATGCACATCCGTTCAGAGGTGGAGTAAATTACGGTTATCAATAACATCCTCAACACAGGGAAGTCTCACACAAAAACACTAAGAATGAAATCAATCGATTTACAGAAAAAAATATGGTCAGTATATTTGGTCAAAAACGTTTTCGCACCGAATATAAAATAAAGATTAAACTCGTGCACATTAAAATATATAATGTGTAATATTCATTGTATATACAAGTGTAATACATGTGATAACGTATAGTACGCCTACAGTATAAAAACAACGAATATGTTTACCAGCGTGATATTTTACATAACAAGTGATGATAAAACTAATTTAACATTTTTATCCTAACACCTGTCGTTCAGTATTTATTTTAAACACAACTCATCGTGAGACATCCTCTGCAATTAACCGCCACCATATCAGTTCGCACATTTTTAGCATCAACGCCTCGATTCGCTTGCAAACTTTCCCGACCCTTTGAGGAACTTTCGCGAATTTCCACAGCGTCGCGATAATTAGCGATCACGTGAGTTATCGACATAAGCGCATGCCTATCATTTAGTTGTACATCTATACTGTAACTTGGTAACCCCGTAATTACGCTGCTTTCCGCAATATGCACGCTTTCGCCACTTAATCGGGTGTACGCAACTAATTAGCCACTTTGCTTACACGCGTTGATTAGCATAACTTTTGCATGCATCGCCAATTGCCGGTGCAATAATAAATCATATTAAAACCGTAATTTCGATTATACGCCTACCAAAATATTGGACACAGAATCAAACAATTCAAAACGTTTATTCAAATTTATGGCTTATATTCAGAATGAAATTCGGGTAATAAAAATGCGGACTTGCATAATGTCAGTTACATTTATGTGCCACTGCATCGAGCATAATTAATTTTTGCATACACGCTTTGCCGTGTGTACGTAAAGCTTGCCTAAGCAAATGTGAACCCTGAATGTATTAGTTTTTTTATTCGGTCTTCCGCCAAACGTTTATTCAAAGGTATGGCTCATATTCAGATGAAATTTGGGTAATAAAATTGTGGAGATGCATAATATCAATAACATTTATGTGCCACTGTATCGGGCATAATTAGTTTTTGCATACACGCTTCGCCGTGTATATGTAAAACACGCCTAAGCAAATTTGAACCCCGAATGTATTATTTTTTTTTACTACGTCTTACGCCAAACGTTTATTCAAAGGTATGGCTCATATTCAGATGAAATTCGGGTAATAAAAATGCGGACATGCATAATGTCAGTTACATTTATCTGCCACTGCATCGAGCATAGTCAATTTTGGCACACACGCTTCGCCCTGTATACGTAAAACTTGCCCAAGCAAATGTGAACCCGAATGTATTATTTTGTTTTAATACGTCTTACGCGAAGACGTGGTGTATATTTCTCCCCGAAATCTCTAATTTTCTCAATTAACATGTTCGACGTCAAGCGTGATTCGGTTGAGTTTCTCGCGGACCCAAATTTTACTGTCGGCGCACCAAAACGGAAACGGAGAAATGAGCGGAAACACCAACAATGTAACTCGAGTAGGTCCGTGCATTGTCGATTATCTATATTTATAGAGCCTTCGATCCATAAAAATGATACATTGTTTAGTTCCGAAAAAAGTTTATTGGTAAGAAGCTTACTTTGGATTTTGAAATGCTTATCACTTTCCAGGGAAAGTGATAAGCGTTTCAGCTAGAGATCTGCGAGGGATCTCACTTCAGTTATTCCAGATCATTCAGTTGAGAAGCATACTTTTTCTGAAACGCACATCACTAATTTTTTATCCCTAAAATGCTCATTGGACAGCGTGAAACTACAATTGAAAGTGGGAGTAGTGATGAAAACGTTGTGAGTTTCAGAAAAAAGAGTAGAGTGTAATTTGTGTATTTTTTATATTTTTATGCTGTATATTCTCAATTTATACTTTAGTGCTTGTTCCATTAAATTTATTTTCAAAATGCAATTGAAAATCTTATTTAACTTAAATAAGAAGAGTGCCAACCATATATGGGTGACGTCCCCGTGGAAGCATACCCGTCATCCAACTACGGGTGACGCAGCGCCGAACGTGTTAAGGGGATCAGAAAGCTTTTAACGACCGAAAACTGGGTGAAATTCGAATAACGATTGTGGACGAACGAATAAACATACACAAATTTTATTTTTTGCAGGTCTTTTTGTGTATGCTTAACAAACAAATCAAGCTTTGGAAATGTTAAAAATATTAATAATTAAGGAAAATATTTATATCTGAAGGTGACCGCGTGAGTCGTGCACTGTTTTCTTCTTGCCGGAATTCCGGGTGAACGAGTTGGAGTTTTCCGATTTTCTTAGCACCATTTGGTTCGTGAGATTTCTCTCTGTAGATTGAACCTAATTTCTGTGACAAATCGTCACAATTGAAGCAATGGCGACCAAAAATCCAAAAGGTTGATAAATTTCAGTTATTTGTTGTTGCAAACGATATTAAAAAATTAATTTTTATATGCAGACATCGGTTCAGTTTATGGAATACATATTTATCTTCAAATTAAAAAAAATCAAATCGATATCTTCAACCACTCTTGAGTTATCGGGGCAAAACTAATAGGAGATACTGTTTTGAGAAAAACGCGATTAAACTTTGGGACCAGTATTACGGCTACACACATTTTTCGCATTCCTGAACTCAATTTTGCGAATATCGAAGTTTTTCTTGCGCCAATGTGTTCTGAAAAAAATGTACTAACCGATTATGTGAAACACCAAAAATTGATTTTTCTGAAATTTTAAACCTTTCTGGTCCCCTTAAAGTCGCTAGTAGGATTATGATCACACAGACGAACAATGCATGCGACGGTGCATGACGAACTTACGCGTATGTGTAAGAGCCTGTTCGCAGTTCTCGCAATATCAATTAACTCCATGTGTCAAGAAATCTCTAAATTCCTTTGTTTTCGGCGACGTGAAACTTTAACCTCTTCGGACCCTGGGCACATTGAAATGTATTATACATAATACTTTTCGTGCTGTATTTTATTACGTATATTATTTTTACGAATACAAATTTTATTTTTTTATACAAATATTCCTCAGGATCTCCTTAATGTTACAAATTTTGCGTAAGGACCATATGTCCATTAAAATGTACATTTACAAATTATAAATAAATAAATAAATATTTCTGTAAAAAGTATATTGTTTCTTTCATCCACACAAATTAAGTTAATTTTGGTATAAAAAATCATTTTTCTTAAAAGACAACAAATTTGGTTCTGAAGGGATTAACGTGACGCAGCGTGTGTGGCGTAATATTTTTAAAGTTGCGTTGTGAACTTTTTGAATGTGACGCAGAGTGTGCGTAATGGAATTTTTGAACGTGCGTCATAAAGTTTTGAACGTGGCGTAGCATGTGTGCCATGAAAATGTAAATGTGAGGGGCAGTGTGCGTTATCAAATTTTGAATGTGTGTCATGAAATTTTCAGCTTGACGCGCATGTACGTCATAAGATTTTGACGATATCCTTATTTTTAACGAAATAAATATTTGGTGTTCGCGATATGACGGCATCTGTTGAGGCAAACTTAACGATGCGTCATGTAAAACCATTTGTTATTGTGCAACTATTCATATTTGTAACTTATGAAAGAGAAATATCAAAGATTAATAAATCAAAATTTTGAACTTCAAAGCCCGTAATTATTGCGTCATATAAAGCCATTTGTTATTGTGCAACTTTTCATATTCATAACTTATGAAGGAGAAATGTCAAAGATCTCAGCCCGTAATTATTGCAAATGCTAACATCACCTCTTAGGACCCCACTCCGAAAATCCTCAACTTTCATAAGACGCACCTTTTTATTTATCTACCCCTACAAACCAGATGCCCCTCTCAAACTAAAAAATTCCAGTCGTCATATTTATCGTGCGTAACCAAAATAAGCTTCCAGTTTTACAATTTTCACGAATATTAACATAATACCCCCTTCCACTTGCAATCTGAAGACCCAAAACTTTCAAGAAGTGCAATGTATTTATCTTTCTCCTACAAGCAACGCGGTCGTTAAAAATTATCAAGCTCCAATATTCTTATTAGCGCAACACAGCCAAAAAAAGTTTTAATTTCGTCATTTTCAAAAAGTTTCATTTAACCAAACGAAGTCAGTTTTCACGAAACGCAAAGAAGTTTTCTTATGTACGAACGCGAATATAAAGTTAATGAAGAGTAGATAGTCGGTATCCGAAGTACATACGACCGGGTTTTGTATTGAGGTTATTTTCTACGACCTTGCGCAATTCTGCCCGTAAATGGATGTGCTGATGCATCATTGAGCAAACGCACGTTCGCGGCATTCAGTACAATCGAATGATCCGCTCATTTCCTGACGTTCACTAGAAATGACCTCGGATCGTCAAAGGAGATAAGATCGCACGCATGATTACACGCAACGTTGTAAAATCTTCCATTTATGAGTCCAGCACTGAACCGCTGGATATTGAGGCGAAAGTTCTGCGTGAAAAAATAAATGTGCGTAAATGTGTCTGAATCTTGGTTAACACTGTATTCAACTATTCCTTTGAATCAGACCCACGGGAAGGTGCGTTTTATGAAAAAAAATAATGTGAATACAACATTTAGACTGTATAAATGAAATTGTGGTCGCACTTCGGTCGAAAAATGAATTACTTGTTAAGTAGGCTGATTAACCCTTTCGAGACTTTTGGGACACATATGCCCAGTCAAGTTTAATCGAGGATTCTAACTATCAATTTACTAAAATTTCTTGCACCTTTCTAGTACCACAATTTCTTGCTGTCAAAAAGTTCGTTAAGTGTAAAATATCAGCGGGGTAACATCATTTCTAGGTAATTTTCAAAAAGTGATTACGGTATATAGATAAAATGAGCCGATAAGTTTTTGCTTTGTATTTTATTAGCTCTCTTTTTAATATTTTTATGTAGGCAATTCAAATTACTTAGTTCTTTATGTACAAAAAGCTGTGGAACATATATATACCATCCGTCTTTCAAACCGGGATAATGATGTCCCAGCAGTTTTATAATCTCCAAACGTTGTTTTTATATTACTTTTTTTTTGCTATTCCATATAATACACTACATGTGTATGAATTCAGAATAAATTTTGTCATCATTTTTATAAGACTAATGGGACATATATGCACTAGTACAGAGACCGAGTGAAATATATATGTCCCAGGCTTTAATTTTCCACTGATGTAAACAAAATAATTTTTTTTACCCTATTATAATGAATAAATTCTGCACCTGAAGTATTAGAGTTGTAACCTGCCTCTTTTTACGACGTTACCAAAATTTGGATAGCAGTAAGGACGACGGCGCGACAATAATAGCTCTCACATTGTCCCTCTAGTAGGAATAGAATTAGGACAGTTTGGGAACAGGAACACTGTTTCTTTGAACTTGTAGTTTTCCTTTGTACCTCGTCGAACAGCAATAAGGAGATCGGAAAACAGAAAACGATGACATGAGAGTCAAGGGAATCGACTATTTAAAAACGTATCAATGCTATAACGTAGTCGTTGTATAAACTTTTATATATATAACTTTTTCCATACGGAAATGTTTACAACGTATTATCTACGTTGTTGTGATCAAAATGAAACTAAATTTGACATAATTCAATCCATATTTATTTCTGAGTACTCATTGAGAAACTTATTTTTAAGTATCAAATAAGTACTAAATGTGGCCCACATGGTATCGCGTTTGGTTTCATTGTAATGGAAAAAATGTCATCAACACGTTATGATAATTTTCAGATTAACCCTTTGACTGCTATGGAAACATATATGCGCCCGCCGAAATCCATCGGTGTAGACTATGGACGCATATACACATATGCGCTTCCCAATCGTTTCGATTTCTTACCTACTGCAGCCACAGTTGTCAACGTACGAGATAAATACAGACGTGTTCTTTATCAAATAATTCTCTTGCATTATTTAATTTGCCGTAAATTAAGAATTACCATTAGAACTTCGTTGCACCTTACATAATCAATGAAGAATTCAAACTATCGAAAAGTATCTCGTCCTCAGCGTGCGCTTCGGCCGGGAGTATTCAGCAGTTAAAGAATTAATAAAAATGCAAATAAGAAATTATATTATTTACAATATACAATTATAAGTGATATTATTGCATTATCGTTATCATCAAAGGAGTCACCCCGCATGACTGCATTTTGGTTAAAATAACATAGGCGCAGGTCTCATTTTTACCTGAGCATAGAAATACCGAATAGGACACTGCGAGAGAAGAACTAGTAAAGACAAAGTGCCATAGTTTTCTACACAATTGTATTTTGTCTAGCCGAGGCAATTGTTTGATGTACCCGAGAATTAGGGAATATGGACGACAGTTAGACTTTACGCGTAGCACTATTTAGTCCGCTGCGAGTATTCGAGCGACATAGAGTAAATTGACAACCAACGTGTATGTGTATAACGGAAACATACCTTCGAATAATATTCTTATTGTATTTTATTGAAATTTCGAGTTTTGATAGTCAACTGGTAATTTTTTATTTTACACGAGGAGTATACACATCATACGCACCACAATAGAGATTTGGTCCGACGTGTATACACGTCAAACGCGGTTAACTGCTTAACCCTTTGTGGACGAGAGGCGACTCTCAGTCGCCACAGCAGGACGAGTGGCGAGTAAGAGGCGACAGTCGGTGTACATGTAAGTTTTCGTTATATCCAACCGATAGGATCGTACTATTGTTTCTTAGAGAGGTTGCTTAGCTGTTTGGGTTCTTTTATATTATGTGTGAACTGACACGTCATAACACAGATAAGATAATGAAAGATTCTTCAAAAAGTGCAGCTCTGACAACGGTTCCGAAATCAGTTGAGACTTGGCAAGTGTGGCAAAAGCATCAGAAGAATTTGTTTCGTGATTTTGTGTGAACCCATATAAAAAATGGATTTCACAAATGAAAGCTCTAGTGAAGACGAATTTTATTTTATATTGTTCATGTGGGATAGAAAGTGACCAAAGCGATAGTGGATAGTGACCAAAGTATCACACAAAGCGAAATTACAGATCGTAATTCTTGTAAAGATATAGTTTTAAAGATGTAAATATAGATAAACAATCGAAATATAACGTTTTTATAAGATAATTTATATGTAAGATCATTTTATTGTATCATGTAAGTCATTCAACACATTAGCAAAAATCACCCGGCCGAAAAAGTCGTCGTCCGCAAAGGGTTAACCCATTTGCATCATCGCTTTAAATCAGCAATCTTACTAAAAAATCCGACATACACAGCTAAACGTTGCCGATATCAGCATGCGCAAGGAAGACATTGAGTGTTTATTGTCATTAGAAATAGTGTTATAGGGTTATTCAAATTATTGTATAGTCTTCGTATTTTCCAGAACTATTTTTTTGACTAGTTCCACGTTGAAAAATAATTCGAAAACATCGCGCCTGGACATTCCATTGATGTTGATGGTTACACCACTTGCGGCAGTAAAATCATGTAATGTTGGCATACAATTTCGTTTTTCCCGTAAGAAATCTCCAGTTTCAATACTATCGGGCTGGTCATCTTCACTACTATCTATTAGAGCTATTTTGTTAAATTTTATTATCTATTATTTTTTCTATTATTTTATTATTTTGCACTTACAGCCAGAAAAGTAAGAAAAATAATATTTTATACAAAATTCTTTATTGTTTGTTTATCGTACAGACTCTTTAACAATTGCTGATAAGCTGAAAACAAAAATTATTGTATGCGGATTTATCCGCTTCCGGTGGTAATGGTCAGGTTTTGTTAGCGGATTATTCAGTCAAATGATGCAAATGGGTTAAATATTACTATATATTTTTATACATTTTTTAAATTCTTTTACTTCTATGCGCATTTTGCTACTATTTTAGAATTAGGGCCTGTGTCATAAAATAATTCGTATTACAAATTATTATTAAAAAACCGAAAATATAAATGATTTTTAAAAAGTTGTTTCTTTACAAATTAAAACGCGAACTTTGAAATAACAAAATGCTGTACAACAATGAAACACACACGATCGACACAGAGCTACCGATGTAATGGCTATACTGACCGACTGATTTTTACGCTCTCAGAATGTCGACATTAATTTTTTTTCGCTAACCATTTGTTAGGAGAATACGCGAGACTTCGTTACCCTGGTAACGTAACAAGGAAGTCTATTTTTAGTTCCCTAAATAGCTGATTGAGTTGAAGAAACTTGAAAACGAGATATCTCGTCGCCCGGCTACAACGTTCGGCTTACTAAAGACGAGATATCTCGTTGCCCGTCCGCAATGTGTTAAATACTTTTTAACTTTGCGTACCGTTAATAGTTCGTGTATTTATTACCGTGAATGACTGAAATTGGAGAATGTCGACTTTCACCGGTGAATGTCAACAGATACCAAATACGTCGGTGAAAGATCGAATATTTCATTACATTGTTGTACATTCGGACCCTCTCCGGTGTGTGTCGACAATCACAGATATGCTCTGGTGGAGGTCCAAAACAGAAGAGTCAAAAAAGCGTCATAATAGTTTAAGTTGTAAAAGCAAGGGACTCTTGTGCAATTCAAAGTTTCATAATAGTTTAAGTTGTTGGAATAAATAAGATTTGAATCACATAAGTAAGTAATTTTTTTATTACTATTACTTTCTTTTCTCATGTAGAATGTACTGTGTGTTTTAAATTCTTGGTCATTCCTTTCAGAAAGAGAGGCGAAAAAGTTACGTCACCCTTGTGACGTTTTATAGCGACTAAATTACAGAGAAGAAAATATAAATCTCCAACATGTTCAACATTCACCATTCGTGCATGGTGAATGTCAACATTTACCGGTGTAAGTCAGAAATAAGGGTATTTAGTAAATATTTCGGACATACACCAAGCGACTATGTGAATGTTGACATGCACGGGTGAAAGTCGACATTCTCCAGATTTCGGTGTTTCACTATGACATATTCATTTCATATCATCCTCACTAAAAGAACCCACATATGTGCGCCCATAGCCGTCAAAGGGTTAAAGTGCTCCAGTCCGTCCATTCATTAAAGATCCGTAACAAGCCGCCATTCTCTTCCGCACGCGCCTAGAACCTCTCCGCAAGCAATGATCCCACGACACAGCCGCCGGTAAATGACTGTGTAGGCACACATTTCCGAATGCACGAACGGTTCATGTTTCGTCGGACCTGTGCAGACACGAAGTCACGTAGAATTCATGTTGGCCGCGGTTAAAACGAGGGAACGTGCTAACGGAGGCCAGGGTGGAAGAAACATTGGGAGAGGAATAGTGGGGAGGCAGAAAGAGAGAATAACGAAGCATCCGGTATGGGAGGGTTGAGAGAGAAAGGGTAAAAGAGGCACGCTATGGATTCCGCAGATGCAAATTTGCCTAGGCCATCGCAGGATCGTGATCGTTTGTTTCGCTGGTCACAGCAGAGGAACGTCCTAAAGTATGGAGAAGCACATACGTATGTATAGCCGGGCCAGGAGAGCGTAGACTTTCTGACCGGCGTGCACACTGGTGGCAAAAGTCGTGTACGGAATTTTATTCTTTTCGATGGACAATTGATTTCGTTGTTTATCAGGTATGCATCGTCGGTATAGTGATTTTCCTGATGTTCATTTTGTTTAAATGTTTTATCTTGTTTACGTAGATTAATTTGTTTAGTTATAATTATTTATTCTTCATGAAAATATTGAATTTGTAAGCGTGTTTTTTTAGTTAACATACAATTTTTACTTTTGAGTTAATTAATTGAATATTATATAATTATTATAATTATCTGTTATTTTATTATAAGCAAACGTCTTTCCATATATTTTGTTAATGTGGAAAAAAACTGGTTTGAAAGAGTAGAAACATTTAGTTGCAGAACAGGTTATACGCGAAGCTCCATTACGCATAATTATTTTCGTTTATCATCCGAAACTTTCGTTTCCTTTTTTTTATACATTTTGTTAATACGGGACTTAGATGTTAGAAAGCTATACAAACACGTACTATTCTATGCGGAGTATTATTATACGGTCTGTCGATAACAAATAATTCATTTCAGTTTATGATCAAAGGTTTTTTGATATATTTTGTTAATGCGTAGAATACATCTAACAAAGGAATACACACACATGTTGCCAAAAGAGTAGGCTTCGATGCAAACCATGCCAATCGCAAGATACTTGAAGACATAGTACAAACTTTGATCCCATTTGAATCAAAAAGTAAGATTTTTGGTCACAGAAGCTCTGCAAAATATGAGCATAATCGGTGACTCACAAATTTGGCCCTTCCCTGGTAAGTTGAAAATGTCTTGAAAAGGAATATACATACATGTTGGCAAAAGAGTAGGCTTGGAAGCAAACCACGTAAATCGCACAACTTGAAGTCATAGTACACACTTTGATCTCGTTTGAAACAAAAAGTAATATTTCTGATCTCTACAAAATACGAGCATAATCGGTGACCCACAGATTTGGCCCTTCCCTTGTAAGTTTAAAATGTCTTGGGAAGGAATACACACACATGTTGGCAAAAGTACAAACTTTGATCTCAATTCAAACAAAAAGCAATATTTTTGGTCACAGAAGCTCTGCAAAATATGAGCATACAGTGACCTACAGATTTGGCCCTTCCCTTGTAAGTTCAAAATGTCTCGGCATGCAACTTTATGCATCCGGTAATATTTAGCGTGTGTGGAGCGTTGCACTTGCGCCACGACGCGGAAAGATCGTTACAGATGCATGATGTGTATCCGCAATAGGGTCGTGCAGCGGCGAATATGTAAACCCATGGCGTGCCCGCACGGAGTCAAATCTTGTTGCTTCTCCTTTTCTGCTTCAACGTACGTCGCCACCCACCGAACGATGGCTTTGTCAAAACAGAATGCTCTTGTGTGTCATGAGCACGTTTGCAAACACGCTTTACTCCGAGGCAAGCATACGTGTGCATGAATAATTTACGTGCTCACGTTAAGGGGGGTCTGGGTCGATGGAAAAAATAAATAGAACATTTTGTTTTGGATTTCTTCAAAGTTTGAGCCTACCGATTGTTAGTTCTTAGTGACTGATTGTGTAATGGGTAATGTTTCTGAGGTTTAAACCCTTAACGCTCCAAGTGTGCTTCTCAAGCACCAGTGATGAAATAAAAAATAATAATCCTGAGTCAGTTACAAGCGATCAGTAAAGACAGTCAGATCTGAACCTCTTTTATTGTTAGTAAATCAGCTCGTAACTTTCGGAATAACAATGTGTATGGCAGGCCTTCCGGAACACATAAGGAATAGCGTTTAGATGGAAAACTCCATATAATAAATCAGTTGCCGAAAGGGAGAAAGAAAAAGTGCCTTTTTTGTTCACCAAAAGGAAGTAATGCGGTAAAAAAACATTTCTCTACTGTGACACCTGTGAATGCAAACCCGATTTGCATCCCAATGAATGTTTCAAAAATTTCACACATTACTCAATTATAATTAATGTAAATATTGTAATTAAAATTATATTACTCCTGAGATGAATAAAGATTGTTTTGAATGGCTTTAATATTATTATTTACACGTCATTGTAGCATTTAAAATCTGGCACTTAAAAACTTGCAAGTAGAAATATAATGAGAATAAGTTGGAGTTGCTGGTCGATATTCACAATGAAAAGTCGGAGCGTTAAGGGTTAATAGGCAATGGATGAAGCTTTGAATATTGTACAAAGACATATTATTTTGTTCTATTCACACCAGAACGGGTTTGAACAACTTGAGTAGTAATCAACCGTTACTAATTCAACACAAATAACGACAAAATTAGACCAACAAAAGAGCGCATTCTATTGAAGTCAACATCATTCACATTTGCGTCGACCAAATAAAAATTTCAAGTGAACTGATTCATTGCCAAACATTTACCATTGATTTATCAACTAATAATTGACGTTTTAATCAATAATTCGAAAAATATTAAGATCGCAAATCAGACCTGAATAATCGCTTTTACTCAGAATGCAAAATGCACGCAAATAAAAATGCACTTAGTACGAGGACATTTCACTGAAATTAACGACACTGACATTTCAACACGTTGAACGCCCAGCGTAAATCAGTGGAGTTTTTTCCGGAGCCCAAATCCGAGACTCGGAGTGTAATCAGCGCGATAAGAAAGAGGGATACAATGCAATGCGTCGTTTAAATGTAACCACAGTTTATTTTCTGATATATTAGAGGATATTTTTTAGAAGATATGGTTTTGGGAAGTATAATCTTTATTTTTAGAGATTTTTTTTTAAAGAGGATTAAAAGATAATTCTGTGGAAGATGCTTATAAAGTATAAAAAACCTCGAAGTGGGTAATACGATAAGCGTTCCGAAAAAACTCTACGAGAGATTTCATTGCGCCAGAACTTTCAGTCTCTTCAAAAATTTCAGTTTCTTCAATTCATTTAGTCGAGCAGTATTTTTTGCATATTTTTAACATCTTTATTGATTTCTTGATCCCTAAAATGTTTGTTAGACAGCGCAAAAGTGTAGATGAAAGTGAGCCGAGTAGTGACGAAGAAGTATTCACATTTCTAAGAAAAGTTAAGAATATCATTGTATCAAGTTCAAGCTCGGAAAATGAGGATTTGTATGAGAGTGAAGATTTTGAAGAACTATTAGAAAATCTGGTTACAGAAGGAGAAAATGAACAGATTTAAATTAAAATATAAGTATATTTTTAATGCTTCTTTTCGTTTATTCTATACTTTATTGTTACTTTCTGTTGTTTATGCTCATCATAATTGTGTTACAAATAAAATGATTATAAATTATGTCAAAAATCCTATTTTAATTGGACGAAGAATAGTGCCACCCTTTTACGGGTGACGGGGCAACTTTGGAAACATTGCCGTCACCCATATCTGGGTGACGTGGCGTTCAACGTGTTAAGCAACTAACTACAGAATTCAGTTAAATCTTTTCATTGCAAACCGTTCGTCGTTAATTCAGTATTTGATAACTGCACACAATAATGAAAAAACTAGCAAATTCGCAAACGTAACTTCCACCACCATTAATCAGAGTGTAAAATTCACACGAATAGAATTTCCTTTGAAATCACCGATATACGCGTCTTCACCGACCGACTAGAAAATTCCAGTTAACTCTCTATGGACCGAATTTTTTTTCGTAGTTGTACCAAATCTATGTAACGTGAAATCAAGAAATATCAACCTCGAAATACATATTAACAATGAATTCAGCAGTTTCAACAATTTTATTATAACGAATACATTTTGTAACTTTGAAAAACCAACGGCTTAAAACGTTTGCACTTGTGTGTGTAAGAGCTTAAGTATGGAATTCCATAAAACAGTTGGCGTTTGGCATTAAACATAAATGTACGTTGCATTTCCTTATCTGATGATTTTTTACTTCTAAATTCATCGGCGTTATCAATAATATTTTTAAGTCGTCGGGCAAATACTATTGGATGATCTTCGTTAGAATCAGAATCTGATAAGGAATCTTCGGATTTATTACTGCTAATACTTCTTATTCCCATTCTCTTTTATTTTTATATGATTTGTGTCCATATTTTGGGCCTGTGATATATAAAGCTAAAAAGCAAAGAAAACACAAACTTTATCGCAAATACACCGAACCCTACCATTATAGTCCATCGTGTCTTAAAATTCACGAAGCTATATCACATGAAAATAGTAATAAAATGATTGTTTAAATGCAAACAAATAAGACATTATTGATATACAAACTAAAAGCAATACATTTCTTGCATTTTCCCGTTTGCCTCATAAAATTACGTACGCTTTTTTTGTTTAACAAACACCGATAGATGAAGAAATAATGACAATTGCACAAGACGGTTCCTTTGGCTTCTATTTGCAGACTACTTGCAAAAGCATTTACTTTGACATTTCAGGTTTGAGCTAATAACCGCATCAAGCATGTTATTGGTTACTAAGGAGACATTATATAACAAGATGTATACGCCATCCAGTAAAAAAAAACTAAACTATTTAATAAAATATCGATTTATCGATATGTGACTTCAAAGTCACGCGGGCCCATAGAGGGTTAAATTTATTCATTTCGTGCCGGTCGGTTGTGATTTACCGTAACGATCAAGGCAATCTGTCGGTTTTGTAAACTTGACAACGGCACTGATCTTCTAAATGCGATAAATAGGTGTTCTGACGCGTCGTTAAACGAACGTCGAGGATCCTGCAGCGGAGTCGATCAAAAGCCCGCAGAATCGATATGGCTGATTGAGATTTATGTTGATAACGCGCAGCGAGCCATAAATATGTGTGGCACGAAATTACATAAATCTGTGCGCGACGTTCCTCTCCCATCCTCCTACCGTCTTACATGCACACACACACGCCCCGTTTCTCAGCAACTACCATAACGGCTCATAAAACACCTTTTTCCCATTTCAAATATTCCGGTTATATAAAGTGCGTAAATATATTGACGTAAATAAAGTAGATTCGCATACGAAGTGATTTAGCGGTTGCCTGTTTATCGATGTGCTCGGTAGAAATTTGCTGTAAAAGTAAGTGCCGCGATAATTGGAAGATTTAAATACGTCACGGCGCATTTTAAAAATTCGAATATTCCAAAATGTGGTGGTCAAATGGTGATAACTTGAATAGAAGGTTAGGACGTGGCGTGCTTGGCATAAAAGATTTTAAAATGCTTTTCTAAGCAGATAATTGGGGGAAAAATTATTTTGTTTAGATGCCGCTTGCGTTAATGGATACAAAAATATAGATGGCGCCGTTTGCAAAAGTGATAGCAAACGTAATTTTTGTTATTTTTAAATCCGTGTTTTTTTTTTTATTGACACAGTTTGCAGTCTGCTGAGCGTTGAATAATTTTAATTTTTAGATTTATTGTCAGACTATTAGAAGTAGCCAAAGATAGTAATAACGATTGGCAGCAGGCGTAGTTTAACAGAACTTCATGATTAAACTATTTGCAAATTTGTCGGAAGTATTTAAAAAATATTCTGCTAGACATATGAACGATTATTCACAATTTTGTTTGATACTGAAAATTTCTCTTTCTATATATATTTACTCTCAATCCACAAACTTTCCTACGTGTAGCTGACAATGAAAAGCAATGAAATTAAAGACTATTAGATCTGTTTATGCATGTCACTGGTTTCTATACTAATCGATTTTCTTGAAATGTTAAGTGTGTGCATAATGTGTCGAAACTTCATTTTTACCGTTTATATCACTTGTCCAGACTTTCTTAATTTTGTATCAATTTCAGTACGTTTTCGCAGCATTTTTCGACGATAATTTTCAACAGTACGAAGTTTCAATATAGACTAATGGTAGCGTTATAACGTGGGGAATAACGTAGAAATAACGTTCCAAAATATATTGACGATGCCAATCATAATTAGAAAGCAGCAATGTGCCATACTTTTGTTGTCGACTCCACTCTGTAAACATTTCGAAATAAGAATACCACAAATGCTTACTACGGTAATATTTCAATACGTTTCTTGCATTTTCTCGCTTGCCTCACAAATTATTCGAATAGCTCATATTTTGCGGTGGTCTGTATTACCGAGATTTTCGGAAGAAGTACAAGCTTGAGGTTTATAAGAAATTAATTCATAACCTGCAACTTCCCACCAATACTTTCTACACCAATACCACATTGTTACTCTTACGATTTAATAGTTTCTGGCCGGGCTACATCACCACTATTTTTTCTCACAACCAGCAGGCAGTTTTGTCCAATTTAATCCTTTCGAGGCTGTTTCATTCAGATCAAGAACTTGTAATTGCTTATTTCGAATCGATACTTTGTAGGATTGCTAAGCCAATTCCCTAAAAAATCACTTATGACATCACATTACCCACACTACCAAATACACAAGTATAGTACTTACGTCACGAAACGCGTCATGTGCCACACGTCAAGCAAATTCATAACAATCATATGCTGTTCAACAGAATAATCTGAATAACATTTTCACTTAATAAATTAAACTAAAATTAACATCTTGATTGAATATAAAATAAAACATGAGATTACTTGAAAGAATGATTTATTCGTGTAATTACTTTGCTGAATGAAAATGCCGTCGAGCATTTTTTATTGACACACATTCGATTCTGACGAATTCATGCTACTGGGTGAATCAAAGTGCAATGTGACGTCACATGTTCCGCCGTGTGCGAATTTGTATGCTTATATTGGTCCCCCTTCAGTTTTATACAGTATACCCCTTTCGGGACGGACTTTTTTTTTTAAAGAAAATAAAAGAAACAGATTACATTTTGAATACTTCTAGTGAAGAATTTATTCATTATAATAGGATAAAGGAAAAAAAGATTTTTTTTGCGTCAGTTCAAAGTTAAAGCCTGGGACATATACGTATATCCCACTAGATCTGTGTACTTGTGTATATATGTCCCATTAGTCTTATAAAGATTATAATAAAATTTATTCTGAATTGATACACATGTAATGTATTATATGTAATAGCAAAAAAGTAATACAAAAACAGCATTTGGAAGCTATAAGGTTGTTGGGACATCTTTATCCCAGGTTGAAAGACGGCTGGGATATATATGTCCTACCGCTTTTTCTACATAAAGAACCACGTAATTTGAATTGGCTACATAAAAAAATTCAAAAGAGAGCTAATAAAATACAAACCACAAAACATACCCGCTTATTTATCTATATACAGTAATCACTTTTTGGAAACTACCTACAAATGATGTTACCGCGCTTATATTTTACACTTAACGGACTTTTTGCCAGGAAGAAACTGGTGGTACTAGATTTTAAGGAATGTAACAATAGAGATCCATTCAAAATAAGGCAATGTGCAAGAAATTTTAGTAGATTGATAATTAAAATCTACGATTAAACTTGACTGGGACATATATGTCCCAACAGTCTCGAAAAGGGTTAATGCGGTCAGTATTAATGCGTGTTGGAAAAAATTGATAACGGATCTTCACAGCTTTGAACCGACGCGTTTTTAATGGAATAAATTGTTTGGCGGAATTAATAAAACACTCTTCGATATTAATTTCAGTTGCTGGAATAATGCCGTCTATAGAATGCTGTAAGAATTTCAGGAGCTTTCGGGATTAGCGTCCATAAAAGAAGTTTCGGTGATTTTGAAAATTCCGAAAACGTCTCGAAAGGAATAACTTACCACATCACTAATTCATTAACTGTACTATCTTCCCCGAGTAACGCGCAATTTCCCCTTAATTCCATTAATATCTTAACATATCACGCACTAAGTAGTTTAAGATAACTATACTTTGTTGCCAACTATTTGTTCACGTTAAGATTACAAACACCGCCCTATACAATCATCTCAACACCAAAGATTCCATAAAATCGTTCTCTTAAAAACCGCCTGTTCACCAGGTCTCACACTCAAATCTTCAATAGGCGAATACTATACAAGCTTGCTAAAACGTCTATGTACGCACAAGTTGATTCATTACTTGACACTTTCTTAACATACAGCAGTAGGAGTAACATATAAAAAATTATGGGAACGAAATCGTTTAGTAGTTCTTACTTCACAATTTTCGACAGACAAATACACTAGTCTATATACCATCTATACATGTCTATTACGCACCAGTGCTATACTTTTCCCAAAACCGTCGCAATTTTAATATGCGTAACTGTATATTTCGAGATTGTGGGGGTATTTGCTACTATTATTCGTTCTCAAATGACCAAAGATCGTAAAACAGGATCGGAGAATGTTCGATTTTAGTTGATTACGGTTCGCCGTTATTCGAAAGACTTAGCATAACGTCCCGACAACACTCATGAAAAATCGACTCCACCGTGGCAACGCCGCTGATAATTTATTTGCCATCTGAAAATTCGAAATACTATCCGAACGTAATGGGGTTCGAGAGATGAAGTGCATGACCCCTGGAAATCATTCTCGATCGTTTCGAGATCCTCGACGGGAATCGACGGCGCATCTGACTCACAGGTGTACAACTCAGGTGCATTTCAGACAGCCATAGAGGGAAAGGACCAAGCAGCGGAAGGAGGCATTCCAACACGAGCCCAGGTCGAACTCCGTAATGATACCGAAGTGGAAGAGGTCAAAACGGAGATAAGTCCGAGTTATGGATCGGCCGACGGATAGGTTGTCGACTGTGATCTCTCGATGCACACTCTTCAACAGCGAATCTTCCGGTCTTGACGATTGGTCACTTACGAACTATGCTAAACGACTGTTAGGTAATCGAGAAAGTCCTATTTTTTCTCGTAAACGGCATTACGGAAAAGTGGTGCGGAGTCACGTAAAACTTGATTGAAAGTAATTAGGTTCGTAAATAAAGGGTATCTTAACCCATTTGCATCATCGCTGTAAATCCGCAATCTTACTCAAAAATCCGACATGCGCAGCTAAACGTTGCCGATACCAGCATGCGCAAGGAAGACTTTTAATGTTTATTCTCATTAGAAATGCTGTTATAGGGTTATTCAAATTATTGTATATTCCTCGTATTTTCCAGAACTATTTTTTGGACTAGTTCCACATTGAAAAATAATTCGAAAACATCGCGCCTGGACATTCCGTTGACGTTGATGGTTAGACCACTTACGGCAGTAAAATCATGTAATGTTGGCATACAATTTCGTTTTTCCCATAAGAAATCTCCAGTTTCAATATTATCGGGATGGTCATCTTCACTACTATCTATTAGAGCTATGGCACGTTTACGCTTATGACATATTTGGATTTCTATGCTTGAATCCGAATCCGAACTGTAATTCATTGTGGTAACCTAAGTTTATTAAATTTTATTATCTATTATTTTTTTATTATTTTATTATTTTGAACTTACAACCAGAAAAGTAAGAAGAAGAATATTTTACACAAAATTCTTTATTGTTTGTTTATCGTACAGACTCTTTAACGATTGCTGATAAGCTGAAAACAAAAATTATTGTGTGCGGATTTATCCGCTCCCGGTGATAATGGTCAGTTTTTGTTTGCGGATTATTCCGTCAAATGATGCAAATGTGTTCACCCGTTAACTGTATGTTACACAATATATGTGACATGTCTACGTGGGCAGTCCGATAAGTACTTAGCTTACAAAAGGAAAATGAAAATTTTGGAAAATTGACGATTTATTTTTCAACATAGTCTCCTTTTAACTCGATACACTTGATCCAGCGATGCTCCAACTTCTTTAACCCGTCTGAAAAATACGTTTTCTGGAGATCTGCAAAGTAGGCCTCCGTGAGGACGATAACCTCCTCATTCGACTCAAATTTCTGCCCAGCGAGTGACTTTTTCAAGTTTGGGAAGAAACAGAAGTCACACGGGGCCAAATCTGGAGAATACGGTGGATGGGGCAGCTGTTCGTAGCCTAGTTCAATGAATTTGGCTGTAGCTTGGGCAGAGGTGTGAGCCGGTGCGTTATCGTGGTGAAAGAGCACGTTTTTCTTCGCCAAATGGGGCCGTTTTTTCCTTAATTCGGCGTCGAATCGGCTCAATAATTCGGCATAGTACAGCCCTGTGACTGTTTTGCCCTTCTCCAGGTAGTCACCTTTCCGGCCGATAGGACAGTCTTCGCCTTCTTCGGAGCACATTCGCCGGGCGCAGTCCACTGTTTCGACTGTTCCTTGGTCTCTGGTGTGTACCAGTGGATCCACGTTTCGTCGACAGTCACAAAACGACGTAGAAACTCTTTCGGATTGCGCTGAACCCTTTCGCTACTACGGGCGACTATAGTCGCCCTCCATGATACGCTACTTGTGTACGACGAGCGACTATAGTCGCCCGACCAACACTCCAACTTGGCACATTTATCATGGATCTCTTGTTCAGTATGTTGCTTTTTTTGTTAGAGAGCATAGCATTATTGCATGTGTCTATTCTCGATCAGCCGTAGCTTTCGTCAGAAATGTTCTTTTCCTAAAAAAATTCATAATCGTGACATTTTTAAGAGTGGGCATAAAGTCAAATTGTGGAAAAGACCGCCGTAGCGAAAGGGTTAAACAGTGTCAAACACTGCTCTGAAGTGGTCTCACCGATGCGCTTGTTATCCGGAGTGAGCAAACGCCAAACCCATCGAGCAGAAAGCTTTCTCATGCCCGATATTTCATGCAGGATATGCCCACGTTTCATCGCTGGATCAAGTGTATCAAGTTAAAAGGAGACTATGTTGAAAAATAAATCGTCAATTTTCCAAAATTTTCGTTTTTCCTTTGTAGGCTAAATACTTATCGGGCTGCCGAGGAAATTTGAGGAGAAAAAAAAATATTAGACTTGTAAGTAAATTTATAGTTTGAGAGCACTGTTTGTCGCGAAACACTCATGAATATAGAATTCTCCAACAGATTCTACATGTCGCAACCCGTAGCTTCTTTGTTTTTCCTGAGGGAGAAAGAAAATCGCCTCTTAATTAACCTCAGTGATAGCGAATCGACAAATGAGGCTAAAACGCTCGACAGTGTAGACATACTTGAATTTACAATATGTGTGATTTGTAAGAGGTCTTGCAGGAACGATAAAAAGAAAGAAAGAGCGAACATGTTGCATGAGTGACTATTATCGTTTATTATCGGCTGCCTAACGATAACCCTATCATTTAGCCATTTACAACAGTCCACTTTTACTAAGGTATATTATGCATTTCACAATTTTATTGGCTTGATTCTACTGGACCCCTTTTCAATTAATTCGTGACACCTAGAATAATAACAGATTGTTACTTAGAATATTTACCAATAGTATACAGGTTTTGTACTGAAATACGACTATAACTGTATTTGCAATATAAATTCGATTATTGTTTAAAAACAACGCCCACTGTGCAACAAATCAGCTACTCGCCAGTAGAGCACGTTTTTTGTTGTTCATGCTAGCGTTATTTAATGCGTAATTATGAAAACAATCCGAGTGTTTCTTCTTCCGTAATTAATGTTGGTACTAACTGTGCAATTCATTGTTGCCGGTGTGCACTACGCAAAAACGATAAACAATCGCATTTATGTATTCCGCCTGAGTTAAAAATTAACGTTACTCAACGCATAATAATAAGAGCAAATACGGTAATTCCTCTTCATAATTAACTTTGGTATTGTTGAGTTTTTTGTCGGTGATACGTGCTTTAACCCTTTCGAGACTGTTGGAACACATAGGTCCTGGTCAAGTTTAATCGTAGATTCTAACTGTCAATCCACTAAAATTTCTTGCACATTGCTTCATTGCGAATGGGCCTCTATTGTTAAATTCCTTAAAATCTAGCACCACAATTTGTTGCTGTCAAGAAGTCTGTTAAGTGTAAAACATCAGCGCGGTAACATCATTTGCAGGTAGTTTTCAAAAAGTGATTACGGTACATAGATAAAATGAGCCGGTAAGTTTTTTGCTTTGTATTTAATTAGCTCTCCTTTCAATATTTTTATGTAGCCAATTCAAATTAGTTAGTTCTTTATGTACAAAAAGCGGTGGGACATATATATCCCACATATATACCCCATTCTAAACGCTGTTTTTATGTTACTTTTTTTCCCTATTACATATAATACACTACATGTGCGTCAATTGAGTGTAAATTTTGTCATAATCTTTATAAATATAATGGGACATATATGTCCCAGGTTTTAACATTGCACTGGTGTAAAACAAAAATAATTTTTTTTCTTTCACCCTACTATAATGAATAAATTCTTCACCTGAAGTATTAGAAATGTAACCTGTCTCTTTTATTTTCTTAAAATAAAATCGTCTCGAAAGGATTAAGCAAATACTAAAGATAGTACATGGAATAATCACAAATATGCAGTCCCTTTGAATTGAAACCAAACCTTCCTCGGCCAATCCATCACGGTGAAAATTAACGTGTCTCCTCTTAGTTTTTACCGCGCACAATCTTCTAAACGCATTTTTCAGATGCCCCCGACTCGTACATCTAGCATAACATATCGTTGATGTTGTGTTTCGTTCGATTTTGATCCTGTCATGGGATTGACAGGTTTCCAAACACAGCGTTGTTACACGGTGTTTTAACACCCATGCTTTAAGTCACTAACATGTCTAATCGTGTCGTCATATCTGTCCCGGCGAAACAGCATGAAATTTAACCCCTTGCCGTACTTTGACGAGTCTGACTCGTGATGAGAATTTCGGGCCAAACGTGAATATCACGAGTCTGACTCGTGATCAAAATTTCGGACCAAACATGAATATCACGAGTCGGACTCGTGATCAAAATTTACATATTGTATCAGAAATATAGACATGAAAAAAAAATTAAAATACTTTTCAAAATTGTTGGCTTAAATTAAATTCAATTCCACATGAGCATCATCGCATGAAATTAGTAAGGAGACGACTACTTCAGAGGCAATCGTAAGGTATCATTTGTTTTAAGTTCCGACAATATGTCTCAGCCGCTTTGACTCCTTTGAAATTGTTACCGCAAGATATAATTGACTATTTAAATAATTTTCAGGCTTCTTTGATTTCAAATAGTGAATACCATTCCTCTTACTTGCGAAAAAGTACAGTTAGATGTGGCGCGCGCGGTCGGCTAAATGTTAACTTAAGCTAGCTAAACAAATATTGATGCATTTCCGTACGTTCGCTTACGGACCGAATAAAGTGGAAAATTTATGAAAATAATGTCCCATTTTATTGGGTCAAACGTTTAAACAAAATATATTTGATCAAATTTCTTACGTGTTTTAAAAATATTAGAGCGTCCTCGGCAGGAATTTGTAATTATTAAATTTTGGTGGTGTGTGTGTATATACAGAGCGATAAAGTGATCTGTGAAGTGCGGAGGAAGGGAGAACTCCCATATTATGGCACGGGTTGAGAATAGAATAAATCAAATTACAACTGAAGAGAAAGCCTATGGATTTCGAAACATGTAGATAAAAAATCAAGGAATCGAAGTACACCAACGAAACTAAGCCGTTCATTTGAACACATCAATTTTAACCAAATTAAATATAATATATACAATGCTCTGTTAGCATGTTTACTACGCCGAAATACCAATTATACTCAAAAACTCGCCAGAAGTTGTAACCTCTCAAATTTTGGTGTGTTCAGATGAACACCTTATCTTGGTTGATATATTTTATTAACTAAATGGTTCTCTCTACTTGTATTGGAGTCCTGAAATTTAAAGCAATTAAGTATATCAAGGAAATAAAGCGTTCATCTATATACACTAGAACCCGACAATTTGTAACAAATTTGATAAAACAAAAGAAAAATGCCTCAAGTAGATCGCTTTTCACCTCTTCGCTGCATCAAACGTACATTTTTTAGGAAAGTTGGAGTGCAACTTCTTTTTCTAAATGATACATTCCAGTAAAATCCCCTGAAAACGTGTAAACCAATAAAAAAAAAAAAAAAAAATTTTGACATTGTATAATTTCTAAAATATTAGCTTTCAAAATCGACTACCACCTAAAATTTTGAGTCAATACTCAAGGACTGTCAAGACTAGGAACATAGCATATGCGTTACGTAATACCTCTTCTGATTGACCGATGATTCAGTATATGGGTCATATACAAGTTACTATTTTCAGTCGGTTATCAGACAGCAATGAGAATAGTGATACTATTAGCGGTGTAAAATGTTCAATAAAGCATGTATTGGGCTTTGATGTGTTATTGAATACCTTATTTCTTTTGATAAAAACTAAAAATCCCTACGCTGGGTCACAATGGGTTCAACATTGCTCTTGCGCTAAATAGTCACGAGAAATGGCTACACCGGGAAAACAGCTCTCAATAAGACATAGATGTAGGATTTAAACAGGTGAAACTAGGGAATATAATATTTATAAACAATAACAACACAATCAAGACACTTTAGTTTTATTTCCTAATATTTTGCCATTTCGTCGTTTCGCTTTTTCGTGTTTACATCGTTTCGTCTTTACATCTTATCGTATTTACGATTTGTCGTCAACTGACTACTACGCAACCAAATAATACAATTCAACAAACTCGTCAGCTATGATACCTCAGTATAATAATTGAGGATTATAGATGATCTTTGCTCGCCAATTAGAGGACCCTGTATTTGCAATCCTACATTGAGTATCCTGAAAGCCTATCAACGAGAATAAAGCATTCATCAAAATATACAACAACCCCAATATAATGGAACAATGTGGATGAAGAAGGAAAATTGATGTAGCATATTGAAAGTAAATTTTCCGTTTATTCTATGTTCGAGTCATATCCAAAATATAAATAGCGCTGAGAATGTTCTTGAATACCTTATTTCGTTTGACAAAAAATAAAAATCCGCACATTCCGTAGCATTGGAGTCAACATTGCTATTGCGTTAAATAGTGACGAAAAATGGCTACACCAGGAAAACAGTTGTTAATAAGACATTGAGTATCTTGAAAACTATCAACAACGATAAAGAAAAAAAATCATCAGACTGTACAAAAAAAACCAATATAATCAAACAATATGGATAAAGCATATTGAAAGTAAATTTTCCATTATCTCCATGTTCAAGTCATACCCAAAATATAAACAGTGCTGAAGGTGTACTGTCTAAACATTATCTGAGTACAGTTCTGTTACAGGACGTGAATCTCGGAAGGGTTAACAGAATTTCTGCTTCCAGCAGATCCTTCAGAAATCCACAGACGCACGTAATATACGCAATGCACTTGCCGACGTGTAGCAGAGAGCGAGCTGGAGGACGAAAGCCAATGCCGCGTGTAATCAGGTGAAGCGAGGAAAGAAATGCATGGCATGTATCATGAAGCACGCCAGTTCAAGGTCATGACTCGAAGACAGATGTGGGTGCTGTGCTATTCATGAGACCGTGCGGACGAGATACAGTGTATTCCTTCGAAAAACTGCGGGTACTTCACTTGCGGCTCGACGTATTCATTTACTGACTCCCGACGATTACGATTATTTATTGACTTTTTCGGATTATCCCGCAGCTGCGCAATGTGAAGGATTATTTATGTTGATGCAAATGATTCCCGTTCGTCTTGGTGGAGATTCACTTTATTACTTATCAAATTTCACCTTTTTCTGCGTCAAGTACAGGAATTAATGATCAGAAAGGGAACTCGTTTTTGGTCGTATTTTTGTTGAGAAATATAACGGACATCAATCAAAAGCCGCCCCTTGTTTATTACACTTGGTATCGATGTAAGAAACAGTACGGATAATATATGTCTGTTTCATAAGTAAGAAGTTAGTTGGGCAAATAATGCAAAAACTGCGGAAATAAAAACTTCGTTTGGGACAACATTGCATTGTCAATTATATTGTAATAAATAATGATTCACCGTGAACCTTAAAAAGTCTAACGTTTCAAGTGCTTGTGATAGACAATTCTAAAAAGCATCCTGTTTGGTCAATAAATAAATATTGTAATTAAATCGCAAATTGAATATGGTGCCGTAAAAACGGATGTGACTTATGTTTTATCTTTACCGTTATTTTTAATGAAATTAGAAATTTGTACAGTCAATTGACGATGCAAAAATGCACTGCTTTGACAAGGGTATGCACCTAGTGTCGAAGCGTCAAGTTTTTTTTTAATGTTAAATTTCAACATATTAATAAATTGACCAATCCACACCAAACAAATTTCTAGTTTCAATACCATGTCAAGGAAAAATATTGGTAAAATAGTTATTTAGACAAATCCATGGGGTCATACCTTATTACACATGCGAGGAACTATTTAGGTGGTCGTAATGTATGAGAAAGCGTTACATTTTAGATTGATAGTTTGATTGAACGACACATTTTTCTTTTTCACATCTGTTTAAATGGTCGAATCACGATTACAACATTCGGTAAATAATGAAATAAATCTGAACCCAGAAAAAGGCCGATCATTTATACTAACGTACCAACAAAGACTGAACACCTTTCTTTTGAAAGGTTATTTAGCAGTGCTCTCAGATAGAACGACAATGCATACAAGTTGTGAATCAAGTGCGTATTCGAGTTGGACAGTTACATAACCTTGACTAAAGAGTTTAATTCTTATGATTATGTGTGTAGGTAGGTCATATGATTATCGATTCTTAGGTTCTCATTGGCGATCGGTGGTAAAAAACACACTATTTTTAAAAATATTTTTGACCACAAACCGTTACCTTCCTCCTTGGTTTGAGATTGTATATAATATAATACAACTTAATATAATGTATTATATGACGTGATAAATATATGTGTAACCGCTTCTTAACTGATGAAATATCGGACAATAATTGTGTTGTGGTTATTATTCGGGTAAAAATTACTTTCTACTCTTTAATCGTAATCCATTATTTATTAATATACAATCAAATTAATTCTATAGGGATGTTTGTAAATAATGAAGATATGCCAAATGAAATGAGTATAAAATGTTTAAGATTGGAGCAATAGTTACGACATAATTATCGTTTGATCTTTCTACTTCAATCTATAATATAATAGTACATTAATAATGTAATACAATATCAAACCAAGAAGAAGAGCAACGTGATCGTGTCAAATGTTATGTAAAATTGTGGAAAATTATATTATTCAGGAAATATTGGAACGCGCATTTCTTGATTATCGGTTTACTGCTGAACAGGAGTGCATAGAGGCGTAAGCACACATAAAACGTATTTTAAACTGCAAACCTCTGCGAAGTTAATCATCTATAGGTTTTACGGAGGGAAAAGAACCTGTTATACTTAACAGCATCGTAACCAATCTGTTTCACGATTTTTTTTTAAATTTCTACTGGATTTCTCGAAAACTATTGGTTTAATCTATTTGCAATTTTACATGTATCGCGAGCTTTTTATACTATGCTTTGATATTTTCTTCTCAATGATAAATATAATAGTGATATTTATATTTAATACCATGTACATACATTTTGTGTACATTTTCTATGAGAAGACGAATTTTGCAAACATGATTGGTAACTTCTGTTAAAACGACTGTATAGGAGAATTTACAGAAGACCATGAATCATTTTCAACGATCACTAAAAAAGTCTAGAGAAGATTCAAGTTGAAATATCAATTCGTATTTATAAATTTGTAAAAAAAGTTGTATTTTTATGACATTGCATACAACACCCTTCAGAAACTCCTACAATTCTCCCGCTCAAAAAGCAGTGTTTTTAATTGAATTTCCACTTTCCGAAAATGTCTGCTAAATCGCGTGTAGTTCGTTTTTCTTGAAACTAAGAACTTAAAACGCTGAAAAAATACAGTTAGTTTGGAAAAAATATGCAGTTTAGAAAAAAGATATAGTTAATGAACATACCCAAATGCAGTAAACAAACATTACCTTCTGGACACAACTCAGTGTATTACCTCAGATAAAAAAGTTTTCTTTTTAAAACCTATTACATTCGAAACCTTGCGACAGAACGGCAAACTTCCAACAATGCAATCATTCTCTCTGCGCACTTAGTCATCATTCTATACACACCACCTCGTCACAATGAAAATATCCGTTTCCGCAGATGGCTCAATAGGTAATTCGCAATAAAAAGAAAAGTGACGTTTCCAAAACCCATATTAACGCGTTGACTGCCAAGCGTATCTTTCTATGTTAGAACCGCGATGCAACGAAACACTACAGAATGTGTTTAAATCGTGCAAAATGAAGGTAACGCAGAGTCGTTAGAATCCAGAGTATTGACGCACCGTTTCAATATCAATTGATTTTACCAGATTGCGAATAGGCTTCATTACGAATTTTTTGCATTTTTAGTAAAATCTTTTGCGTATTTTGTTCAAGTGTATTTTGCTATATTAGAACCGCGATGCAATGAAGTACTGCAGAGTATGACTAAATCGTGCAAAATGAAGGTAACGCAGAGTCGTTAGAAGCTAAAGTATTGAAGCACCATTCCAATATCAATTGCTTCTACACGATTGTGAATAGGCTTCATTACGAATTTTTTGCATTTTCAGTAAAATCTTTTGCGTATTTTGCTCAAGTGTATTTTGCTACGTTAGAACCGCGATGCAATGAAGTACTGCAGAGTATGACTAAATCATGCAAAATGAAGGTAACGCAGAGTTTTTAGAAGCCAAAGTATTGAAGCACCGTTCCAATATCAATTGCTTCTACAAGATTGCAAATAGGCTTCATTGCGAATTTTTGCATTTTTAGTAAAATCTTTTACGTATTTTTCTCAAGTGTATTTTGCTATGTTAGAACCGCGATGCAATGAAATACTACAGAATATGATTAAATCGTGCAAAATGAAGGTAACGCAGAGTCGTTAGAAGCCAAAGTATTGAAGCACCGTTTCAATATCAATTGGTTTTACAAGGTTGCAAATAGGCTTCATTACGAATATTTTGCATTTTTAGTAAAATCTTTTGCGTATTTTGCTCACGTGTATTTTGCTATGTTAGAACCGCGATGCAATGAAATACTGCACAGTATGATCAAATCGTACAAAATGAAGGTAACGCAGAGTCGTTAGAAACCAAAGTATTGAAGCACCGTTTCAATATCAATTGCTTTTACACGATTGCGAATAGATTCATTGCGAATTTTTGGCATTTTTAGTAAAATCTTTTGCGCTGGTCACCGGTGACCACCGCGGCAGTCAAGGTGTTTACAAAGTAAAAGTTCTTATCGAAATTCTCATCGTAGCTCCGTTTCTCGCCGCGCCCCCTGTCCTCTCCCTTATTATTCCCGATCTTCCTTCCAGACGTCCGCAACGACACATCCGATTTCCCAATGTCAGTGCCGTGAGGCAACAAAGCGCGTTACTTTCGGTGCTTGCCCACGCCTAAGAAAGCGCGCCGCAGGCAACCTTGAGCGCGTGTGATTATTTAGTGAATTAAGCGGCAGTGAGAGAAGGGACACCGTGTAGAGAGGCGCGGGACGCAGCGTCCAGACGAGAAAACGGTCCGAGGCCGAGGCTGAAGGAAGGTGGATGCTGGTGCTAGTGGGGGCGTGCGATAGTTCAAGTCGTGAGCGAGCAGCCCCGCCCGACACGACCGCGGAGCATCTCCGTTCTGACCCCCGCTGACTTGAGGGGCCCTCCAGTAATCCCCCACCCTTGAGTAGTCCCACGAGGTCCACGCCGACACGCTCCGTCCTTCTTCGCCTGCCGGTTCACGGGCTTGCCTTCTTCTCACCATCGATCCACGCCGTTCGTTTTTCTTCTTTCGGTTTCCTGTCTCATGGTTTCGTGGCCGCAGGACGCGAGAGTTAATCCACCCCACCCCGAAGCAACCGCCAAGGGCGCAGGACTCAGGGTGGGGAGCTTCCCACCTCGCCGTGGCTAGAAGAAAGACAACGGAGGAAGAGGCCGAGGAAGAGTCGGTGGAAGAGTCGGAGGAAGAGGCAGAGGAAGAGGTGGAGGCGAGCAGTGATAAGTGTGGGAAGGGCAGGTTGCATAAGGTCTAGTATTATGCAAGCACAGGTTTGAATGCGTTAGGTCCCTTGGCCACCGCACGCTCCGTACTTCACCGCGTCGGCCGGTTGATCTGTCCTTTTTACGACGCGGCTCTCCGTCGCTCGTACCTTCTTGCCGTACACGGCGTACACGCAGAACCAAGGCCCCGGGTATAAGGGAACAGAGCGCGTCATGGGGTGTACGTAGCTGTACTTCGCCTATATACGTACGGTGCTACGTGGCTGGGCAAGCTGGACGTGTGTTTGTGTGTGTGTGTGTGTGCGGCTTACCCTACCTGCATGGAAATCGCAAGAGCGTTGAACCCAGGAAGTGGCCATGAAATAGTCATTCCTGAAAGGTTAACTCTCCTACCGCATCTTGCGGGGCGTCGAGGTCGAGTCTGAAAGTCTGGAAAGTCTGCGGATGCCGGCAGAGAGACGGATGAGAAGCAGGAGAGGGTCCTTGCTGGAGAACGGGCGACGAAAGTTGCGTAGTGGGAGTTGCGATGCAGGGGAATCGGGAGGTGGGGTGAAATTGTCGCGGGTCAACAATTTTGATTGTTTCGGGAGCCATGGGATTCGATCGATCGCGCGGCCTCATGCTAGTGGGCTTCCGTGTTTGTCTGCGGTGCGGAGGCTTCACCCTCTGATTAGCGTTGAAACCGGATTAATGGTCGGATGGGAACGGACGGTTACGTAGGTAAGATGCAACCCGCCAGTGGCTTCGACGTAGATTTGTCGTTTGCGACAATTTCATACGAATCTGATCAACTGGTCACTGACGTAAAGAAAGCTCGATGCGGTTTCCTGCTGAAACAATTCTTTCCGGTTTCCTCTGTTTCATGTAAGAATAGTTTCGTAGGGATATGGTGGTTTTTATCAAATTGTGGAACTTCGGCACGTGTTACTTTACCGGCGCACGCACTCAAAGACGCCGGGGAAGATATTGGAAAATCACATCGCAAATGTGAAGTACTTCGTGTCACTTATGGCATAGTTTTCAAAGGTTTATCCACACCACAGTAATGAGACTGTCATATAGAACGTGTCAACTTGGGATCGCGGTACTGTACTACGGCATTTACAGTACAAAGCATAAGGAAATGAACCAACAGTTTAGTCACGGATACGTAACGTAGATTAAAACGTCAATAAGCGAATAATTCAGGGAACAAGATCAGAAGATCGGAGATATCACACGCCGAGCACAGAACCTTTGCGTGTCCAACAGTCATGTACTCAACAGATCCAGACCCACTCGCAAATTTGCGAATTTCCGTACAATACCAATATAATTTTCTTCGACACTTGATTTGCGAAGAAATGTGCAGGTATACGACGTACGGAATTTCAAAATTAGAAGCCTGCGAAGAAAATGAATTTGAATGTATATTCATATAATTCCATTCATAAAAACAGGGAAAATGCTAGAAACTAATAGTAATAATTTCTGTAACTTTGCTCGATAATAAATTTACTTATAAGCCTATTGTTAACATGTTGACTGTCATGCGTATTTTACTATATTAACCGTTTGAATCCCATGCAGCGCGATCGCGCATTTCAGGTTTCATGTCGAAAAGTTTCACGAGTTTCATCGCGATGCACTATTGACGATACGCGCACAATTTTATTGATAATTATTCCTCGCATAGTTACTGTTTGGTGTGAACCATGTGATCAGAAATATTTGTCTCTAACTGCCTTACTTTAAATTATACTTATTTGATAAACACAACCGCTGTTGCCCCGTTTGACGTTTTCCGACATAAATTGAAGCAAGCGCTATCGCGCTGCTTGGTATTTCTCGACAAAATTTTCTGAATAACCTCTGGGATCCAGACGGTTAAAACCGCAATGTGATGGAATACTACAGAATATGATTAAATTGTGCAATATGAAAATAATGCGAAGGTATCGGTGACCAAAGAATTTCATTACTATTTAATATTAATTGCATTTACGAAATTATAAATGCTACTGATTGGGTATTTCTTGAATTTTTTGTGGGACCTTTTGCGCCGGTCACCGATGACCACCACGACAGTGAACGTATTAAAATATTATAAAACCGCAGTCAACACTTGTGTGTAAAATATGAAAATAATAAAACAAAGAATTGAATCACTAGTCAACATTAATTGAATTTACAAAATTATAAATGCTACCGATTGGGTGTTTTTTTATTTTTTTTGTGAGACGTTTTGCGCCGGTCACCGATCACCACCACGGCAGTCAACGTATTAAAATATTATAAAACAGCATTACGTTCTGTCACACACTTGTGATGTATAAATTGTGCAAAATGAAAATAATACTATGGTATCAGAGACAAAGAAGTGAATCACTATTCAATATTAATTGCGTTTACAAAATTATAAATGCTACCGATTGGGTATTTTTTGAATTTTTCGTGAGACGTTTTGCGCCGGTCACCGATCACCACCACGGCAGTCAACGTGTTAAAATATTATAAAACAGCATTACGTACTGTCACACACTTGTGATGTTTAAATTGTGCAAAATGAAAATAATGCGAAGGTATCGGAGACCAAAGAATTGAATCACTATTCAACATTAATTGCATTTACAAAATTAGAAATGCTACCGATTGGGTATTTTTTGAATTTCTTGTAAAACCTTTTGGTCGGTCACTGATGACCACTACGGCAGTCAATGTGTCAACTGCACGCTATCACAGAAGTAACCTCCCACAAATCGTCTCCCGCAATACTTCAACGTAACATACCAAACATAGAATAGCCTCTCCACGAAAAATGTCCAACCAACCCAAGCTCCGTCCCACCTAAAAGATTGAAAAGAGCCGACAATCACACCTACACCGTGACGTTATCGGCGTTCCCTCGATCCACGCGATCGGCCACGTCACAACTCGGAACCCCAGCTACGCATGTCGTGAACTGTTCGTCGCCACCATAAAAGAACTGAACCCACTGTCCAGTCACGGCTATCTCGCGCACTCTCGAGCGCCAATAGCCGGCGTCGTGGTCCGACAGTTCTCACGGACGATAGATAGACGCCGATCTGGGGTCGAGAGATCGAGGATCGAACGAAACGTCGGGCATGTCAAAATTCGATCGCACTGTACGTCGAACGCTGACGAGACCACGTATAGTTCAATACTCTGTCCTTTCGCTCCGTCTCTATCTACCCCCTGTCTCTCAGTCGCTCACTCCTTTTCTTTCTCGCTCCTGCTCACTCACGCTCTGGCCGGCGCACGATGTGGATACGTTGAGAGTACCTACGGAAGAGTAGTACCGGGGTATCCTGCAGACCCCGAAGGTCACAGGGCTAAGGCACTTCTCACGCCCCCGCCATGTCGGAGGAGAGCACCTCACTTAGACGAGGCGTACATACCTTAACGCACCCGATTAGTATACGTGCTTAATTGCCGCTAACATGCGTGCGTGACGCTTCGTATCGATCATCCGCTGTGCGAGTGTGCGGAAAGATGGACGGAGATAGCGATGGAGAAGACGGATGACGCTGGCTGGCGCTGCAAAGCCAGCGGTTCGGTTGATCGCTATGTGATCGATTTATTAATATCGAGCATCGTGGATGGGTTAGGCGGGGGGACGAAGGGAATGGGTGGGTGTGAGGTTGTGTCGGTCCGGGTTTGCGAGTTCTGGGCAGAGATTCAGGTTAAAGAGAGCGGAGAGAGGTTAAGTTCATTACGTTCTCTGGGACTGTTGCGTATGTAGGAATTAAATACGTGAAACTAGAATACGTGAAAATAAATTTTCCGTTCATTCTATGTTCACGTCATACCTAAAATATAAATAGTACTGAAAGTGTACTTTATGAACTTTGTCCGCCACTGAGTACAGTTCTGTTACAGAACGTCAGTCTCGCAAGGGTTAACAGAGTTAACACAAAACTTTAATACGGCATGTATTGGGCTTTGGTGTGTCCCAGAATACCTTATTTCGTTTGATAAAAAATAAAAATCCCCACGCTGGGTAGCAATGGAGTTAATATTGCTATTGCGCGAAATAGTCACGAAAAATAGCTACACCAGAAAAAGAGTTGTTAATAAGACAGTGATGTAGGATTTAAACGTGAAACTAGAGAATATAATATTTATAAACAATAACAACATAATCAAGACACTTTCGTCTTATTTCGTCGATTTGCCTTTTCGTCTTGTTTCATCGTTTTGCCTTTACCCGGTTTAGTCTTTACGTCTTATCGTCAACTCACTCCTAAGCAACCAAATAACACAATTTAAAAAACTCGTCACTTGTGATACATCGATATAATAATTGAGGATCATAGGTCACCTATCCTTGCCAACTAGAGGACCCTGTATTTGAGATCCCACACGTATGACCTGTTTTGGGAAATACACTGAAACCTTGGTTCACGGACAATTCGGGTTACGAACAAATTTTCGGAATACACGGGTCTTTCGTGTATTTCACGTTATGAAGATCTTCTTACTCTTTTGTCAGTGAAATTTGTGCAATATTATCAAAGAGCAAAGCTTCGGTGCTTAATCTTGCGTTTATCTTTTTTTCCGAGAGTTTTGGTAGGTCGTACTGATTTGGTGCTAAAATCTTGTGCACAAAGTACTGATGTAAAATTTGAAATAAGTATTCATCAGAGGTCCAGGATTAAATTAATCAATTTCGAATTAATTCCTATGGGGAAAACAGTTTTGGTTCATGAACATTACCGCTCACAAACACCTGGAACAGATTAAGCTCGTAAAACGAGGTTTGACTGTATTGAATTTTTGCGCGATTTGGATGGAGTGTGAAATTAAATTGGACCAATAGAAAAGATGGAATCTGTACTGATAAAATTAATTAAATTAGTCTCTAGAACACTTACGTGCAATCATTTTTTTGGGTAATAATGAGGTTTGTAAAATGTGGATAAAGAATGAAATTTTTGGGACCGTAAAAAAGATGAAATCTGTTGCGGTGCGACAGGCTAAGAAAACTTTCGATCTCTTGCGAACAATTTGATTTGGGAAATATCAGGCGTTCGCGAGATGTGGATAAAGCGTAAAGTTAAAGTCGAAACGATAGAAAAGATTTTGCACCTATTGCATAGAAATGAATAGTTAATATAATTTCGGTTTCTATGACTTATACGTATCTTCGTTTTTAGGAAACTTTTCTTTCAGTCTACAGGTTTTCACACTGATGTCTTAAAGTGAATAGATAAAACGCCATAAATGATTCCGTTTCTCTTCAGAGATTTTATAACGGATGTTCCGCAGGTTAAAATAATTAAATATGCTTGCAATTTCTTATTTTACTTGCATGGATAATCGAACTGCATAAATATCAAAGCAGCGCGACGCTTAGGGTTTGCTACAAAACTTATCGAGAAGCTTTTGTCATCGGTAAATATTGTCAAGTTCACCTACATCTCAACAACCGTTTTCAAGCTTGTCGTAAAAAAAAGAATGTAAACTGCGATAGCACGGTACCATGACTAAAATGGTAAATTGTTAATTTTATGAATATACAAGTTCAAAACCAATGATAATAATGTGATAAAAAGTGCAAATCATTACGGAAAGCAAAAATCTATCACACCTCTCAACATTCCTTTCAAGAATATTGATCGGTTAAAAAGTTATGGCAGTTTCCTTTTTAATGTAACACAATTGACCAAAATACCCCATTACTAATCTATTAAATGGGATGAAGAGAAAATATGAGATTTGTTGGTGTAAGAGTGTCTGGTAGCTTCGGTGTGTAAAATTTTTTGCACAATCATTTTTTGAGATACGTATTGGCGACGTGTTAATAAATCGTTGACTGAAAGAAAATATAGAATGGATTGCGGAGGGATAAGTAGTTAATTTAAATTCTGCCTACTACCGTTCTTGTACAGTAGTTTCCTATCAAATATTATCACCTGCCGATGCTTTGCATCGCGAGCAGATGTTATCGGCAAAAATGGCTATCCAACGTTTCTGTATAGCCATAGCACTCATCGTTTAACACAGGCATCATTACTTTTCACAGTATACCAACCTTGAACAACTGAGTTGAACATGATATAATGTCTGGTTAATAACCGTAGTTAAATCACCGTTCCCATTGAAATTAGGGTATCCACACGTCAATCAAGTAGGCGATTTCGTAGGCTGGCAAGAATTGAGCAACTGAACGAGTGATGAATATACGAAGAGAATGTAATGCAGTGAAGAAGCAAGTGCATTATCTCACGTTAGATATTGTTACGGTAATAGCATGTTTAATACATTGATTATCCAGCGTAAATTCAATGTGTTTTCCGTGAGGTCCAGATTATGAACACGCTGGCACATAAGCAGCAGACAATGGATTGCCTGTTTTCTTAATAGAAATTGATCTATTTGAAGACGACTTAAAGTCACAATATTTATGAAATTTTCGCGACAGCGTATAAGATACAATTGGATGTTTTGAAAAATGTCTGAAGAGAAAACAATTAGGCGAATCTGTACTTCTGTTAACTGCAATATATTTTACTACTAAATAACACTACTCACACGTATTTATGTGTATACACATACCAATTCCTGTTATTTTATTTGCGCCTGCATATATTAATACGTTGACTGCCAAACGTAGTTTGCAATGTGAGAACCGCGATGCGATGAAATACTGCAGAGTATGATTAAATCGTGCAAAATTAAGATAACGTAGAGTTGTTAGAAGCCAAAGTATATATTTTTTAAGCACAGTTCCAATATCAATTGCTTTTACAAGATTGAAATAGGTTTCATTGCAAATTTTTTGCATTTTCAGTAAAATCTTTTGCGTATTTTGCTATGTTAGAACCGCGATGCGATGAAATACTGCAGAGTATGATAAAATCGTGCAAAATTAAGATAACGTAGAGTTGTTAGAAGCCAAAATATTGAAGCACCGTTCCAATAACAATTGCTTTTACAAGATTGCAAATAGGCTTTATTGCGAAAATTTTGCATTTTTAGTAAAATCTTTTGCATATTTTGCTCAATTGTATTTTGCTATGTTAGAACCGCGATGCAATGAAATACTGCAGAGTATGATTAAATCGTGCAAAATGAAGGTAACGCAAAGTTGTTAAAAGCCAAAGTATTGAAGCACTGTTCCAGTATCAATTACTTTTACAAGATTGCGAATAGGCTTTATTGCGAATTTTTTGCATTTTTAGTAAAATCTTTTGCACCGGTCACCGGTGACTATCGTGGAAGTCAACGTGTTAAACATTTAACCATTTCTGCATCATACTGTCCTTAATTGAACATAATATAATTTTGGTAAACTTTAATACAGCCAACTGTCAAAAAATACTAGCCACAGGTGCTTATGTATATTCGGTGACGTTCAACAATTTTTTGCGTGCTAAACATAAAGCTGAGGTGCAGTTGATTCGCCGACGAAAGATCGACGATCTTGGTGATCGTTTCCGATCCTTGAATTGTCAGGTATTTATTGCCCCTCTAATAGAATAAGGAGGTGAGAGACCTGCAGCTGCAAGAAAACTTAATGTCAAGGAAATTTCACACCATTGTGCATGCGGCAAGAGAAACAAATGATAGATGATTCTGGATCCAGGATCACCCTATCTCGGGATATATATCCAACGTTACCACTTATGTTACAATATATCTCTGACATATTAAGTTATCACAAAAGTTTTTTGCTCTATTACATGACATTGTTATAGTTATAGAATATTATAATTATAGAAGAATATGATTATAATTATAATTTAATGTAATTATACACAGTATGTCGGGAAAATAACGGAACTTTTTAAATAAAAAAAAAAAGAATTAGTTATTTTGGCAATTTTGTTTATTTTTATTCAAAATACTTCCCTTCCGCATCGATGCACGGCTGGGCACGTTCAACCAATGCTTACATAGATTTTTTTAGGTAATTTTTCAAAATCACCTCAATGAACCTCGTTATATTCGAGCTAATACGGTACTTATTTTAGCAATTTTGTTTATTTTTATTCAAAATACATCCCTTCCGCATCGATACGTCGCTGGGCACGTTCAACCAATGCTTGCATAGATTTTTTTAGGTCATTTTTCGGAATCGCCTTAATGAACCTCGTCACGGGCTTTTTTACTTGTGTAACATCGTCATAAAACGTTCCTTTCATAGCCAATTTGAGCTTCGGGAACAGGAAATAGTCATATGGTGACAAATCAGGGGAATACGGAACATGTTGAAGAACACAGACTTGTTTTTTCGCCAAAAATCCTGAACAGCGACGGATTTCTTGTTCCTCAGTTAAGGCGTGAGGAAGAAATCGAGCACAGACTTTCTGTTTATTTAAATCCTTCGTCAACATTTCGTGGACCATGTCTTTGGTCGTATTTAATTCCTCCGCCATCCATCTCACAGTCGAATTTGCATCATAGGCGATTATTTCACGCACTTTTTCTACCAACTCATCGCGATTTTTATTTTTTGGTCGGCCTGGCTTTGAGTCGTCTTCCAAAGCATTACGTCTGTCCTGAACGAGCTTATACCACTCGAACACACGTGTGCGGGATAAGCAATCATCACCATAAACCTTTTTCATAATTTCAAATGTTTCTGTAAAACTTTTACCGAGTTTGAAACAAAATTTAATATTAGCTCTTTGCTCCATCGTGTTTTTCTGACGAGGTGACAAAAGGTACTCTGACTTTAAGCACTATAATCTAACAATCCGTCGATCGATAACAATGAACGCGGGCGCGTTCTATCACGGAAACATACAGCTTTCAAATTACCGTATTAGCCCGAATATAACGCGATATTTTTGGACCATTTATTTTCCGTTAAAAAATCGATTCGCGCTAAATTCAGGATTTAAATAATGGAATGTAATATAAACAAGGACATTTTCCTACAGAGGTTGAAACGCGACTGAACGTTTTGATGACATTTTGTGGGAGACTGAAAGCGTGAATGAAAATACTGATGATACCGATGTGACATTAATGAGTTCTCATTCTGAAAACAGTTCAGATTCTGAATAAACATTTCCGGTTTTTGTTGTTACTTACGTAACATTAATTTTTTTTTACATTACTTAATTTTATTGACCTGAATTTAACCTGTGTTATTAACTATTATTACTTAATAAATGTTTATCTGATTGAATTTTACTTTCTTTGAATTCTTTTATGAGTATTATTTTTTTTCTAAATAATCTTTATGAAAATTTCAGTGTTGCGTTATATTTGGGCTAATACGGTATATATTGTTTTAAGAGATGCTGTTAGAAATTTTCCGTAAATTTAAAAAGTTCTGTTATTTTTCCGACATACTGTGTAATTAAATTATATAATAGTTACAATTATAGAATATTAAAGAATTATAAAAAAGTAAAAAAATTATAAAATTATAGAGTAGTTATAATTATATAATTACAGAATAGTTAACCTCATGAAGCCATGTTTCCAAAATTATTGTGTTTTATTAGCAGTTTATTGCGCAAAGTAATTGAATTCTATTGACGTCTTATGTATATATATGTATATGTAGGGTTATGGCCCATTGCGGTATGTTCCTTTGTCATAGTTAAGTGAATGAAACGGAACGTTTTGTTCGCAGCACCTTATCTGATACATTTCTGTAAGACTACCCAAACTCTTTCGCACCGCACGCAGCTTATAAGAACACGCACATATGACTTCTCACGAAAAAAAAAATAATAAGCTCCTATAGATCATGAATTTCTCCGATTCATCGACGCTGACTTTGAGTGATGGTTACTAAAACTAAAACGCCGGTAACAAACCGCCATTAAAAGCGTCTGTCAAGTACAGCGCCATCTCCGTAATTAATTTCCTCACATTCAGTGTGCGTCATGCGCGTCAACGCGTATTCTGAGATTCGCGTAACCGTGCATAAAGAGATTTTCAACGTCTAGTGATACGTCGAAAGTTTTGACAGGTTCTGAGATCGGGCGTCGGACAGTCGGTTTTCAAGCAGTCGAACTAACCCAAATTTCGTGCGCGCGATCAATTCGCAATTTCGTCGTGAAAGTATGTCATCCCGGCCAATCGATTCATGGCTATTAATAATCCCACCATCGAACCGCTCTATAATGCATATGAATAATCGAACAACGAGAAACGCTACATCGTCTTTCACATCGTCGTTCACACGGTTACGTAACCCCAAATTTAGCGTTTATACCAATTTACCGTATATATATCGTATGATATTATTTATGGACGGTGCGTGTGTTAAAAAATATAATTAAATGTACACGCGGGTCTCTTTTTACGTAACTTTTTTCTGCATGACGAGCGTGCGTGTTAGTTATCGAAATCTTAACTTGTTACTTCGTAGATTTTTATGAAGTGTTATTTTACGGAACGTGTTCTATTTTTAAAGGACGGACCGTGTAAAAAGAGACCTAGGTGTAAACTTTGTCGTATGATAGCGTAGCGAATTATTCAAATAGTATGTACTTGTTACTGCAAATAATCGTGTCCTATACATTTAAAATACAAGATTTGCGACGCAAATATTCGTATAAAGACGCCAAATGATAATTCTAGATACAAAATGTCAGTAGATATCGACATGTCGAAGTATGGACGAGAAGATGTGAAATGTCGAACAAAAACCAAAAAAAAGAGACTAAAACTTTAAATGGCATGTACCGTGTTACTTAATTTGTTTTACAGTTCACACATACACATATGTAGCAGTGTCAGGCATTTTCTGCATATTTATCTTGAAAGTACTTTCACGAAAGTATATTTTTACGTCTAAAAGACACTTCTTTATGACATTTTTATGAGTATTTGGCTTATAAAACTCTAATACCAAGTAATAGTGTATTAGAACATAGTTCATTCATCAACAGAAGATTTGAAGGAAAAAAATATGTTATTACACATCGTATATCGATATAATATAAAGCAACTTCGCCTGCAATATTGTCCAAAATTGCTTGAATAGCAGTTTTTGCGTTTGATTAATATTGTCTAAAGTTTCGTGTCGTATTTAGATCTCGGCAATTCGCAACACGGAACTAGATGACTTTGACGTTTGTATGTAGTTGTGCATTTCTCATTTTCTTTTAATCACATCAATAAATATTAAATATTGTCTGTATGGCAAAATGATTTTTCAAGCGACGTAATGTATGATGCAATATTAAGAGTTTCATAGATAGACTCTGCTGACATGACTTCACATTTTTATTATTTAAGTATCCGCCCGGTCGACTTTTATAAAAATTGTCCGTTACGCTGCACAATTTTTTAGGTTACCATATGTGGATATACAATGTTTTTTATATGATTCCAGTATAGATCATGTTGAATGTAAATCGTATACTAACGCATATGCTCATGTTTTATTTTCTTGCGCTGGAAATTAACTGAGCAATATTCGTTACGTACCGGGCCAAAATGATTCGTCAATGTTTATCTATTACTTCGAATCATACCTGTGAAAATTTCGAGTGTATTACGCGTGAAAGATACTTATATAGGCAAAATTAACAAAATATTAAAAATAATTATTAATCATTTTATGTGTACGTATCATTTTAAGCATATTACATTATTTTAGATTAGATTAGATTATTATTAAGAATATTTGTTAATCATTTTGCATGGTGTGGTATTTTCCGATGCGTGCGGAATGTGCAACGCAAAGTAAAAGTATCCTTTCATTTCATTTGCGTCAATCTCCCTCCATTTTTTTTTCATATTTTTTCACATTTTTGTACATTTTGCGTAACGAGTAATTGCCATAAATAAAAATGCCCTAAAAATCTACTTTCAACACAGCAGTTACTGTCTCTAAGGATGTGACATTCGCACGCAATAAATCTAAAATGAATTTTTGTACTCCGGAGATTTTGGAATATTACCCCACTTTAGTACAATTTTCTTCATTATTCCAAATCCATTGAACTATGCATCTTCATTATAGGATATTCCATCATTGTCTGTGTTATCATCATGTCCGCTATCTAACGCTATACACCTTTTACGAAATGGTACAACGATATCGCTACAAGTACTATTAGTTTTCTCATCCATAATTAATATTGTCCGTTTTCTCTTTTCGAGCGTGAACAAACAATGTCGTATTTCGGGACAGTAATTTAAGTTTGTTATGTGTAAATGTAATGTATATGAACTAACTTGAACATTAAAGTAAAGTATATATACATATATTTTAGTGCACATAATTCGGTTTACCTTTTTAAAAGAAAGGAAATTTTATGACAAACGCCACTATACACATTTTATGAAATAGTGCAATGACATCCATACAAGTTCTATTAGTTTTCCCATCTATAATTAATATTGACCGTTTTTCTCTTTTTAAGCGTGAACAAACAATGTCGTGTTTCGATACTGTAATTTAAGTTTGTAATGTGTAAATGTAATATACATGCATTAAATTGAACGTTAAACTAAAGTATAAATATATTTTAGTGAACATAATTAAATTTACCTTTATAAAAGAAAGGAAATTTTATGACAAACACTACTATACACATTTTACGAAATAGTACAACGATACCGCCACAAGTGCTATTAGTTTTCTCATCTATAATTAATATTATCCGTTTTTCTCTTTTTCAGCGCGAACAAACAATGTCATGTTTCGGTACTGTAATTTAAGTTTGTTATGTGTAAATGTAATATACATGATGTAAATTGAACATTAAACTAAAGTATAAATATATTTCAGTGCACATAATTCCATTTACTTTTATAAAAGAAAGGAAATTTTGTGACAAACCCCACTATACACATTTTACAAAGTTGTACGATGATATCGCTATAAGTGCTCTTAGTTTTCTCATCCATAATTAATATTGTCCGTTTTTCTCTTTTTCAGCGCGAACAATGTCATGTTTCGATATTGTAATTTAAGTTTGTTATACGTAAATGTATGCAAATTTAATATACCTGAACTAAATTGAACATTAAACTAGAGCATTAATATATTTTAATGCACATAATTCGATTTACCTTTATAAAATAAAGAAAATTTTACGACAAACACCACTACTCTACCCCTTCGTAACAGCATGAAATGTGTTAGCACTTTTTGCCCTGCTGAAAGCAGGCAAGAATTGACATGCGTAGCACGTCCGTTCCATCATCTTGATGAATAACACGTGACGTACTACGTATGACTTTCCAGCCTGAGAGGAGCGCGAAAAAAGGAAACAAAAAGAATGTTAAATTTTCACTTTCTCGGTAATACGGTTATTGAATTGTCTGAATTTAAACGCAGTCGAGAAACTCGCTTTATGAACCGTAACATGTTTATGTAAATGCACGTGCATATATACGCGGTGCGGTAAATTCGTAGCCCGGATACTTCAGATGCCGTGCATACTGGCGGACGGAAGAAAATCGTTGGGATTCGAACACAGATACCAGCTCCAACCAGACACGAATCGTTCCATTATTTGCATTCTACCGTGCGATGCAGGTTGTGTGGTTGTTTTCGAAAATGCAAACGTGCAAAATGATAGAAAGAGGAAGCAAAGGTGTAAAAAATGGCACATGACAGGCTTGCTGGTTGTGCGTCTATTTAAAAATATGCAAACTTGCGCAGTGCCAAAAAGGTGGACATAAATGTGTCAATAATTTTTTATGTGTGGAAAGTTAGTATAATTGCAAGTTTTATAAATGATGATTTCAGAAATGCAAACGCTCAAAATGCTAGGAAGAAGGCACATGTAAAAAGTGGCATATAAGAGAGAAAGTAGGTGAGTACGTTTCGAGAAAGCATAAGAATTAACGGTCGGTTGTCTGTCGAACTGGAATTAAGCTTAAATGATTATAGTAAATCATACATATTGTCGATCGTTATATAAGTTCGATCATTTTTCTACATGTATAGTATTGAAAGCATTGGTAGTTCCTATACTTGCCGATCCAAAATGTGAAATCTTGCGGAATAACGGGAGTTTAAAATTACAATCAATTAATAATATGCTGGCATAACGCTGTCATAAAACTTCATAAATTCGTTTGATCCGGAGTTAAGTGCAGCCTAATGACCGTCGGCATGTTTACCTGATTCCTTCAAAATTAATAGCTTTATACGGTTTTACAACAGATTATCTCATATGGCGATTCTGAAAAAATGCCATCGTAAAATGAAGAAGAATTACATATTATTTTTATTTAACACGTTGATTCCTTCCTACGTCAATTTCTGGTCATAAATGTTCAATTGGTTTGAGGCCAGAATTATGCGAGAGTGTTTCGAAAATGTGAGGTACATTATATATCATGTGTTTCATTACACGACATGTGACGTCTTTCGGATCCTTATCCTGTTGAAAATTAGCATTTGTATATTATGCCTAATTTATCAACACTTTGTTTTGTATTGCTCTTTAATATATAAAAGTGTCTGTATTCATTTAAAATTTGTTCCATAAAAGTGGGATATCCAATTTCATTGCTTTCCATAAACACCCACGCCATTATATAACCACTTCTGCGCTTTATTGGTAAAACGAATATTTTTAGGACCCATCTCTGTATTCACATGTTTAACACATTGACTGCCACGCAAGTTTATATGAAAATCGCCTGAGGCCAGGCGCGAATTGTTTCTTATCGTACTAGAAGATTATTACATTTCAAACAAAATGCCTAGAGATTTCCATCAAGTTGAAAATCTATATTAGAAAGTCGTACTAGACCTATTGTTTCTTGTCGTAGCAGAAGATAAGCACGTTTACGTCAAAATCTTTCGGAACATGCATTCAGTTGAAAATCTTTTATCAAGAACGAAGTATCTAAGAAAGCGCCCGGCGTTGAAAATTATTTCTTCTTTTTCAAATATGTTATCTGTAGTGACGCACAGTGGAAGTTACTTTTATAACAATTTAATAGTGTTATTATACCCTGTGAAATATGTTTCCAAATCGTACTGAACCTATTGTTTCTTATCGTAGCAGAACATAAGCACGTTTACATCGAAACATTTCAGAACATGCATTCAATTGAAAATATTTCCTCAAGAACGAGGTATCTAAGAAAGCGGGCGTACACCAAAAATTATTTCTTGTTCTTCAAGTATGTTTTCTGTAGTGACGCATGTTTAAAGTTACTTTTATAACAATTTAATAGTGTTATTATATCCTGTGAAATATCTTTCCAAATACCTACTAACTTACCCTGTAAGTACTTAAACGTGCGTCACCCGGATCAAGATTTTTACCGTCACCCGAATACTGGTGACGCGGCAGTTAACGTGTTAAAAATGAACTTAAATTATAAATTCTGCGCCCGCCACTAAGCCGGCAGAACAA